>JAPFFA010000023.1:54624396-54635199 GCA_026153275.1 Sciades herzbergii
TATACATGCTCGACATACAGCACAGATGAAATTTCAGTCCTCTCTGACCCACGGTGCAAACAGGCAATGCAATAAAAAAAATAGAATAACTGAAATAAACAATATAAACATTCTAGATAAGAAACAGACTCAACACTCACAGGTGTGTATACGCACGTGTGTGTTTTTTTTTTTTTTTATTAAATTACAAAAAAAAAAAAGGAAAAAAAACTTTCACGATATTCTAATTTTTGGAGATGCACTAGTATATTAGCCTACTTCATTGAGATTGCACGCACATGAATTTTTCTACTCACCTTTTTATTTTAGGAGTTCTTTGATGAACTGATTAGCCAGGACACACCAGCTGCTCGTTTTATGAAGATGATCACCTCCAAATGTTGGGCTTTCTCCCAGAAGCCTGGAAGTAATCCAAAAGATGTACTTTTCGGACCAGGGTTTGTGCCTTACGATGCCTATGCCGTTGCAGCATGTGTGGATAACAGTGTGATCACAGAAAGCATAGAGTGTGGTGTTCGTGTGGAGATCCAGGGACAGCTTGGCCAAGGCATGATGGCATTGGATTTCACAGGCAAGCTGAAAAGTCATCGGGTGTTTGTTATGAAGACATGCAACCTCACCAAGTTCAGGTCCATGCTCATGGCTTCCTTACAGCAACCATGAGGAGTAACAACAGTTTAGTGGGTGAAGGTTTCATATTCTATTAATCCATTTTGGATTTTAAAGAAAAATCTTCTCATTTCAGCTTCTGGACTGTTTAGGCATTTCTAAATTAGTACAAGTTTATAGGACATAAGTAAACACAACTCCAGTGCCAAGTTGGCACACTTAAACTCCATTTACATTTGTGTTGTGCCTGTAGGTTTCGCACCTCCGGGGTTGTTGATGGTTTACAGACTTGATCATGGAACCAGCCGTGTTAAGAGAGAAGCATTGATGCTGGTATGGGGGGTTGAATCATGCTATTTGAATGCAAATATATGAAATCGTGATTTCTTGTAGATTTACCGTGCACTTCACCTTAAATTTCTCATGATTAAAATCACTGTATCACAATTGTACTGGTTTAAAGGTAGATTTCTAATTGAACTGATGTTATCCAGCTTTAGCCCAGATTACACAATTTTATATATAATCTATATTTTTTTAATTTATTAATTTTTTTTTAAACATGTCGTATTGCCAACAGCCATGTTGCACAATATGCTAATAAAAATACAAGTGGGGAAAAACAACTACACAGTAGATATTGCTGCCTGATATGTTTATTTCAACCAAGGTAACGGATGTCTCACTCATTTTGACAAATGAACCATGTAGAAAACAATCCCCTTTAAGGTACTTTCAGCTGCTTTAGACATTAAATTAAAACCAAATTTTAGCAAACGAACATTTCTTTAACCATAATCCAATAAAAATAAGTTAAACCTCAAATTCTCAATGCGGTCATGAATGGGCATTGACAATAAAACACCGGACAAAGACTTCTGAGGTCCTGATAATACAATTACCATCATCCTGTATCTTTTTGAACTGTAACTGAAGTTACTCCAAATTAACAGGGTTGGCCAAATAGGTTCTAAAATGAATGAAACTCTTAAATCTGGGCCCATTTCTTCTGAAGAGTGGGATTTAACACAAAGTGCTTCATTTATGATTGGGTAATACTGCACTTGACACCATACTGTAATACTGGGCCATACAAGTTTAGTTCCAAAGCAAAAAACAGCATTACTGAAAAACTAGAACTTTAAAATAACGAAATGGGCAATATCATTTCTTGAGATCAGGGTCTTAATTCTCTGAGTAACTTAAATTTTTACAGTTCCCTTAAATAAGAGATATTGCGCCCCTCGAAATAAAATGACTTGCAAGATTTAACCTGAATTTGGGGGGGGGGGGGATTAAATCTAAACTTGGACAAACCAATGGGTAATTAATCAAATTTTCCTCAAAGAATTTAACAGTTAAAATTATAAATCGGCAAACCTAGGACCTTCGTGACAGGGAAGACAAGAGACATCCTAATAAAAGAAACCATGACAATATTTGTTTAGTCGCTGCCAGGGACCGGTGTTCCTTCCTCATTAGTTACTGTTGCTGCTGTCGGGGTTGTTGGGCCAGGGATCCGAGTTCCAGCGGCTCAGCGATGGTGGCCATCCGCTCCAAGGATTGTAGGTGTGACCGAGGTCGCTGGGGGCAGGAGTGGCTGGAGCAGTGTGGCTGACCAAATCGGTGATTGGCGAGGAGTGTAGAGTGGAGTCATGGCCCGTAGACCAGATGGAGCTGCTAAAGGACAGGCTAGGGGACCAGGGGTTCCGAGACTTCCCCAGTATAGTCTACAGACACACAAGGGTCAAAGGTTACAGAATCATTATCACAATATAGAGAACAGCACTGTAAGGTTTGGGAAACAATGTTACTCCACATAGCATTGTGGGGACCTGATCTGCCTTTTATTTTGCTGCATACAGAGAAAATACACAAAGTGTATTTTTCAGTTTGGTTGGGACAAATATTGCTGCTATACAATCTTCGAGGGAACTCGACAGAGAAATGCCTTTATACAGAAACTTTTAAAGGCGCAGAAGAGCAATATTTTAAGAAAATCCATCTAATTAAAGATGTCAATCCCTCCTGATGATGTGCAAGTGTTGCCTCCTTTTACTGCATCATTTTTGTTATACCTTTTGAGTGATTTATATATATATATATATGAATGAGAGAGAGAGATACAGGGACTTCAAGAGTTAACTGAAGGTCAGCAGAGTGACCGATCAGCCAGTGAAACAAAGGCACGTTAGCCATGTTATGTATATTTAGCATGAAAGCCAATATATTTTTCACTAGACTTTAAACTGATCGACAGTCACGCAACCAGGAGAAATTTTTTTTTGTTTTGGTGCTTCACCTTATGTAAAACATAAAATTATATTCCACTGTCCACAATTAACATGACCCTGGATTTGAAAAGTAACTAACTCGATGGTTAGGAGCAAGTAATTCATTTGTGCTAGCAGCACTGGCGCAAATTGTTACTCTCACTTATGATCTATCTACTTTACTCTTCTTTTTGTTATTATTCTTCTAACATTTTTAGGATGCTATTTGTCCCTCAGTTTTCAACCAATCATCACCAAATTTCACATGCAGAATACCTCTGGGCTGAATTACAGTGCTATGACTTTTGGTGGTGATCCGGATCACTCAACCAGAATGATCCATGAAAAACAGGATTTTTTTCAATCATTTATAATTGTCGATTTTCATGATTTTTTTCCCCAATTTTTTATTTTTTTTTTAGGGCAGCAGAGCGCAACTTTTCCTCACTCATTCTCTATCTCTTATCGTTCCGGATCTATAGGGTACGGTGACCAGACGTCCTGGTTTGTAACAGCACAAATTACTGTGACTTTAGTCACAGTCTCTATCTAGTTCATTAGTACGAGTATCTAGTTATATTATTCAATGCGTCATAACTGTTTGTAACCCAACAGTTATAGTGGATGTCACGTTCCCAAACCCTACTATTATGGTATCCAAGTATAGTATTTAAATCAAAACAGTGCCACCTTCAGTTTTTTCTGTTCCTAAAAAAAAAATAAAAAAATTATAATTTAAAAAATTACATTTCTTAAATTTGTTTCATAATATGTTTCACATATAACCAGTAAAATCATATTTCTGACTATCCAAATATATGAGCCATCTTCATCTTAGTCAGACAACTTTAATGTGCCAATCTAAAACTTTTAACAACTTTGACAGTAAAATAACAGCATGGTAGTGCTGTCCTCGAGGATCTTACGGCTGTCGGAGTGGTAGGGGAGCCACTGCTGGTAGGCCAGGGGTTTGAGCGTTCAGTATCCCAGATAGAAGAGGATACATTGGTGTATTCAGGCCAGCTTGACTGTTGCTCCGAATTCTTAGGCCCTGCTATACCACTGAACACTGAACAAAAACACATAGCAAAACATTAATAAAAATACAGGTGCTGATTTAACACGCATGTTGGCTAGCTGTTTTTTATGTTGCACTGTAACTATATACCTGTAGTCAAGTTGAATGGGTTGCGAGTTCCAAATGTTGAGAAAGAATTGATGGAATCATAACCAGGGCTGCTCACGTTTTCAACGGGACTCCATAATCCAGAACTATTCATGACAGAATCAACATTTAATACATTATTAATAAAATTCAATATACGCGTCAGGACGTGGGAGATGATGTGTATGAGAATGATGGTTAACTTGCCTATCGGAGCTGTCACTCTCCACTGATGTCATGTGAGGTAAGGCCACCTTTCCAAGACATTCAGCCTTTCCTGAACCACTGCCACCTGTGAATGCGCGCACACACACAGAATCGATCAACATGCCTGCACTAAACACAGCAATTAAAATCAAGTTACATTTTAAAGTTTATCTTCAAGTGGTGAATGTATACATCACAAGTGAATGAGTGGAAATCTTTCCAACACGAGAAGATAAACTTCATATCTTTGCACCACCATGTAATGTTCTTTATATGATTATGGACATGCGCGCACAAGAAAAAAAAAAAAAACATGCAAGTTAATCAAAATTTTCATTTTGAACTGGTTCCCCATTGACAACACATGTCCAGTCAGTAGAAAAACACTGGAGTGACGTCAGAGTGAAATATCAGGAATTATTATACATACAGGACCCTTTTTTGATAGAGTAAAAACATGTATTCTCTTCCCTTCTAGCGGGTTTCATTCATTTGGTTTGATAGCATGAAATGTTGTTAGCATATCACTTATCCTACGTGTATTAGGTCACGCTACCCAATGGAGAATGAGCGTGTAATATTATGATATCGCACGATGTCAAGACATGTCGTCACACATCGGAGCTTGTGCGAATATCCAATGACAAAACCGCACGTGCACAGAACCATTTCTTTGTCCGCCAGCAAAGAGAGAGAAAAGACGAGGCTAATCCAGTGCTACTGCTAGGATTAGCTATGCTATAATTAAGCACTAAATAAATAAACTGAAACTAAAGACACGTTGAACACCCAAAAGGCTACCAAAACTTAATTATTGATTCTTCACACATATTTGCAAGAGGGAAAATATACCAATGGACAACGAAAAACTGGAAGAGACATATCAGAGACGTAAAACTTCCATGCTAGCGAGCAACTGTGACAATTTGTAAACAAACACAGCTGCTAGGTTTGCTTCATTAAATACGGAAGATTATGAGAGAATTTTGGCTGCCCGGTCGCTCCGTTGTGTGTAGTTGTTGATGTTGA
Source organism: Sciades herzbergii (assembly GCA_026153275.1). Taxonomy (NCBI): domain Eukaryota; kingdom Metazoa; phylum Chordata; class Actinopteri; order Siluriformes; family Ariidae; genus Sciades; species Sciades herzbergii. Next base: position 54,629,680 of record JAPFFA010000023.1, read on the forward strand.
TTTTAAAAGTAACTAAGTAAATTACACATGGAAGTTAATATTTAAGTCTGAGTGAAAAATACTGTGGAGTTTGTGCGTGAAAGAAGAGTCTGGAGACAGAAATCTTAGTTCCTCGGTCGTTAGCCTGTGCTACTTGCTCTCGATAGCACTGGCTTGATTGCGCTAGCCTTTGTAACACTACGGCTGAATGCTACACCGGCTGGAAGGTAACTGGACTGCTGTGCTAACAGCACCGAGTCGCGGGTAAGCTAGTGTTGGCCTTTGAGTATGCTGATATGAAGAGTGTATGTATAATAATAATAATAATAATAATAATAATAATAATAATAATAATAAAAAATGTTAGCTTTTTTTCTTGGTCTATAAGATATATTCCATTCAGCTAGCATGATATTTAACTCATCTTTGACTCGTTCAGTATCATGCTAGCTGAATGGAATATATCTGATATACCACTCAACACTCGCCAATATTATTTAAATATAGTGTCACTCAGATCCATGATGCATTTCAGATGAAAAATGCAAGTTTTTCAACACGAAAAAATAAACTTCATATCTTCAAACCAATGTGTGATGTTCTTTTTATTATATAGACACAAAGTACCCAAATGTATCAAAGCAATTCATCGATTTCCTCACGAGTGACATATCAAAATCTAGGTCACGGTTTTGGTTCTCCGTGTCCTGAAGGGGGACCTTGCATTTTTTTTGTGGATGTGTCTTTATAATAATTCGTTCACTAAGCTCACTTGTGAAATATGTTCACCACTCAAAGATAAACTTAAACACAGTGTAATGTCCTTTATATACCACACACACAGCTATTTATTTTTACACACCAGGGCTTTTGTCATAGCCGGCAGCCACCGCTGCAAATGTGGGATTTCCATTTTGACCAGGTAAAGATGTGGACTTGACCAGTTTGTTCCCAGGAGCCTTCTTTGAGGTTACCTCACTAGAAATACAGGCAGATAATTAAAAGAAAAAAGGAAAAAAGTGACCTTACAAGATTAAAATGTCTAACATTTATACACTTCTAAGTCAGAGCTTAGATATGCGTACTCCGGCTTAATTCCTTTATATGCATCTGAATTCTTAGGGCTCTTCCAGCGACAAGCTTTGGCGCCAGCATGGCATCTTGAGCATGAAGCACTGTGCTTTTCCTCTGCAAAAAAACTGGCTTAGTTCCAGCCAGAATGCTAGAGGGAGGAATTTCACTGCTAGGACAATAATTCTGCTATGTGCGAGAAAATTACTTTCTTGACCACCTCCAAAATAATGTAACAAGAATGGAGGTCTGAAGGTCATTTTTAAACAGTGAATCAGTTATTGAAACTGGAATAAACTAAATGGAAACTGATAACAACAAAACATCCTATGAGCAACTATACACTCATGGACTAGCTAAAGCAAAGGTTTGTCCATAAGGATATTTTTTGACTTTGGTATATTTGCTAAAATATAATTGCAGCGTTTATATCCACACAGTTGCGTTAGGAAATTTCCACCCTTACCAGCACTAGCACCGCTTGTTCAGGTCATATCAGTGCATCAGTGTTCAAGTGTGGGTGTGAGTTTATAGGCTCAGGGACTGAGGATGAGGGAAGGGGTACCTGCTGGTGTTGCGCACATTGCTGTAGCTGAGGTGGGACATCAGGGTGGGAGAAGTAGGGGGAGGAGGAAGAGGAGGAGACATTCTGGAGATGCCAGAGATGGGTCTCTTCAGAAATGGATCTGCATTCATGGTCTGCAAAGAGATCTGCTGAAGACTGTCTGCTTCTGATACAGGAAAAGACAGAAATATACATGGTTACTAGGCAAACTACAACTGAGAATGATCATGCCATACATTACGTGAGAATACAGAAAAGACAGTTTCTTTATACTTCTGAGGTACATGCCGAACAGACTTACGGCTGTTGCCTTTAAGTGGAACGTCCCATTCTGGTGGAGGGGACTCCTTCTCCCCCTCTGAGCCACTGCTGAAGTCCTGCATGAAGCCATTGAACTTGACCAGTGGAGATGGACGTCCTTCCTCCAGCTTTCCACTAGGCACTGAAAGAGAGAGTTGACAGTTTACCACCACGTGGCTTGGATAGGAAATTAGATACAAAGAACACCTTGTCTAATCCAGAAATTACTCTGACATCTCGGTTTCTGTGGAGGTCTTGGTTTGGAGGCATTCTGGGTTCCTGTGTTAATGACGGTTTTGGGGAATGTCTTGCGTTGTTTGTTTTCCAGTGGAGTGACATAGGGGAGTTCCAGGGAACTAAAAGGAACATGGAAATGTGTACGGAAACATAAAAGGCTAGTCAGAATGTTTATTACAATTGTTAGCTAAATTAAAAACAACACTAAAAACAGAAAAGGGATGTGAAAGAAGTAATAAGATATTGACAGATGCTTTAAAATAATTAGGAACTGGATTCCAATTAACCTGGACTTCTCTGCTTGATTCTCCTTCTTTGTGGTCGATTGTTTCTTGGTTTTGGGTTTAGTGGGTGAGGGAGGAACTTCTTCTCGCTCTTTTTCCACTGGAACTGTTCTGACCTTCTTCTTTACTGGTTCCTGTGTAATTTAAAAAAATAATAACACAATAAAAGGCAAATATAAACTTTGAACCTCAGCCAACGACAACCACACCACTTCATCTTATTATGCTGCAGATGGAAACGGAAGTGATCTAGAGCTGCTGTGTTTAAATACCTCTTTAATATTAGTCTCTGTATCTGGGTTGGAGGTTTCTGTGGTAGTTGAGGAGCTGTCATCATTATCTGCAAGGGCCTCTTTTAACTCTTCACACTGGGTCTTTCCCTTTGCTTTTCTTTCTTTCTCCTCTTTCTTTTTCTGAGCCTTCATTTTATTCTTCATTTTCCCTTTAATTTGACAGTAAAAATGGTTACATTAAAAATGTTCTCTCTTGGCCACAGATCATTTTTCAGCACACGACTCAAATTCAGTGCTTCAGCTCTCACAGCGTGTTACCTTTATTTTGTGCGGACTGCTGTATGCTCTGTTCTAGAAATGTATTAATAGCAGGAGACTCAGGTCGGTCCATGTCTTTGTCCATGGCTGTCAGAAGTCTGTTGTAGTCCTGCTCCTCTGTGCTTTGGCCTCTATGGGACTGAGATGGCAGGGTTGTGCTCAGGTTTTGAAGTTCTTCCAAGGGGTTGGACGTTTGCTGCTGCTGTTTAGAATTTTTTGATTTACGATACGTCAGCTGGTTGAGTCCTGAGCTGCCATCTTTGATGAGCTGAGAGGAAGAAGAGGAGGAAACTTGCATAGATGAGCGCCCTGAGCTGCCTCTGGATTTGCTGTCCCCTAAAACGGCACTGCCATTGGAGCTGGAGTGTAGGCCACCCTGGCGCCCACCAACTCGGCCACTCCCACCCGAACCATACACTCCTCTAGGAGCGTTCTGGTGCGAGTCGGCAAAATCGTTCAAGCTGTAGAAAGATCAAAAACATGGAATTTTTTTGGTTTGTTTTACTTTGGCAATGTTTTTAAGTATGCAAGAGACGTACAATAAAAAAAAAAAGGTCAACTTACTTTGCATCATTTTGTATCCGTACAATTTCCCTGAGATCAAATGGTTTTCCAGTCTCCATGGGAGAGCTGGATTCCACAGATAGGCATCGCTTGAAAGGCTCCCATATTCCCTGGGCCTCCAGATAGGCCGTGGCGATAACCAGGAGGAACATAGAGCTAAAGAAATGCAAGAATGCCAGCTTGTTCAGGTTGTGCTCCAACAGTAGGAATTATGCACTTTAAAACTTATCACCACTCACACTGTGTACACAATCATTTCTCAGTTATTTCAAGTGTAAAAAGGAAAAGACAGTTATTTACTTTAGCCATACTCATCAATTTAAGAATCTGACAGAACTGATTTTTTTTATTGCAGAAATACTTTAAGAAACTGAAACTGAGCTGCGCAAATATTTGTATTCTTCAAGTCTGAGCAACTGCAAGGTTTACTGAGAGTGATGGTCAATTCTTCACAAATCTGACAGAGTGGTTTTGTTGTTTGGATGTGGGGTGTGCGTGTGTCCTGATTTATTTCAGATTTAATTTTTATTTTTTTTAATTAACCACAAAAGGCCTCAGCACTCTTTGTGCCCTGGTACCTCAGTACAATTGTCTAAATGATCCTTATTTTTATCCTTACAGTTCAAATTAAGTGGAATTAGAAAAAGCTTTTTATTTAAAAGCAGTATTTCTTTAAAGTTAAAATTAAAATGCCCTGTTGCTTTAGTGTTTGACAAATCAGGATTATGAAGATGAAGAGGACTGACCTCATAAACAGAGAGACAATGACGTAGAGCTCCAGCTCCCAGTTTGGTGGAGGGATGGTCTCCACACATGCCGCCAGCATGTGGTAGGGCAACGAGGCATTCAGTACGAATGCAAACTCTGAGCCACCTGCCGACACCAATTTCAGCTCTCGGATGACTCGCGATGAAGTAAAATCAGGTGTAAACCTAAATGAAACATAAATGGCATGCATGTTACCTTAATTTCTTCTAGTGAATGGGGGTGGGACAAAAAGCACAGCTTGTACACATCCCCTTTAAAAAAAAAAAAACCTTACAGCAGTTAATTAACCTTAGAAACCATGTTGACTTTCACAGCATCTAAATGATCCACTTTTAAGCCGAACATGCTCAAAAGCCCTGTATAGGCAAAAGTGACTATGGAAAGACAAAAAGGCAATTCATGCCTCCACAGAGGCCCAGAGGAAACACCATAAATATGCTGGCTCACATGTATTAATAGTGCCTTATGCACCAGAGCATGCACACAGTTAACAGGTGATGTTTACTCATCAGCTTGAGGTTAGCTACACTAAACTTACTTTCCCTCTTCATCTCTGCTGCAGAAATGATTTTATTTGCGATTTCTTATTCACATTTTTATGGGTCACTACATTTTCTCATTCATTTGTTGCTTTAACTGACCAAAAAAAAAAACCTCCCCATTACTAATCAGTGACACGATCACAGAGAAGCTGTGTATTTGCACAATTCTACTTTACAACAGTTTTGAAGTTAAGAAGAATTAGAGGCACTCACAGAATGATGAGGTCTTTCGATGTGTTGGGTTTAAGTGCAAATTCTTGACAGTTGAGAACTTTGAATCCATAGCCCTCGCAAGCGGTACCACTGATCTCCATGGAACGGATGTGAATAGGGAGAAGCCCTGTGTTCTCCAGTTTGAATGTCTTTCGCAGGGTGAAATTTGGCTCCGTGGGTTTATCTTATTTCATTAAGGGAGAGAAAACAAACAAACAAACAAAACCCCTTTATTAGTAGATTTAGAACAAAGACAAAAGGTTCGCAGATGAAACTATACCAGACTTGTGCCATGTTGGAGCTTTTAATTCCAAGCACAGAGTAACTAAATAAAATTATAAAAAAATTAATTTTAAATGAAATGTGCAGACTGGGGCGGCACGGTGGTGTAGTGGTTAGCGCTGTCGCCTCACAGCAAGAAGGTCCGGGTTCGATCCCCGTGGCCG
>JAPFFA010000023.1:54640759-54651824 GCA_026153275.1 Sciades herzbergii
GAAAAAAAAAAAAATCAATCACGTTTTAGAAAAGAAAAAAAAAAAAAATCCACTTTCAAAGCTGCTTCACAGGAACGAAGACCTTGACAAAAGTAGTGGCGTGAAAAGTATGGTATTTGCCTTTCAAATGTAGTGAAGTTAAAGTCATAAGTTTCCAAAAAAACAACAAAAAAAAAAAAAACCCTACAAGTACAGGTACTCAAAAAGTGTACTTAAGTACAGTACTCAAGTAAATCTACTTCATTACTGTCCACCTCTGCTAACAAGGGAAGCTAATAGGTTCCAGTTTAACATTTTGAAAAACTGGCCTCTGGATGCAAATGTTATGATTTCGTTAAGTGTGGCTCGTTCAGTTGCATATATAAAAATATAACATACAATTGAAACATCTTAAACCTCATTCAAATTACGAGCCACACCTCCCACCCGAGTCTTCAAACGTGAGATAGATAGATAGATAGATATATACACACACACACACACACACATACACACACACATGTATACGTGTGTGTGTGATGTGAAAATATATATATATATTTAAATTAGTGTATGCACTGTTACATAACACTGAGTATAATTTTCTTTTTAAATGAATACATTACTTTGTTGAATTATATTACATTGTATTGGATACTAGCTGCTTTAATAAACAGGATTAGCTAACAGATAAAGATTTTTCCTGTTCCTCGTTGCAAGCTACAAACCAGATCGCTACACTATAAACAGAGAGATACTGAGGTGAGAGTTGGAGAAGGAGCCTGCTGGAGTTTACTGCAAAAGAAAGTGGATCAGGATTTATAAAAGGTGTAATTGTTCCCCTATAGTCACCTGTTATTTTAATAATTTTCTATAGAATTGGCAAAGTATTTCATGGCATCATTAATATAGAAAGACGCATCAATATTAAAGATCGCTTGAAAAAGTGCACTGTTCTTTAAATTATAAAACAACAAATGGGTTATTAAAAAAAAAAAAAAAAAAACCCTGCTTCCAGCATGTGTGACATGATGCAAAAATCATCTTCAACCATGTTCGGGAAAAAGAATCTACATCAAACTAGGAATAGTTAAATCCAAGTATGCATTCTAATTTATGACTTATAATACATAAGGCCTTTCATTTGTTTCACGTTATATTTTCTAGAGGTGCCTTGATCTTTGTTGTACAGAGAACTTACCGGAAAGGATGGAGGCATGATAATGTGTTTGGGCGAGCAGCTTAATGTTCCCACAGCTATAAGAGCCTTTACTGGGATGGTTAATATCTGAAAAAGGGACAAGAGAACAGAACTAAAATCTTAAAACAAGACATGTGAGCAAGCAGAGTCATGTCAGTGCTATCTGCTCTATGAAACGCACCTCATAATCTGTGGTAATGTGTACAGCTCCATCATACACACCCTCCAAGGCTTTAGCTACTAGGGTTACTTTAAATGCTGTATAATAGCCAGAAGCTAATATGACCTGTGAAACAGAACATAGGGAAAAAATAAATAAATAAAAATAAAAACACCAGACATGGCTGTGGTTTACATATGATTTTCCTGTGTAAAAGGTTCCTCCATGGTCATATAAAGTAAAAAAACAAAAGGTGTAAACACTTTCATTCAAGAGGGCTTGCAAAACATGTCGAGGACTTGTGGTTATCTACTCAAAATATTCAACCACACCTGCCAAGCTAGTCAGGTTTATTCTACAGAAATGTTGGAACGGTCATTGGTGTGTTTTTAGGAAGAGGGGATAGGAAAAAAAAAAGTGTAATTTAAATTGGAAGTCAAGCATTATTTAAAATGAATGCAGAGCCCGAGTTTGTGCACGTGTGTCTTTCCTTAGATACATTTCTATTCTTACAGTTTTGTGATGGGCCACTGAGGTGTTTTGAAGCTCCTCGACTCGACTCAGTGCTACACTTCTGTTTCCTTTCTCTGTGGTTAGCAGCTCCATAGACAGGCTGTCTCCTGTCACGAGCCAGGACTTTATCTCCAGCTGTGGTGAGCATACCATTTCAATTAGAAACCATGTAGTACAAATAACAGCCTTGAACAGAACAAAAAGTCCAACAAATCCATGTTGTATCCACCTCATCGAAGAAGAACGAGAGCACTTGCAAAATGTTCTTGATAAATATGCTGCCTGTCTGCAGATGGATGTGACACAGTTTCAGCTCACATGACCCTTACCTCTATGGGGTTGTTGTTGACGACCACAAAGATCAAACTGCTGGTGTCTGTAGCACTTAGAATGCCGTAGTCCAAGCTGTGCTCTTTAGAACTGGGTGAAACGACGACAGGCTTTGGAAAGAACACCGGTGATGTTTAATTTCATACAGTGGTACCTCAAAAATAGTCAGACATAATAAAAATAAATCTATGCATACATAATTGTTCATTTTCTACATTTAATCTTTCAAGATAATTTGCATCATCTTTTAAATTTGCATACATCTCAGTTGAATTTATTTCTCTTGTCAAAAGGAACCATAATTCGCAATTTCACTTTGGGTGTGCAATGTTTAACAATTAGTCCATGAAATCGAGTCGTACATGAGCCGATAGCCGACGAGGCGCGTAGCACCGAGTTGGCTACAAGTTATGCACAACAAGATCGAGTGGAATAATTGTTTTATTATATTCACATTCATTAGACTTTGAGAAATGGAGCATTTTTATTTTTAGCAAATTTGATAAATAAAAACTTTATACCAAACATCCGACAAAATCATTTCGGCTTAGGCGGACTTCTTAAAAGCCTACCGATGGCTGCACGAATTGACTTTAGTGTTGTTTTTTTTTGTAGAAAGTGTTGTCTTGCTGTCATGCCAAGGTATAGAATAGATTTAGACATTTATTTAATTCTTCCTTGGACATATCAGTTATGTAATTTTCAAACTTCTTTGAGCTTTTGAACCAGTCTAAAAAAAAATTCAACAAATTTTAACTCTTAAAAGATGAAGAAAGTAAACAAACGGGCAAAATGACATTAGCAATTTGTTAAAATGCTATAATAATTCTTAAAAAATTTTTAAAAAAAAAAAAAAAAAAAAGATACATTCTTACCATCAAATACTTTCATTCCATATTTTGTTGCTTTTTTTGTATTTTGTTTTTGAGTAGAGCTTTTATTTCGTCCTCTGTTGGTCCAGCAACACGATCTGCCATTTTGTTTTTCTCTACTCATAGTATAATGTGCCGATAGCATAGTAGTAGAGTAGCCAATCAGAGCACGCAACTGCACATATCCAGTGAATGTGGATAGAATAAAATGTAATCGACGTCCCAACAAATGTCTTATTAAAATGTTCAATGAAGTTTTTTTTTTTAATAAATATGGCTCTCATGTTTTGCTGGAAATTTGTCTCAATAGAACTAAATAATGAGATGCATATAGTACATAGGACTGTCTCAAGGATGTGTTGAGGACCATCATTATATTTTTGCCACATCAGCCAATCCCTAGTAGTATTTATCCTGGAATATTTGGGCCCTGTCCTGCACACACCTTTCTTTCCTATTACTGTGGCTCTTTCAACGGATTCCTCATAAAGAAATGGCGTGACCACGAATGGAACACGCTTCCTTAATGGACAACACTTAAACGTAATCTTATTTACATTGAACAGGCCTCCTCTTGAAAAAGATTTAAGCTTATTCACTTCTTGTGTTAGCATCAAGTCAACAGCTTTTCACTGGTATGTTTCAGTAAGGTAACAGTCATTTCGTTACGTTTCATTTGTTTACCTCCAGAAAGCCAGTATAGGCCCTGACAGGGAGGTGGAACTTGGATGCATTGGTGATGAGGAGGATGTTGCTGTCAATATGAATAGAAGGTCGTACAGGCCGGAAGAGCAGGGAGAAGATGTAGCGAGATTCATGGGGAGGGATAAGGACTGGTGTGCTGAAATTGTGCACCTAGAAACACACACAGGATGCCAAAAACTCTGAATTGTATTTCATGCTTAAACTGACAGTGCAAGTACAGAGTGAAAAACAACTGATTCAGTACAATGTTTCACAGAACACCACTACACAGGAGAAATAAGCCAGTTTTTAGATATTTAACAAAAGTGCTCTGAGAGCACAATATCCCCCGCTGGCAGCTATGCCATAACTCTGGTAAAATGCGACTGAATTGAATGAATTATAATATGCAATATGCATATTACCAACATATAACAAAGAATCCTGTCAAGTTTCGTGAAATTCCTCCAAAAATTACGAGAGGAGTTGATTTCAGAAGGTGAGTACTCTTCCCAGGACGGATGGATGGACGGGCATCGCCACGACATAATCCCCCTTTCGGGTCTTTCAGCCAGTGGGGGATAAAAATTGAGGGAACCTGATTTCAGAATATATACATTATGCATATTACCAACATATAACAAAGAATCCTGTCGTGTTTTATGAAATTCCTCCAAAAACCATGAGGGAAGTTGATTTCAGAAAGCAAGCACACCTTGATGAAATTGCCAAAGTACAAGTTTGTTAATAATCAAGGGTATAAACTCTGGTAAGATCTGCCCAAATTAAACAAAATTTCAATATGCGTGTAACCATCATATAACAAAGCCTTTTGCCAAGTTTGGTGCAAGTCTTCCACAAATTGTAAGAGGAGTTGATTTTAGAAGAACGTACACCCTCATGAAATTGTCAAAAGTACAAGTTGACAAGTCAAAATCAAGGGTCGAAACTCTGGTAAAAAATTTTCACAAACAAAATTAAATCGCAATATGCATTTTAGTCATATAACAAGGCCTTTCGCCAAGCTTTGAGAAATTTGTCCAAAAATTGTGAGAGGAGTTGATGTCAGAAGGCAAGCACACTCATGAAATTGTCAGATTCTAATTTTGTTAATCAAGGGCTGTAACTCTGGTAAAATGTGACCGAATTTAACGAAATTGCAATATGTTTACTACCGACATATAACACAGAATCCTGCCAAGTTTCGTGAAATTCCTCCAAAAACTGTGAGAGGAGTTGATTTCAGAAAGTGAGCACCCTTCCTGGGACGGACATCGCCACGACATAAAAACCCCTGCGGGCCTTTCAGCCAGCGGGGGATAAAAATCTCCATAGATAATGTTTTTAGTAACAACTCATTTTTGGGATTTTGGTGTTGCTGGGTTCATGATGGAATTTGTATAGCCTCATAACTTACTGACAGCAGAAATAACTCTATCCTGATGCCAATAAGCCTACAGATTTTCATAACTGCAGCAAATCAACCAACTTTGGCTGTATGGAGGTCCCAAAAATGTCCGAGCTCATCATTTTACAAGCGCCCGAAAAACAATGGAACGTCAACATGCTGCATCGATAGTATGAGCTGAGTGACTCACACTGAACATCTTGACATCTTCAGGAAGGGAAACATTGTGGATGCGTATGGCAAAGTTGAAGGTGTTGGTGAGGTAGATGGGCCGGTCCACTGGATCTACAGGACTGTCTCTAATGTGGAACAGGGTGGCCGTGTGGTCAAAGCCCAGGTACCTAGAACAGATAAAGGAAATGTCTTTTCTCATGGGACCAAGACAATGGATATATGTTTGTAATGATAATGAACAAACAAAAAAAAATAGCTGACCCCTCTAAAACTTCAGCTTGGTAAGGAATTTCAAGTTTTGAGTAGCTTTTCTCTTTAGCCTTTACTGCTATTTTACCAGAAAACTGGTCTGGTCTTCTTGCTTTTGAAGCTGAAATGGCAAATAAAATAAAAGGAAAAACAGAAGAAGAAAAAAAACATTACAGTTTTGTAATACAACAGGGAGGAAGTGATTCTAAAGCCATGCATCACACTTTGTATTTCAGAAAATGTCCCTGTAGACATTTTCTTCAAGTCCACTCTCATGTAGAAGTAAACCGAGCAATGTTCAGCACTTTACTTGTCAGTAACCTATTGGTTAGACAGCTTTAAAGGGAAGTTACTGAAAAACCTCCCCCAACCCACAGCACATAGTCTGCGACACACCATACACTCCAACTTAGTGTATTTAAAGTGACAATTCACTCTAAAGTGACATTAATTGTAAAATCCTTGGCATGACTGTTCGAACGCAAATATTGTCACTATGTCCCAAAATACTGCAGAGGTGGACAAATGATTAATTTATTAGCTAGCCCACAGGCAAAATAAAGCTGGGCAGTATGAATCGGCAGCTAAGGAAAATGAGCAAATAAATTAATTTCTAGAGAGAGTGAACAACTATGCACTGTAATGTCGCACAATGTGCTCGTGCCTTCAAGAAGAAAGAAAAAAAGTCACCAAGTCACTGGAAAATGTCTCATCGATAACAGTGTCCTTTCCTTGAATACCAACAAAAATATTATTTGACTCTAGCATTATTTTCTCTAAACATGTTTAAACACAAGGTGACATGCATTTTGTGGTAGCAAGAGAGTTATATAACAGCTCTGCATGTTCATGGGTCACCATGCACGCTAATACACCCGATTTTAAAAAAAAAAAAAAATTCTATTGTAGGCCACATAACACCTCATCTGATGTGTGTAGAGCAGCAGGTGGTAGGATTCAGGAAGTGAAGCCCACGATGTAGTTACAGCATCGAGGTGCATCACACCACCATAGAGTGTATTACGTTTAAACACACACCCCAAATGAAAACTTTGGTTTCTCAGAAGTCAACAGGAAGTAGGGATTATTTTATTTCTTGGGTTATTAAACCTCAGCTGGTAAACTACGAATCAAAAACTAACAGGAAATCTCAGACACAAAATCTGCTTGTCCCAGATTCGTTCACTCCTACACTCAGCTGCTTGTTTTTACGTGAAACATCACCTGAACACATACAAGAGCATAGTAATTGATATTACACATCATGTTTCCTTAATGCTTCACTTGATCAGTAACTTAATGTTTCATTAATGCTGAATAATACACCAAACACAACACTACAAAAATATCTTCAGACTATATGGAAGAATATAGAAAAATACCACCATCAAAATAAATAAATAAATAAGAAGTACTTACCATCAAAATTTACACTTGCAACTTTGGTATATCGGCTCTCTCCTGCTTTTAGCGTAACCTGCTTGAACTCAACTGTAATGGCTTCGTTGGCCGGTGTTGGCCGAACGCTCTGAAATACAAATAAATGTTTGGTTATCTATTTATTACTAATGTACAAAATTATTAGGTTATACTAAGAAAAACTAAGAGATGGAAAGCCCTACCATGATTGATACATCTTTTGCTCCAGAATTTAGAAGATGCAAATTCAACTGTTTTGGTCGATCTGTACAATTCAGAATAAAAAGCGTATGTCTGTTTCAGCCATGTATTTGGAAACACCACTGTATGATTAAACAGCTCAGGCAACGTTAATGGTACCTTGTGATCGGAGTGTACCAAAGTCTAGCATCTCTGTTGAAGAGTATATACCAGGGGCTGGAAAAAGAAATGAATCTATACTTAGTCAGGGTTTCATACTGTGGCTGAAAATGTACGACTAATAGTTTTGACTCTGGGATCCTGACCTGTGGTGACCTCGACCTCTACGGGAAGGATGATGAACTCATCCTCGTTCGAGGCATTGGTCTTGATTCTGATGAAGGCTGTGTGGTTGTCAGCATCCCGTGAAGAGAAGCTGGCCCTCATCACACCCTTTGTCTCAAATGGGGCAATTTCCTACAAAAACAGATCAATAAAAGTAAATGATAGTAAACACTATGAGCTTAATGTATACTATAAGTCCCCAGTAATTAAGAATAGTTAAATTTTGTGAAGAACAGACACTCACCCATAACTTTTTAGTGCCACCTTGCTGGCCAGTGGGCAGCTCTAGATGTAAATCACCTCCACTTGAGTACATTTCCACAACCTAAGAGATAAAGCAAACTCTTATGGAAAAGCGAACACCAATAAAGTGTCTAGAGAGGCACTCGGGCATCATATGCGTTCAATTTAAGACATCCGACATAAGACAGCACATACAGTAATTAGATTACCTGTAGTGGTTCGCTGTGTGGATTAAAGATGTTTATAAGTGGAGAGAAGCTGCTATTCACTGGAACTCTGGCCCCTACGAAAGGCCTGAGTCTGTAAGGGTTAGGGATGCCCACACCAAACACCTGGAACAAACAGTACACTTTACAGTCTATCCATCCATCCATTATCTATCCTGCTTATCCATAAGGGTCACAGGGAAAGTTGGAGCTAGTCCCAGCTGACCTTGGGCAAAAGGTGGGGGACACCCTGGGCATTTTTGCCAATCTACTGCAGGGCAAACAACCATTCACACTCGCATTCACACCTACGGGCAATTTAGAGTCGCCAGTTGACCTAATCCACATGTCTGTCTTTGGACTGTAGAGGAAACGAGAGCACCTGGATTAAACCCACACAGGCAAAAGGGAGAACATGCAAACTCCAGACAGAAAGGCTGCAAGGTTTAAACCCAGAACCTTCTTGTTGTGAGGCAGTAGCACTAACCACTGCACTACCATGTGACCCACTTTACAGTCTAGTCAAATTCAGTTCACAACACTTACTCCCTTACCAAAAGGAATAACTCTGAAATATACCTGGTATGTGAACACTCCATGATGAGATGTGTTAATAAATAATGTATTTTCTACATTTCCTACTACTCGAGCTAGAAAAACCACATCGAATGAGGTGTTCCCTCCTGGTGGAATTATCTGCAAAAGAAAGAAACAACCCAAAACACACCACCACGACAACAAGAATCACATGTTAGGTTGCACAACAGTATTTCTGTATCCAGTACAAAAACCAAAACCTACATCCAAACTGTGTTAGTCATATGGTACTAAATTGTTCCAGTAAGGTTGGATTTAAAAAAAAAAACAAAAACACTGAAATCCCATTTCTAAGAGAATAAGAAACATTTGGTGAGTCTTCTTACTCATTTCAGAACTGTATTTATAAGCGTCTGAATTTCAGAGCTACGTAAACCAAGTTTTGTAGGGTATGATATTGATGGTACTGAAAGAAGTTCTTGCTGACTTGAGGCCAGCTCGGGAATTCCCTAAAAAAAGTTAAAAGTGGAAAAATCATCTGTTTAGGGATCTGTTATAAATCAACAACATGACAGTTAAGTGAGAAACACAGAAGGCAATGTGTTTTCTACTCCCAAGATACTGCCTTGCATATTGGCCTGATAATCAGACTATTAACAAGCGCAGATGCAGCATAAAAATGGTTTCTGAAGCACATCAGTGTGTTTCAGTTCTCAATTCACATTTGTTAAGTCAGAGGGTGACCCCTGCCCTACTTCCTACTACTGATAAAATCTCAGCCCAAGGTGGAAATCTACAAAAAAAAAATAATAATAATAATAATTTTTTTTTTTTTTACATCCTGAACACTGACAATTAGTAATTACTATCACAATGTGGCTCAAAATGGTGCTTCATGAGATAGCTGTATGTATGGTGGATGACTTCTGGCCATGTTTAATGTGAGCTGTATGAGCTTCAGAGGGGCAGCGTTATTTAATTATTCAAGTGTCAGGAACAGGTGGGATGTGTTTAATTTATTACCATCTGGAGAGTGAGAGATATACGGTCTCTCTCTCTCTCACACGCACGCACGCACACACCTTAAACTTGACCCTTAGGCTTTAATGAGCTCACTGATATGACATAACTGCATCATTCATGTATCAAATGATAAAAATAGTTGATGCCAAGATTCCAGTGAAGTTTAAAAACAACTCTCATGTTCTTTTGTGCATGTTGAGCTATTTTATCCACAAAACAGGACATGGTATTTTCTCGAGACAGAGCCACTGGCGGGTGAGCCAAAGTAGTAGTCTATGGTTGCTTCCATCCTTTTTTTTTTTTAAGTTTCTAACAGGAAGCCAACATTAACCCATTTGTTAAAAAAAAAAATCATATCAGATTTCTTGTATATTACTTTTATAAACATAAGCCAAGCATGTACTTACCCTACTCTGAAAAAATGACGCATGAAAATGTGCTGTTGTTGCTGATATTGATATTAAACTAATTTCTTCTGAACTTGGATTGTGTAAATAAACTTTTTCCATTTTTGGCATCCCGACTGGCCTGAGGAGGGAGGAGAGGGAGGGAGAGAGAGAGAGACACACACACACACACACACACAATATCCCAAAATGAAGTTAATCTCCAAGATTCACTAATAGATAACGTACACGAAAATGACATGGAAAAAAATAACTAACGCAATCTATCACACAATCTACATTCAGATCTGTCTGTTCAGCACACAGGTCACTGATCTGAAGGGGGTTAGAACATTTATCAGCATGTGCAACAACAGTTTTATACATCAGCAGTGTTTGGACATCTGAAACGTGACCGTGTTCCCACTTTAAAGAATTCAAAAGTACACACACAAACAATAAATTAAAAGTCTGCAAAGAAATAAGCAAAAGGAAAGAAAGAGCACAAACCCCAGCAGTGTGTAAGGATATTAGGAAGCACATGCTATCAAAGGCAGATTACAGACTGAGATTTATGATGGGTCCGGGTAATTTAAGCAAGGCTTTATTGGAAGCAGGCAGGATTACACAACACTGTGCTGCAATTTCTTACAAGCAAGCACAGATAAGATGTGTTTACTGGGGGTAGGAGGAAGAGACAACACAAGAACAGAGTGCGGTACAGATACGCTTTAGCTAATGCAATTTTTTTTTTTATCATTTATTTACACAAAACCTGAGGGATGTGCAAGCCTTAAGAACATGTTAATAAAAAAAAAGTTAATTTTTTAAATCATAAAACTGATTACCATGCTTTGGAGATTTATTTCTAAGTCAGTAGAGCTGGGACGAATCAAAAATTTTCAAATCGAATCGATTCGATTATAAATTCATACGATTCGATTATTTCGATCCGATTTCAAATGTATAGAAAATTTTACCAGGTTATTTGTTTTTAGCTTCACAGCTTATTTATTTATAAGTTTATGACACACTGGAACACTTATACATAAATAATAGTTATTACTATAGCTATGTGGCACATTTAAATTTTATTATAATTCAGACACAAATTCTATATTGGAGGTCATTACAAGAACCAACACTCCACAAATAT
>JAPFFA010000023.1:56035806-56054225 GCA_026153275.1 Sciades herzbergii
AAATGATCTTTGGTTCACAGAGAGAAGGTAGCGATTTAACCAGGGCCATGCTGAACATGCCTGCAGTAACGTTAGTTTGAGATTTTGGCTGCAGGTATCTGACTGACTGTAGAATTAGAAGAGGAACCAAAGGCAGTAGTGAGTAGTTTTTGTTTTTCCTTTCTCTGGTGGTTGTTTGGAGGGGGACCAATAGCCTACTTGAACAAAACAATGAATAAAAGCTAACAGCCTGGACACAATCTCCTTGTCCCAGGCTACTGATTTGTCCACCCCTAGGTTTTTAATAAATGTTCATTTAGGATTATTTGGCTGGGGTGTGGGTGGGTTTTATTTTTTTATTATTTTTTATTTTTTTTTCTCAAAACAGCACCACCTTTCTGCTTTAGTAACAAATTTGTATTCAGACTGGAAGGCAGTTTTCTTGGCACTGGGATCAAACAGGGAAGGGTGTGTGCATCAGCCAAATGGGTTGAATCTGTAGTTTATCTGACCTGCCCGTGTGTGTTAACCTGTTGAGAAACTGGGATCTGTAAAGGTTGTCTAGACCTCCAACTGTCTAATCCCTAATCCTTTATTATACTGATATTTTGAGTTGTATATCTGTGCAGGTACTCTGTGTCCACCGAGACTGGCTTATCTGTGACTAATGAGGAAACAGGGCTGTCAAAACTTGCTCACATCTGAGGGCGTTGTCAGTGGTTTGCATATGCTGACCTCATTTGAAACTGTGAAGTCATACAGAAAGGAACGAATTGACAGGCTTGTTCCCGTCAAAGCTCTGGAGGTGTGATGAGTAGGTAAAAAGCCATTTGTTTAGCAAAAGCCTTTTGTTTTTCTTGACTAAATTAATCTGACAAATTTATCTTGAACTGTTACTCATGTACTAACATGCGTAGTTTTGCGTGGGATCCAGTTTTCAAAACACATTCTTGCAGGGCTGGAAATGCTTCATTGGGATTTGAAATGGGATTTGAAGGCAGTTTATTTTGCATTATTTCTCACACCTTGTCTTACAGACCGTCTGTCTGGTTTGCAGCTTGAAGTGTGTGAAGGATTAGAGGCCAGTACTTTAACTAGAAAAGTCTGCAATGCTGCTTCTGTATTCTATTTTCTACAAAATGTAATGCAGCCAGCACAAAGGAAGAAGCCAAAATGATTTGAAGTAAAAGTAACTGACTTCATTTATTGCCACCACTTGGCTATGTTTGTTAGCACACCACAAAAGAATCTCCATTCCAGCTGAGTGACTGTATCGCACACTGACCCACTGAGACAAAAGTGTCCTCGGATTGCTCCATTGCTGCTCCGGGCAACCATAGTGCCCAGTAGACTTTCTGGTCATCTGAGGTGCTCATGAGCTTGTGAGGACACAATTAGCTGGTAGGCGGCCGTCAGTGTTGCCTCACACGACAGCACAGTGCCCAGCTACTGTTCTCAGCATCACTACAGAACCTGGCAGCTTGATCATAAGCTTGCGTTGTTCCACCATCATCCCTTTATGTACACACTGGGATGGATTAATTGTACTGCCGAGTCATACAGCGAAAGATTAGTGGCATTTTCTTTCAGGCGTTGATGCTGATGAGGTGCAGTCAGAAATGACTAAATGATTGACTGACTGTTTGATTTTTGGATTTGATTTGTTTGTGTTGTGGACACCCATATGATTTATCCATTCAGTTACGAGAGTATTAGTAAGGCCAGACACCTGATGTAAGGGGAGGAGGCCTGGGTGCAGTCAGCATTCATTCCAAATTCAGCCTACCAGGGCTCTGTCCACTCCACGCTTGTTCATTCCACTCCACCCTTCACAAACCATTCCTTCACGGGACACACATTTGAGCTCGACACCTTAGTTCCAATGAAAGAGACGTCTTAATGCTACACCATTCAAAGACGTTGTAGAGGTTTCTCGGCTTCCACCTTTCGTGGCAACAGCTTGGGAAAGAACCACATATGGATTGGGATGTCGGGTGTCTGTATACTTTTCACCACATCGCCTGGTGTCACCTGTCTGCTTGCCAACCTGCACTGGCTACCTATCGCAGCTCGTATCAAATTTGACATTGGTGCTAGCTTACCAGGCTGTCAAGGGGTTAGGGCCAGCATACCTCCAGAATCTGATTCACCCCTCCATGCCAGCAAGATCCCTACATTCTGCTACTACTACTGGTCGCCTGGTCCCTCCTCCTTTCCCCTCCTGCCCAGCCCGCTCAAGACTGCTGTCTGTCCTGGTTCCCCGTTGGTGGAATGATCTTCCTGTTGAGGTCAGAACTGCCGACTCCCTGACCACCTTCAAGCGCAGACTCTCCTTTCAGGCTGCACCACTTCCCTGCTCACTGTGTAACTGCATATCAGTCTAGACCAGCCCAGGCTGTTTCCTATCTTGCCTGGGGTTAGCACTTGGTGTTTTATTATTATACCCCTGCTCCAAAGGAGGGGTATACTGGTTTTACCTCTGTCCGTCCGTATCTCCATCTGTCTGAAACACCCTTTTTCTCAGCAGCCACAAATCCTAGCTACTTGGTACCAAACTTCAGTTTGGGGTTCTATACCGTGCGTACCATTTTCAGGTCTGTCGATCATTGACTTCCTTAATGTATTTTATGAAACATAGCGTGGATTTACAAAATTAACACTTCTCAGCAACTACAAATCACAACTGTTTGATATTTGGTACCGAGCTTCAGCTTGAGGTTCTATACAGGGTATACCTTTTTCAGGTCTGTCACACGTTGACTTCCTGTTTACTGCCTGAATGTATTTACGGAACCTATAGGGTGAATTTTGATGCTATTTGAAATCCCTGGGGAGAACGCTGCTCTTTACTTTCTTGTTTCAGGGTTCATTATTTGTTGAAGTCAGCATTCATAATAAGTGTCCTATTCTTTCGATTGCTTGCATTCTGATATAAGCGAGGGCGGGGGGTACGGAAGTCAGCAGTAGCTCACAGTTGACCTTGTTTTTCTCTATTTAGTAGTACTTTGTACAGTTGGTTTATTTCTTTGGCCGTTTGCCAAGTATTGGTACTTCAACAGAATGTTACTCTAAGCATTATTACTTGTTCAGTTTGCACCAGAACATCCTTGGCTAGAAGTTCAGCACTTCGTGTACCTGACTTGTGCACTTGTACGTTGTTCCGGATAAGAGTGTCTGCTGAATGCCATATAACATTTATGTAATATAGTGCGTATGTGCGACTCCCAGGCGTGGGTCTTCCTCTACATTAGTCTCCGACATGGATGGTGCAATTTTGGCTGGACATCCTTCAACACACTGTTCCCTCTACCCATCTCCGTCGCTGTTGGTGCCACTGCCTCAAACACACAGAACAAAACCATGCACCATCTTGTCATCAAGGGTATTATCCTCATTAAATTTGACAGACATGGGTGAAAGCAGTAATCAGAAATCCCCCCCACAATTAAAAAAAAAAAAAAGGCTGTCTCTCAGCTCTTCATGGTTCTCCAAATTTAAGCTAGCTCACAAAACTGTCAGTTTTGAGTTTTGTTTAGATCTGATAGAGATGTGATGTTTCTTAAATGCTATTGGCTAATCAGGCAGGCAGATTCAAACGTCCAGTGATTTTCAGAGCACTGGTTAACTGCTAAAAGGAACGGCTCATTCAGCAGTCCAGTGCGTGCTCGGATTTCGTCAGAGTGGTGTTACTGCCATCTGGTGGGTATGGGAGAATGTGTCCATGTAAACGCAAGTAGAATGAAAATAAGAATGGCCAGGTTGGTATACTGCGTTTAATATTTAGTATACAGTACAAGTGAGTAATAGAACGAAGAGTTACATGCTACATGATATAGCACGTTTTATTGGTGTGCGATTGAACACGGACAGTTTAAGCATCAACACTCGTAACTTCCACTTTACTTGCTTTAGACTGTTGATTTATTTTTCCTGTAACGCAATCTAAAAAATATAAAGGACAACCTGAGTACTGATTGACTTCACTTTGTGGCGAGACTTGCTTTTGGTGATCGGATAACATTTGATCGTGCAAAAAGGCAGTTTGGAATGTGGTGGGATCATCCAGGTCATGTCTGGCTGGCAATGTGATCGGATTTCAGGCAGGTGTAAATGCCGTCTGCACTGCGTGCTTGCATTAGACGCTGGGGATAAAGCACCTGCCCACTGGATACAATGTCATTTTATCCCAAAAAACATAATCTCACAATGATTTGGTATATTCTTCCAAGCACTGTTGAATTTTCAAATCAGATTAGTCAGGGAGGTGTTGATTCATTTCCTGTAACAGCAGGTCTGACAGTAGGTCCGGGTTTAATTCCAGTCACAGGTTTATATTAACGCAATCGTTCTGATGCATTCTAATCACGTCTGTAGTGACCGTTAATTCACAGGGGCTTGTATGCATCCACAGCATGTCTAATAAACAGCTCTAAAATATAGTTTATTTAACGATGATGTGTAGTCGTTGCTATGATGAAGCTTTCTGGAAGATGATGTTTGTTTAACCTTTATGGAAGGCGTCTCGGGTGTCAGGCCGGAGGACTTTGCACTTTCCTGTTTGTCAGTAACATGATGAGTCTTAAGAGAAAAAGATGTGGATGAGAGAACACCACCTGTTTAAAGCTGCTACAATGTAAGTGATGACAAGAACTAACTTTGTCTTGTGAATGTTTCATAGCGTTAAGTGAAACTATAAACAGTTAAAAGTATGGCATGTTGATTTGATTTTAAAAATGGCTTTGCTGACAAATTGCTGTGGTAGAAGAGCAATGAAACAATTCGTAACCTGCTGTTACTGGAAAACCTGTTACTGTTATTGGTCGTTATACTAACGAGTAACGGAGCACGTGTCCATGCACTGTTAGTTATTTATCTGTCACCGATACACCAATTGTTTTTTGTCGATCTTTTGCTGCCTTTGCACACTATTGGCATTATCTTAACCAGCTTCAGGAGGTAGTCAACTGGAATGCTTTTCAATTAACAGATGTGTCTCGTCAAAAGTTAATCAGTGCAATTCGCTGAGCTCTACATAAAAATCTGGAGAGCTCATAGGCTCGTCAGAGTGAAGCCATCTGGCCGCCATCTTACCACTCTCACTGCAGAGCGGAGCAGTCATTTAGGCTACTGGAAGCTATGCAAAACTGGACAAGTTATTAATGTAGTTGGTAAGAAAAATGATTAGAAAAACTTCTGCATGTGCGGCAGTGAACTGTACAAACTATACGAGTCAGAGGTTGTGGACAGACATTTCACCTGCGAGTATTGATAGCGTGTGATCATTTTTACGTGTGTGTGTGCACAGTGCCATTTGTGTGGACCCCCTACAGCATTTTATGACCGTTTGCAAGAGCGAAGGGGGGGGGACAGAAAATGTCTCATTGTTTTGTCTGTTTTTGTTGAAAATCTCTGGGATGAACACTGTGACTATGTCAGACTTTCGATGGAAATGTCCCAGACTAGATCAAAGTCTAGACATGTTTGATACTGAATGTGAGAGCTCAACGGCTCAAATACAAAAAGAAAAATGAACTGAGTAAATTAGCCTCAGTAGCCTCAATAAAATAAGGGCCATAGCCTTGGGCAGAAATAGCAGTGAGGGATGCAAATAAAAAGAGAGATGTTTATTGTTCTAGTCTGGTCAGTAGTTATTTTCATTTACCTAAGGCTAAGCACAGTTGACAGTGGAGATCATCTACACGTCACACCCACTTGCACAAATTGACAAAATGGGCATGATTTATCTGTTTTAATGGCATGATTTTAGTTTACATTGATAAGTACTCAGGGTCGGTCATATCTCCCAGTCGACAGCTTGTTTCCCAGACGGCGTCCGATTTATGATTTCCTGTACAAAGAGAAACTGAAGTCTTCGTAAAAATAATTATAGTAGTAAAAGAGTCATTCAAAAAAAGATCGGAGACTGAACTGGAAAGGGAGGGGAGGACAAGGGGAGCGCTATAAAGATGTGTAAGGAATGTGGGTAAAGTTGAAAAATAAGAGGAGTAAATGGGGGGGGTCAGGAGAGAGTTTTCTTGGGGCTGATTTGCTCAGATATGACGGTTTAACACACAAGCCAAATACACGCAATGTGAGTGGTAAGATGGCGGCCAGGCGGTTTCACTCATCTCCACAGCAGGGAATAGGCTATGAGCACTCCAGGTTTTTACGTAGAGCTCAGTGTTGCAGTTCCACGCCTGCATTTGAAATCAAACAGTAAATAATAAAAATACAGTAAATAGCCCTGTCTCACAACTGTAGTAATTCATATTGTCAAGAACCGCTAAACTAAGAGAAACATCTGTCATTACTTTAAGACCTGAAGTCTTTTTTTTTTTTTTTAATATATAAATTAATAAAAATTAAAGAAACTCCACTGGAGGTGTGTCCAAACATTTGACAGGTTGTTTTTTCAAAAAAAAAAAAAAACTAATACTGTTAAGGCTATTAAATGCTGATGAGGATTAATCGTTTAAATGAGCGAAGGTGTTTGTCAGCAAGATGAGTTAGAGGCATTTTTATTAGTATTAAAGAAAAAAGCTGTCTTCGCAAGGATCATTACAACCAGGATAATTGCACCAAACTCGGGCAGCTTCTGACCCTAAGGGTAGTATTTCACTGGGCTGCGACTAGTTGGAGATGCAACAATTGCGATAAAATATGCGAATTGGCGACAATTTTCACTTGGAATCACACTGAATTGATATTTGCATATTTTATCGCAGTTGTTGTGTCTGCAACTAGTCGCAGGCTGTCGCAGCCCAGTAAGATACACTTGCACTTCCTGTCTCACGGAAACTGACTTGAGAAGGGTTCGTGATGGCTTAGCGATGCATTTGCGGCTATTTTGAGAGAAATTTTGTCTCAAATTTTTTGAACATGTTCAAAATTTCAGCAATGAAGGAGCGACACTTTGCGACTCGTGAGGAAATTGAGAAGCCCCACGAATGTTTCAAGACACTTTTGAAACACTCTCGCGAATGACGTTCGCAAGTTGTCGCAGCCCAGTGAGATACTGGCTTAAAAGCTATGAGTGAGTAACGTTTGGGAACGTTTTTCTGCTGAAATTTAGTGAAGTGATGACTATTAGCAGGTATAATTGGAGAGAACATTACCTTTCTAATGAAATGTATCTTGCTTACTCTGAGTGTTTTTGATTTAAGGAGTATGAACCTGTTTCACCTCCTCAGTGCTGTGATGCTGGGATCCATCCATGGATCCCAGCTGTTGTGTGAACAGAACACAGGGAAGACGTGATGAGGGATTTGTCTGCCTGTACTTGGCTCAGTCAGTACATTTCAAAGGCTTAAGGACCCATCGCTGACATTTCACATACACGGCCTCATGATAAGCCTGTTTCTTTCTTTGGGCCAAAAATGTCATAAGGGTGTCAGAACTGCAAAATAAGGTCATACTAAAAGAAACCTTTGGCATGTAAAGGTATTATTTGTCAGTCAGGTAAGTTCAGTGAGGGCACGTCTTCATTTACTCTGTGACTAGTTCATGTTAAAACAATTTTTTTTTTTTTTTTTTTTAAATGGAGCACAATGCCAAGCAGACATACTTTTCACTTATAAATTAAGGTATTGTAGACATCTTCAGGTGTCTTTGAACAGCCCCTGAAGGATGGCTGGATTGTTCATGAAACAAGAACAAGGAACAGTGTGTGGAGAGTGGTGATGTTAAAGCTATGTCATGTATAACGCTATACACAGAAGAGCTCCAGTTTTCCGAACAGGCGGAACCAGCCAAGTGTACAGCCACGAACTTGATGCTTGGTATGACATGCAGCCCAGGAATGTGTTGGTCGTTATGGGCAGCATACGCTTGGCCTCTCAGTCTTGTATCAGAGGTCTGATTCAGGTAGTAGCTGAAAAAGCCTTTGTGTTTTGCTATTTAAAAAAAAAAAAAACTAGGAAAATGGCTGAATCCTATATAGCTCAGTATTCTGAGCATCGTTTTTCAGGTTTGTTACCGTTAATGACTTTTTACTATTTCCTTCTGCTTATTGAGCAAAGGCTATTAAATGTGCACAACTATCTTTATTAGATACAAGTGTTATATTGGGAAAAGCACGAGCAGTCTTTTTAAATTAGTCGTTTTATGCCTAGTTTTACCAGTCCCTTAAGCAAACTTTCTGAGATCTTGTTTCAAGCCTTGAAATGTCAGTCTGCTTTGTCTTTCGTCGTTTATACCACAGCACTACTGAATTCTCATTTCAGAGGTTATCGATTAATTTTGTATAACAGTACGGCTCTGAAACATGATGGCCTTCATCCTTCCTAGTTAGTGGATTGTTTATTTAAAAAAGAAAATGTATATTTGTTTTGGTTTAAAAAAAAGTTCTGTAAGGAAACTGTTTATGCAAGGAGTCTCCGGTGTTAGCAAGATTTCCATCATTGGAAAACATCTGATGGAGGACCATTGCACTTTCCAGGTTCTTTTCTGCAAATCGGATCACCATCGAAATCCCCCCCAAAAAAAAGCGGCAAGTGAGGGAATGCTTTGATTTGGGTGATAACAGGAACCAATGAACTCCAAATGCTGCACAAGATTAAATATAGCTATTAACCAATAGACATATGATGATCTTAAGGGAAATGTATGATATAAAATGTCATAAGAGGCATGAAACACTGTGCAGTGCTGTTTTCTATGAGAATAATTGAGTTATTCCATGAAATCAAGTCGTACATGAGCTGATAGCCGACGAGGCACATAGCAGCAAGTCAGCTATAAGCCACGTACAAGAAGATTGAGTGGAATAATGGCTTTATTTTATCCACATTCACTGGAGTTTGCAAATTCAACAAATAAAAACTTGATACAAAATTTCCGACAAAATCATTTCTGCTTAGAATGTAAACGGACCGGCGAAATGACCATAGCAATTTGTGAAAAATGCAATGATAATTCTTGAAAAATACATTGTTTTACCATCAAAGGCTTTTATTCCTTTTTTGGGGGGGGGTTTTCAAGTAATTTTTATTTCGTCCTTGGTTGGTTCAGCAACATGTTATGCCATTTTTGTTTTTCTCTACTCATGGTATACGAGTTGATAGCCTAGTAGTAGAGTAGCCAATCAGAGCGCGTGATTGCTTATATCCAGTGAATGTGGATAGAATAATCAACTTTATTCTCATAACGTAAATCATCTTATAACAACAGCTTATAATATTGCTGTTTGAAA
The DNA here is from genome assembly GCA_026153275.1 of Sciades herzbergii. Lineage (NCBI taxonomy): Eukaryota > Metazoa > Chordata > Actinopteri > Siluriformes > Ariidae > Sciades > Sciades herzbergii. The sequence goes on from JAPFFA010000023.1 coordinate 56,044,976, forward strand.
GGGTGGGTTTTTTTTATATATAATTAATCCCTTTTTAAACCTCCCCATCAACTGCGTGCTGTAATAATTTGTAATCATCTTGGCTGTCGCCTGACTGTACAGAGAGGAGGACAGGTTTTTAATCAAGCCCTAAACTGTGTAGGTCAAGCCCTGATCAGTTTACCTTCTGCCCTCCTCTTGGTCATCACCTGTACAGCGTGCCTTAGTGTAAAAGAGCAGCTCTGTAGGTTGTTTGTGGTTCTAACCTGCTGTTAATACCAGATGGCACATGTCGGAGCCTCAGACGTTCAGTCTCGCACAGCAAAGTCACTTGATCCATCTGGAGGGGTTGAGGTCAGGGGGCATGTTTGGTGAAGCCTGCTGCCGCCAGAAAGAGGCGCCCCACGCAAGAATGAAGAGGGCAGCTCTGGTGTCAAGTAGCCCACGGAAAACTTTCTCTTTTAGAAACTTTATACGTTTATCAACTTTGATAAAAGGGGGTACCTTATAGGGGTTTACTGTTCAATCTCCGAGCTGTCAGAACATTTGAATGCTGTTTTGTTTAAGAAACAAGTGCGCTCTGCAAAAATCACCATGTTGCCATGGTAATAGAAGACATGTAGGGTTGCAGCTCAACAGGGGACAGTCCAACAGTGTCCAACCCTCTCGACTGCTCATTAACATACTATTTTTGAGCCAATGGGGAAGTGGAGGCTGCTAGATTGCTTAAAGGGGACTGGCTACTACAATAGCCCCCTCCTCAGATCCTTTCCTGAGTAAAAGCCACCACAGTTTGAGTGGAGCTCTAACCTGGTTGAAATATACAAACAGACTACAAAACATCTAGATTTGGGCTCCAGGCATGTAAATGGGCTTCACGACCTGCTTCTATAGCTTGCTTTTTTTTTTTTTTAATGGAAGCTGTATACGTTTGAAAAAAAAACTCCCCCACTCACTAGGGACTGGTCACCTATTGTCCTGCCCAGTCTTTGATGTGAATGTGGAATGCGGTGCCGAAGGAGTCAAATGGAACAAACCCGGAATTAGATTTGCTTTTCCGTGAAGCTTGATTAGGAATTTTTGTGTCTCCTTGCTCTGAGGGGTCCGTTTGGTGAGTTTAGAAACTTATTAGCTCCTCTTGTTTACTCCAGCATCATTTTGTCTCATACCTGTCATGCCTTTTTATCTCGCTATCTGTTCGGCTTAACCTTTAATGAAATGGTACAGCTCTCTTTCCTCACAAGTCAGTGAGTGGGGAAGTGGCTGTGAAAATGTGCAGCCTGTTGCATGTGGTTCTTGATCTGTTTTTCATAGCCTTGACCTATGTAAGAGAATGTTTGATCATCTGTGCTGATGGCTGAAAAGCATTTTTTTTTTTTAAGTCCCATTTATTTATGAGAGGTTTAGAATTCTTCACCACTGACTGCCAGAGTGTACTCTGAATGCTTTGTATGAAAGTGTCAGATTGGTTGTTGCCTTTTTTTTTTTTATAAACATGTCTCTGGGGCAAAAAAAAAAAATGCGAAGGGATTTTCCTTTGCTAGCCCCCTCCTTGGCCCCCGTTCTGCGTGGGCTTTGCTGATCCAGTCCACTGGCATATCTGCGCTGGACCAGCTGTAGCCCTGACAATGGCAGCCACATTAGCATCTGAATGGCTAGCGCCATGTGTGGCTAGCGCGCAGGCACTTGAAACATTGCACTGTGAAACAGAACAGCAGGGGAAGCTGTTCCCTTTGAATCTCTCGTTTTTGGATCTCTCGTTCCTTAATTTGTTTATTAATCCGTTTCGGAATCTTTGTTACGTGAAACACGACTATCTCATTGAATTAGCTGGGAAGGTTTGTCTTAAGGTATTTTAACGTACTTGAAACAGTTAAGTCACAAGGTTGGACATCTAATAGCAGACTAGGATATGAGACAAGCTCACGGACCAACTGCAAGTGAAAAATTTTCGTGTTAAACAAAAGGCTAAAGTGTGGAGGGATTTTCATTCAAACTGGCTCAAAGTTGGTGAAGGCAAAAGTCAACATTTTACAGCCTGTGGTCTTGTCCTCTGCAGTTTTATGACTTCTCTCAAGTGCTAATTTTAACGTTTCAGTTCAGTGGTAAATTACTACTGTTACCATTGATTTCATGTGTTTTAAGTTATTCCAAGAAATTGAGTCGTACATGGCTATAAGCCATGTATGACGAGATTGAGTGGAATAACTGTTTTATTCTATCCACATGACACTGGATTTTGAGAAACGGAGCATTTTTATTTTTCGATAAATAAAAACTTTATACAAAACGCCCAACAAAATAATTTCCGCTTAGAATGTAAGCAAACTGGCGAAATGACCATAGTAATTTGTGAAAAATGTGATGATTCTTGAAAAAATAAGAAAAGATGTTCTTATCAAATACTTTTTTTTTTATTCCATATTTTGTTGCTTTTGTTGTATTTTGGCGGCTTTGTTTTCAAGTACAGTTTTTATTTCGTCCTCGGTTTGTTCAGCAACACGCTCTGCCATTTTTATTTTTCTCTACTCACGGTATATGAGCTGATAGCCTAGTAGTCGAGTAGCCAATCAGAGCGCACAATTGCTCATATCCAGTGACTGTGGATAGAATAATCTTTATGCTTTTCTTGGAATTCATGAGTGTGTGTTAACACGTATTGTATGAAATGTCTATGTCTAACTTTTCATTCTTACTCTCATTTCCATAATACATAAACTATATTATTTTAATAATGTTTCAGGTTGTCTGTAAGACTCCTTAACAATGAAGTAGCTCAGTCTGACTGGTTACAGGGCTGCTGTTTTAAGAAAAGCCTTAGCTTGGCATGAGTAACATTTTTATAAAATAAGCTGATTATATCCACATGCATTCATGTGCTTCTAAAACTTGTTATGGGCACTACAGAGCGAATTCAGTTTTTCAAAGGATTATTGTGAACTTGGCAGTAAAATATTGCACCACGAGTGTGCTCTTTCAAATGCATAGTTTTACATATCAGTATGGATATATTGCTTAAAGTTTAAAATGCAGGCAAGTATAGATGTGTAACTTTATTCTATCCATATTCACGGGATATGAGCAATCGCCTACTCTGATTGGCTACTCTGCTACTAGGTTATCCGTTCGTATACCGTGAGTAGAGAAACAAAATGGTCAACCGTGTTACTGAACAAACCGAGGACGAAATAAAAACACTACTCGAAAACAAAATTCCAAAAAATAAAAAGGCAACAAAATATGGAATGAAGGTATTTGATAAGAACGTATCTTTTTTTTTTTTTTTTTTTTTTTTTTTTTTTCCTTCTCCTTTTTGCAAAAAATTTATTGCATTTTTCACAAATTGCTACTGACATTTTCGCCGGTTTGTTTACATTCTAAGAGGAATTGATTTTGTCGGACGTTTTTATATAAAGTTTTTATTTATCGAATTTGGAAAAAAATGCCCTGTTTCTCAAAATCCAGTCAATGTGGATAGAATAAGTTATTCCACTCGATTTCGTCATACATGGCTTATAGCCAACTCTGTGCTATGCGCCTCATTGGCTATCGGTTCACATACGACTCGATTTTGTGGAATAACTGTTCATTGCACCTGCTTGACATCGTGCAGGTCCGTGTCAACACCCTGGGAAGAATTTGTATAAAGCGATTTGTCAGAAGCTTTATTCATATTGTAATTTCATGAGTTTTTGTATTATGTTCATGGTTCAACACTGACTCTGGAGTCTGGTCTGTTCTATGTAGCATGATTCAAATCACGCAAATTGGTTAGTTTTCATTTCTTAGACTGGACGTGAATTATAATGTAAAATCTATAGTGCAGTGCTGCTTAACACTTGACTCAAATGGATCATAAGGTGTTGATTAATTTTCTGTAACAATGTGGATTACAGTAACTCCATTTGCAAGCTTTATATTAATGTGATCTTTCGAATATGTTTCTATAGTAACAGTGTACTTTTGTGCTTTGCTTTTTTATTTTGGATCATATTAGGAAAATTGAGGCTGATGAGGGAATGTCGGTTTATGGACAGTTTATAGTCAGTTTTGTGTAAGTGAGGTGATAAAATTAAACAATAAATTGATAATGTACGTTATTCCTCAAATTAAATGATTTTAATTCTGTAAAGGCTTTTTAGCTCTTGATGAAACGCAGTTGGTTATATTGTAGATTTTTTTTTTTCTTTAGGTGGGTTTAACACATTGGTATAATCCATGTTTTGATAAGTTAAATTGGTATTAGCTACTGAATAAAATTCACTGCAAGTATTTCACTTGCATGCATTTTTATAATCTACATAAAATTATTATATTTTATATAGTGACATCATGCATAATTTTTTTTTTTCACCACAAGAGGGCTCCAGGCTCCTATAACTCCTGTCAGTTTGGCGATGCATAAGAATTCATACAGCACATATATAAGGCTGAAGGCCAAGGCACTTTTATGGGGCGCTAGAGAGTGGCAGATCTGGTGCTATGAACAGTTTAAGGCCTCTGAACCCTCATCAATGCTGGACATGCCGGATTCCCTCTGGGACTGTGTGGCTGAAGTCTAAACGCATTTCTTCAATATGGCACAGTAATGTCTTTAAATATCAATGTGACTGGAAGAACTACATTTAACACATTTTTTGCATTTACCTTTTTCGTGCCGATTGTCCATAGCACTAGTTTGTACTGCTGTCCTTTTATTCTCTGAGCCAGTCGCTTAGCGCTAGAGTTCCTGTCCATCAGTCTCCACTGAGGTCAGAGATTCAGTCTGTGTCCCCCTCCCTCTAACCCCCTTCAGGAGGATGAAAATGGTGGATATTGTAGCACAGAAAATGCCATCAGAGACTGACGTTCATGTGGCCCGGAGCTTTCTAACGAAGATTTTGCGAAGTTCAATGAGGTATGGTATTGATGTAACCACCGGCCAATCCACCCTTTTCCTGTGCCATCCCATTCATTCCAGATCTGCTCCATGACTTCATTTCTTCCCATGTTGTCTTTGTCATCCTTTCTCCAAATATCCTGATTGCAGCAATTCTTGCAGTAGTTTCCACTGTTGCTCCGTGTGGTAGTTTGTAGTCTTTCCCGGGGCTTCCCTGTAGAATGTTGTCTTTTTTTTAAAGTGTCGTCAAAATGTGCTATAATTATGTGGTTCTTTGTTCAAGCTCAGTTCATTTGATAAGGTTTTGTCACACTAATGTACGACTTGACTTTTCCCCTGCATGCTTTGCAGAAAGAACCGTTTCAAGGGGTATGTTTTAATGCAATTAATATTTTTATGTAACCATTTATTAAAGTTTTTGGAAGAGATGTGCAACAGAGCATGATTGGTACATAAAGTTTATTTTTTTGTCAGTTCTATGTTATAAATTTTTCATACATTTAAAAAGATCATGTGCCAACATCATGTACGGTTATGATCCTGAAGGTAGGTTTTGTGACTTTGTGGCAGCAGTTATGTAGATGCTTTTGCTTTGCAAAGCATTTTCCTCACTGATCTCTTTTTCTGTCTCCCTTCTCTGTCCCTCTTCTTTCAGGAAAAATGAACCCATGAGCAGGCCTCACTCCTGGCATTCCACCAAGTTCAATGAGAACCAATCAGACACTGCCAAAACGCAGCCTACACCCTCGCCAGTCTGGCAAACAAGATATGATGCAAGGTAAAGAACACTTTAAACATATCATTATACCATGCTTAAATCAAGTAGTTTTCTTCCACTGTTATTTTGTGCAGTCTAAAATGTATGCTATTTCCTTAGTTCGTTCTCCTCCGACCTCACTCCTGGTTGGGACCAGCCTAATTTGCGCAGAGTGTCAGACCAATTCAGTTCCTTGGGCAGTATGGATAGTTTAGAACATGGCTCTTGCCCCTACCCACCTGGACGCCTGTCTCCGAACAAATCTAATGGCAACAGCGTTGAACATTTAGTGGGTGGAAAGAGAGATTCTGCCTATAGCTCTTTTTCAACCAGCTCAGGGACGCCTGATTATACGCTGTCCAAAAGCAACGCAGCTTCTACAGAGAATATGTTGTATAAAGTTAACCAGTGGGACTCAGGAAGTCGGCCTAGCAACGGCAGACACAGTCAAAGCCTAAGCGAAGGGGTCCGACAGGATGACCGATTCGGTTATCTGCAGCCACCTGCAGTAAGCAGTGCGCAAGAAAGCCCAAGGACTGAGGAGCAGCCAGGCTACCGGCATTCTGCTTCTGGAAGGTCCAGTATTGCGCCTGTTTGGCATGTTCCTGATATGAAGAAGGCCAAGGCCCCATCACCTCCACCACCGGCACCACCAACACGCAGTGATAGTTTTGCTGCGACCAAGGTTCATGAAAAGGGTCTGGTCTCCAGCTACACTGAAAATCCTGGGATTCACACCCAGTCAAAGATCCAGGGCAAAGGATTAAAGCCAGCAATAGAGATGTCTGAAAGCAATCAGAAGATTTACCATTCAACTGAGTCAGGCCTTGAAACGGGTCCAAACTACAACCCGCAACTTAAAAGTAGCACAAATAATCCACATGTTGGTGATGGCTATAGTCGACAAACTCCTCCTCCAAACTCGAACAAGAAGTACTCACCATCTAGCACTGATCCATCCTATACTCGCTTTCCCTATCATCAACGTCAGTACAGTGATGAGAGCACTTTTCATGCACCGCCCCGGACCCTGTCTACAGGCACGTCTCAGAGTTGTCATAGCAGCATGCAGGAGTTACCCACCAACAGCCATGCTTCTCCACACTATAGCCAGAACCAGATCAGAAGGCATGTTACATCGCTGACCAGCACTGCTATTGACCAAAACCCTGACAGTCAAAGCTCCAACAGGTATTACTGTATCACGTCTCAACAGTCCCCTCAGGGAGGGTCCCAGGCTTCTTTGTTGAGGGTGGAGGACAGGAATGCTAATTCCTTGATGGAAATTGCCCAAAGTGGAGGTGATGGAGCTTCCTTAAGCTCTCAAGGATCGCTCAAGGACAGGTTCACTACATCTCAGGTACTGCAGCCCCCAAGTAACAAAGACAGCAATGGATATTACAGACAGGTTGACAGCCAGCATCGGGTGTACACAGCAGTTAATAGATCTCCTTTTGATGATGCAGCAACTAAAGCGTCAGAGGTCCGAGGACTCCAAAAGCAAAACACTGTGACAAACTCAGAGAGCCATTTCATCAAGCACTACGAGCAGGGAAAGATTTCTGAATCTTACAGATTGGGAGAATCTGCCAACGAACATTTAGTGTTTAAAAGTGAGATCCCAGTATGCCCCCAGAAAACCCCTATGCTGCACTCTTTATCACATGAAAGCAGTAGATCGGTTGATGTACAAAGTGAAATGGGTAGTGGTGATGGACAAGAGGAGTTCGTTGATCCCCAGAATCAGCAGGTTCGACGTGCTGGGCGTTTTGCTACCACATTGCGAAATGAGATCCAGATGAGGAGAGCTCAGCTTCAGAAGAGTCGAAGTGCAGCAGTCTTGAGTGGGTCCGCTAATCCTGAAGAAGAGCCTTTAGTTTGGAAGGCCACAGATGTCTTTTCACCTTCCTTTGATGGTTCCTTCACTTGTGCCTATAAAGACCATCTAAAGGAAGCCCAAGCTCGAGTCCTTAAAGCTACTTCTTTCATGAGGAGGGACTTGGAGCCAGTGTTACTAGAGCACACAGGAGCTGAAGTTTTGTCAACTTCTTGCAAGGATGCACCATCTCTGCCAAGCGTCTCGGAGGTTCCATCAAGTAAGCCCGCTTCGGGTACAAACCACGTACCCCGTATATGTGGCCGAAAACGTTTTCCAGTAGAGAAGAAAGTACGGTCTTACTCTGAGCCTGAAAAAATTAATGAGGTTGGTGTCGATGAAGAGCCAACTCCACAAGATAGTGACGTATCTTTAATCAACAGGCGTAAAGTTTTTGAGGCAACAGGAAAACCTGCTTATCGCAAACCCACGTTGAAGCAAAATCTACAAATATCTGAAGACTCCAAACTGGACAAGCCTGGAGAATTGCCTCCGTGTGGACAAAGTGATCTCACCAAGAAGGATGGCGATAGTAAGGCAAGCGATAGTGGCCCAAATTCTTCACAGAGACTGGGCACGTTTGCAGAGTATGAGGCCACATGGAAAACACAGAGAAACTCCGATCCCAGGACATCTGGAAGGTACCACTCAGCTGATAACATCCTCGATCCAGCAGTGGATGAGCGACGTAAGCCCTCTTATTTCCATGAGAGGTCACGCTCCTCTCCCTCAGAGGACTTCTATGGTCAGGTTAGTGTTGTACCTTTTTGACATTTCCAAAACCTTTTTTGTTTTATCTGAAACCTGTGCCTTATCATCGTGTGTTCCATGTTTTGTAGATTTATCTCTGTTTTGTCCTTTTAGAAAGTTTGTTTGCTTTTAATCCTGTTTAGACAGGGTGGCTGTATGACTAGTATGAGAATAAAGGCAGGGCCTTAGTCAAACATTAAGCCATGTCTAAACAGAAAGTCACGCCCTCGGACAAGAAAAGTAGCAAGTGTCAAAGAAGTCACCCAGTATATACTGAAGTTAATCTTACTTTGAAACGGTAAAACCATTCCATTGTTTGATACAAGACAAGAGCATGCATTGATGCAGGTTATAGAATATTAAAACTTGTATGCACTGTGTTTTCTTCAGAACATCCATGTGCAAGGAAGGAAGTCAGCCGAGTACTGCCCACCTGAGAGAAAGCGCTCTGATCGTGAAAACTCGACATCAAGGTGGGTAAACTTGTTTTTTATGCAAATAAAAATGTAACGTTCCTACTTTGACAGATAACAGTTTTTATGAATGCTTTATCAAATGTCTCGGTAGACAGGTAAATATTTTAAAGCCTTATATTTTAGTTAGATTAAACCTTTCACACTTATTGACTCTATGGATGAAATATACACCTGTTGGAACGATCTTGTTGTTTATCATGGAGTGAGAATGGAAGAGGAAGGCTTTATGGAAAGGCAACGACAAGAAATACAACGTGACCTATTTGAAATGCATAGTAAAGGTTTCAAAGCAAAGTATTTGTTAAATTTGATATAAAGCAATTTACCCAATTCCCGAAAAGGCCTAATAGGAAATTTAAAACAAAGCTAGACGCATGACTATTTGCAAGTAATATTCCCATATAGAAAAGATGTAGATAAATCTTATAAAATTTGTATGTCCTTTAAGGACATGTATAAAGCATACAACAGTGAAACCAGATATAAGATCCTTAGTAAATTTGAACAAAATGAAACTTGTATGATTTGTGTAT
>JAPFFA010000023.1:56357697-56368194 GCA_026153275.1 Sciades herzbergii
ACTGAAAGCCCAAATATTGCCATGACATTCATATCCAAGATGACATTCATGTCACTGTATATAAACTTCTGACCACAGCTGTACAAGGATCTAACCAGAATATCCTAAAATAACTAATTTATATCGAGAGTCCCCACATTACACGTCTGAACAGCCATGGATAAAGCGGCTCGTGCCAAGGTTTTTGACTGGCCGTGACAAATCATTAAAACAGAGCAGGAAGGAAAGATTTATTCAAAACCATGGTAAAGGAATACAGATGAATAATATTGTGTTGGGAACTAACTATTAGTATGAAAATAATAGTCCATTCTTTTTAACATGTATTGAGCTCAATATCCATTGGAATTGGGGCTTTTGGAGAGAAGGACGACCAAATGTAGATAAAATAAGAGTGACAGAATGGTATTTAGTTGGCAGTATTTGAAGTACAAGTATTAATGGCTGCATTTACTAAATAGCTCTCATTTGGAACCTATTAGCAGCCTGAATCCTGCGTCTTGCTGGGTTGAAGAGAGTGCTGAGTGTGTCTTGAGAAAGCTTTTAAACAAGGTCATTACACTGAAACATTTCTCACTGTCAGCTATAAACTTTGTAGAATGTGCTTACTTTGCCTGTACATTATTTTAAAGCAGATTTCAAGGGGGGAAAGTGCAAATGTAGCAGAAAATGCCACATGTCGTGATACAGGTTCATCTCAAGCATTCCACTGCATCTATCATGAGTCCTTTTTGCCTCAGTCTGTTTGTCTGTTCCAACATAAGTCAAAAACTAGTGAACAGATTTTGATGTAATTTTGAGGAAAGGTTGGCCATGGGCCAAGGAACAATTAATTAGATTCTGATGCAATCCCGATATGTATGTGGATCCAGGATTTTTTTTAGTTTTTGGCTGTTCTCAACATAACTGAAAAAGTAATGAATGGATTTTGGTGAAATTTGGTGTACAGCTTTAGTATTATCCAAGCTTCAAGTAATTTTGATGTTGATCCGGATCCAGATTTTGGATCCAGATCAATTTATCATCATCAAGATAACTCAAAAAGTAGTGGATGGATTTTGATGAAATTTGCTTTGTAGCTTTATCCTAATCCAGTTTAAAATTGGTTAACTTTTGGAAGTGATCTGTAGGTTCTTCTGGATCCTGGATCCAGAAAACTGTAATAGGGTAAGTACTGGTCAGATTTCACTGTAAGCTGGTGAGTGGCTTTCTATTGATACTAGAAGGAAAAATGTAAGGTTTGATGATGAATCGGATCAAAAAATGTCAATATTGGTCCATGTATAATCAAATCCCTGTATAATCAGTATAATTAACAGTTATAGCATGAAATCAAGTCGTACATGAGCTGACGGCCAACGAAACGTGGAGCAACAAGTTGACTATAAGCCTTGTACGACAAGATCGAGTGGAATAACTGTTTTATTCTATCCACATTCACTGGATTTTGAGGAACAGAGCATTTTGGTTTTTTTTTTTTGCAAATTCCATAAATAAAACCTTTATACAAAACATCTGACAAAATTATTTCCGCTTTGAATGTAAACAAACTGTAAACTGGTGAAATGACAGTAGCAATTTGTGAAAAAATTTATATTCTCATGGTATATGAGCTGATAGCCTAGTAGTAGAGTAGCCAATCAGAGTGTGGGATTGTGGAGAGACTAAAACTGTATATTCAGTAGGAATATACATATATGGATCCATATCCCAGATTAGTAAACATCTGGATATTCTAATATGTAGCTTTGCAGAGCGCTCTTCAAGTTTATTATTATTTTTGTTCCTGCAGAATCACCTTTTTCTGTTCTGATCTCTAACCTGTAGTCTGTCTCTCTTCCAACATAAAAATACTGCCCAGTACCAGATTTAATCATCTATTCCCATGCTATGATACACGTTAGTTGAACAATTGCAAAAATTCAAAGGCAGATGAAGGCTGCACCAGTTCGTTTATAGATCGCAAGTCGATTCATGTGTTTATATGTGGGAGATAGTGAGGGCCAGCCAAGGCAAATTACATTCATAATGGGAGTGCTGCTAGCCCACAGTAATCACGTTATAGACACAGATTTTTGCCAACTGCCTTATCACTCTGACACTGCACCAATCATAATATGGTCATAAACCATAATTATAATGTAGGGGTGTGTGTGCACGCGCGTGAGAAGAGGCATCAGACACATCAGATTACATGATGATTCACTTATAAAATGACTGTGTTTATGAGTCCAGTCAGAGGCCAAATTACTTACTCCAACTGTTTTTATCCCATATATGTAGTTAAATATATGTACTGGTGCCTTGTGTGAGGAGGATTAGCAACCAAAACTTTCCTTTCATCCAACTCATCATCTAACTCGTACAATTTCTTCTTCTGGGTTTCACTTACCTTCTCTACCTTAAAACTCAAACCTCTCCGTTTCTCTTATTTATGGAATCACATCCTCTGCTTCTTGTGCGGTTGTTTTTGTGCATCCTGATGGTCACTAAACACACACACACACACACACACACACACACACACACACACACACACACACTCTAACAGTAGTCATGGAAACTGTTCCTAGAAGCATAGCCAATATTAGAATTCAGTGTGGGTGTGTGGGAGAAAGAGAGCTGCTCCGAGTGCACTGGGAATATCAACTCTCCCACGTGTGTCCCTAATAACCAGAGAACAGAATTTCACAGCTTTTCAGGCATCCATGTTCACAACCCCAAACTTCTTTAACTAATCACCTTGGGTCAGACATCACCATTTATTAGATAACACATCAAATGTCAAATAGCATTTATAGCTTCATTACATAAAACTATTACAGCAGTGCAGTTCTCTTTGCATAAGAGAAACAGGCAAAACCACATCCAGCGGCATTAATATGGGTTAACACTAATATAAAAACTGCATTTAATTAATTCACTACATTTTTTTAAATTATTATTATTTCTTTAATACAGAGTCCACAGCAGAGGGTGACGTCTCAAATACACAGACCCACACATTTTCATGCATTCGATTCCCTGCATTCACAATCATGAAGATCCCACTACATTAATGTGCCTCTATACTTCTACATGGTTGCATAAGAGTTGATCAAAATGTTTTTGCATGATCTAACGTAAATCAACAGACCACATTATTCTGAATTAGTTAATTCCATATATTAAATTGACTAATATATTTTATATATTTAAATAATATTGGCTGCCATTGAGTGGTATATCAGATATATTCCATTCAGCTAGTATGATACTGAACTCGTCTTCGATAAGTTCAATATCATGCTAGCTGAACGGAATATATCTGATATACCATGAAAAAAAGCCAGCCACTATTATTATTATTATTATACATACACATTCGATGGAACAATTTCAGGTGTTCAATGCATCTTTTGCTTTCAAAATTCTCTCAAAGTATTGTGTATTTAACGAAGTGAACCTGGCAGCCATGTTTGTTTACAAATTGTCACAGTCACTCGCTAGCATGGAAGTTTTATGTGTAATACGCATCTTATAGCATTTTCAGTTCACTGTGACAGTTTACTGTGGGTGCCACCGGCGAACAAAGAAACGCTTCTGCACATGTGCAGCAGAAAACACTCTCATTGAATATTCGCATCAGCTCCGACATGTGTCGTCATGTTGTCTTGACAACCATGTAATATTGTAAGCCATATTCAGCGCTCATTCTCCATTGGGTAGAGTGACGTAATACACGTAGGATAAGTGATATACTAACAATATTGCATGCTATCAAACCAAATGAATGGAACCCGCTTCATTCCATCGAAAAAGTGTCCTGTATGTATAATAATTAATCATATTGCACAAGCATTTTCACATAGATACAGATTCTGTGTTTAACGGTCACACAGAAATCATCCTGATTGTTCACAGCTATCCATATCAAACTTGCTGTTTGACTTTGTTGCTGTATTTACACGAGTCAATTCTGAACTACCAGGGCAACAATTTTAAAGACCTTTCATGTTGGATTATACGCAGTTCCCTTTAGTCCTGAACTTCAGTTCTTAAACAGGTATCACTAAAATAGGCAGATTTTGTTGGGTTTTTTTCTGTTTGTATATTCCAGCCTCAAACCTGATAGTCTGAGCACGGGTCTGCCATAGTGTGCTATTAAAAAACAAAAAACCTTAATGTGCATTAATTTTAAACTGCAAATGTGATATCAACTGAAAAACAGTGACACATTTTATTGATTATATTATATTATATTTATGGAACTTTAAACTTTTGAATAAATAGAAAAATATCACTATGATGTCTTTATCATATTATCTCTTTACCATTTTGTGTTTTATAGCTAAAAACTTGGTCCTCTCTAAAATACTTAATAAATTTCATCTAATCTACTATTCATATCTCAGTCTTTCAGGCTCCTTTGGAGTTGACATGAAAATAAGAATTTGTTATTTTCTTACAGTGATCGCTTATCTGGCTGTTTTAACTAAAGCACTTGAAAATAAATGTCAGGTTTTTGTATTGTATTGGTCAACTTACACAAGTTAAAACAAAAAGTTAAATCAACACTGATCTGAACACAGAAAATGCTTGATCTCATCAACCACATATCTGCAAAAAAATATTGAAAGGAATTGGAGAAATTAGGGATAAAACCAGATTCCACGCTCATGTACAAAATACTACCCCAGCAATTCCCAGCTCTTGTCCTGGTGTTTTTCTTCCCTGCATTTTCACTACTTTTCCTGCTCTAACACACCTCCAATTAATCAGATAATTAACAGGTCCTTCCTGAGTCAATGTGGGAGTGTTAGAACAAGGAAAGCACTAAACTGAGCAGGGCAAGGGTACTGTTCCACCAGCACTGGGAATCACTGAGCAAAATAGTTTTAATAGATAAGCATCTGTACAGATAAATGATTATAAAGACAAATATAAAGTTCATGCTTTATAAGCTTTGGCCCCTTGGGATCTTTGACATCATACCTCTATATCTGAATTCATTTAAGCTTGGCAGTCAGTTTAAAAGTACATGAAGATATTCTTCTAAACCAGTTGCAGAGTAAAATCAATCTATCCAATAAGGCTCTGAAGTCAATGCATCTTTTAAACCTTCACAAAAATGTCACATCATCTTGTGACTGCACCCAGTGCCAGTGCGCATCATACTCCAAGTGCACTTTGCCACTCATTTTGCAGCTTTCCAGCTCCACCTTGCCATTCTTGTAAATCTTACCCTGAGGGCTCAGGGTCTTCGCCAGCTTCTCAGCTGCAAGAGCCTTGGGGGAATCAGTGTCTTGCTTAACTGCATTATCCAGGACTCCGGTATTTCCATTACTCTTACTAGCTTCTTCATGGTTGGACGCTCTTACATCATGGTTAGGAGGTCTCACTTCCTCTTTAGGGCCACTGGGTTTCACGTGAGCGGGTTTGGAGTTGTCTGTGCACAAAGGTGCAGAGCAGAGCACAGACTCGGCCCCGCTTGAGGTACAATACTCATCCAGATCATCAGCCAGCGTGTCCAGGTAGCTGCCGATGGAGATGTTGTCCAACTTGTCATGGGGCTCATGTAGGCTGCTCCAGCTGCCTCCCAGGCTGTACTGACTGCCCGTCAGGCTGCTGCAGTGGCTGGTGAGCATGCCACGCTCTTCCATAAGCCACTTTGCTGCCTCAATTCCCTCATGCAATGCCACGAGCTGTTGCAGGATTCTCACATCCACCGCCCGGAGATGAGCCTAACATCACCAGAGACATAATAAAGAACATCTATTAAAATGTAAGACATGATATTTGATACTCAAGCAACACATAATACAGGGCTATGCTGCCTATTCTTGAATTCTCCAATCTGAGTGGTCAGCAGGTCCAGAACTAAAAGATCTGACAGTAGTGCAGTCTGTGATTCAAATCACAAGTTTATATTCATGTGCTCTTTCTAATGTTAACATTTCTATAGTAACAGCTAAAGTACAGGGACTTGTATGGTGAACGCCATACCAATATAGGGTAAATACATGTTGGTATATAGCAAAGAAAACCATATAATCATTGATATAGTGAAGCTTTCTGTAAGATATTTAACATTTATAGAAGGAGTCTCTAGAGCCAGGGGACAAAACCCTAGGTTTTCTGCAGTAGAGGCTTTGCACAGTCATGTGACCCCATAGCAATGGTAACTATGCCGCCATGACAGAGGGCACGATTGTCATTCAGACAAGTTAGTTGTTATTGATCAGTATGGGAAGGTTTTGCTGCGTTTTTGGATGTGCAAATCGCTCTGAACGAAACAAAGACAACAAATTTTTTAAATTTACCAAAAGTAATTCATCATCAGGGGAAAAAACTTGAGAAATTTCTAAATGTAGAAGGGAAAATGGGGGAAAAACATTCAGCGGGATTCCATGTCAAACGGAGAGGTCAAAAACTTGATGATATACCCACTTCATTTCTACGAAGGTAAGAATTCCAACAAAAAAAAATATTTTACAACTGCAGCAAGGTGCTCATTCTTATACAGTGAAGTGAACGTGAGCAACAACACAGCTGCTTGACAAAGCCTAACCTTCATAGAGACTAAAAAAGTGCATTTACATTTGGGGATCCTTCGGAGTGTGTTGTGCGTGCGCTTGGAACCCAGTCATTATGGGAAACAACTGATGCTGATTTGACTGCAATCAGCATGCACATGTAATGATACTGTTTTCACAGAGATTTTGCAAGTATTCTGTCAGGTATGCGGCGGTAGACGGGTCTAAGTGCAGGAAGAGTGTTTATTAGCAGGTGTGATATTTACAAAAACACAAATGAAACCGAAAGCCAAGTCATAAACATGGCTAGAAACAAACGTGTCAGTGATGATACTTCACAAAGCCTTATATGTGCACGCTGATTGCACTCAAATCAGTATCAAGTGTCTCCCATAATTACTGGCTCCCAAGCGCGTGCACAACATGCTCCAAAGGATCCCCAAATGTAAATGTACTTTAAGTCTCTGTGAAGGTTAGGCTGTGCCGAGCCACTGTGATGCTCGTATTCACTTCACTGTATAAGAATGAGCACCTTGCTGTAGTTGTGAAATAATTTTTTTTTTTTTTATTCTTACCTTCATGGAAATGAAGTGAGCACCAGAGTTTTTGACCTCTCCGTTTGACACAGAGTCCTGCCAAATGTTTTTTTTTTCCCCATTTTTCACTTCTACGTTTAGAAATTTCTCTAGTTTTTTCCCCTGGTGATGAATTACTTTTGGTAAATTAAAAAATCTAACGTCTTTATTTCGTTCAAAATGATTTGCACATCCAAAAATGCAGCAAAACCTTCCCATACCGATCAATAACAAGTAACTCGTCTGAATGAAGCATTACAAGCGTGCCCCCTGTCATGGTGGCATAGTTACCATTGCTATGGGGTCACGTGATGGTGCAAAGCCTCTATAGTCAAGTCTTCAGGCTAGAGGACTTTCCACTTTGCAGTTTCTCAGTAACATGACAAGTAGCATTTTTTGTCGGATTAAATTCAAGCAAGACAAAAAAGAAGCCAGTTAGAGGACAAGTGTTTATAGCTGTTATAAGTGATAGCAGGAACCACCATATCCCACAGATGTTCCACATTAAATGCAAGTATAAAGAGGTAAAACCATGGTTAGTGTGTCCACCTCTCAACCAGGATTTCATGAGTTCTACTCACGGTCAGGTCATACCACCAAAGACCATCTTAAAAATGATACCTACTGGTGCCAACTGGCAAGGCACAATGCAATACAGATGTGAGTAGGGAGTCAACTTCTCGCAGTTACCAGAGGACTAGCCCTCCACTGTAACCCTAGCGATGTAGTAGGCGAGAGGCTGAGGGCTATAGAAATGGAAACTGGCACCACCTGATGTACCTTAAAGCCTGACGCCTGATGTGCCTGGTTAGTACTTGGATGGGAGACTGCCTGGGAATACCAGGCGCTGGCACAGGACGATAAAACGGGTAAAAGTATGTGTTGTTCATTAATAAATTGGTATAACAGGAATAAAGCACTTTGAGAAATGCTATTATGAAAAAAATCTATGGGCCACATAGATTTTGGGCCACATTACCCTCTAACAACATATATTGAGTCCTTCCATATAAAAGGAAACCTACAACTCTAAATCTACTTGAATAAGAGAGATTGCACCAGATGGTATACTCATATTAGCGATGCGTAATCCTAGTGTGAGTTCTGCAGTTGCTGTTATGCTGATGAAGGCTAGAGGGCCATTATGATAAGTGCTTTTGAATTTCATGGGTCCCTCTGACATCATCAATTCTCTGTAATGAACCTCTTACAGCACTGGACATCTTTTCTTAAATAAACAAATCGTAAACAGAAGAATAGTATGCTTTATAATACACTTAATAGCAGTTTCTAAAAATTTAGTGATAAAACCACATTATGTGTGGAATTAAATAATTTAAAGGCCCAAGGTATGTCTTATGAATATATTATGAAGCATTTTAGGACTAAACTCATCTATATTTTTAGGTATCTCTTAAATGGTCGGAAAGCTTTTAATACATATATATATAGTGCTATATCCATAAAAGCATTTATTTCACACCGAGCCACTCATGTAACCCATTCGAGGTCAAATCGATGAAGAGATAAAGGGAGAGTATTGATTGGTCTTCCGAACATTTGTAAACCCATGTAATAATCTCCACCCACATTTCATCTGTCAACACGTTTGAGGGGGGAAAAAAAATTCTACAGTCTTTTTGGTGAATAAAGCAGCATGTAGATTTGAAATGCAGAGTGTGGCCCCTACATACCGGCCCCTATTACGATACACCAAATTCTAATTCTGTAGTTTACAATAAAAAAAGTATAAGCATTGACTGAACATTTCCCTACTTCTTCTTTCGGCTGCTCCCATTAGGGGTCGCCACAGCAGATCATCGAATTTGTGATCTGCATATTTGATTTGTTATATATTTTACACCGAATGCCCTTCCTGACACAACCCCCCAATCTACCCAGGCTTGGAACTGGCACTAAGCATGCACTGGCTTGTGCAACCCCAGTGGCTGGGGATTTTACCTAATCTACATGTCTTTGAACTGTGGGAGGAAACCCACACAGACACAGAGAGAATATGCAAACTCCACACAGAAAGGCCCCCAACAGCCATGAGGTTCAAACCTGGAACCTTCTTGCTATGAGGCGACAGTGCTAACCACTGCACCGTGCCATCCTGCCTGAGTATTTCCCTCAGGTTTCCATTTTCAAATGATTAAAGCTATTCAATATTATTAAAAGCACACTAGATGCAAAAGTATATCGACACCGGACCACCAAACCCATATGTGCTTTTTGAGCATCCCATTCCAAATGTAGTCCCCGTTTGCTGCTCTACTCTTCTGGGCAGGCTTTTCGCTAGATCTTGTAGTGTGGCTGTAGGGATTTGTGTCCATTCAGCTATAAGAACATTAGTGAGATCAGGCACTGATGTTGTGCGAGGAGGTCTGGGGTGCAGTTGGTGTTCCAGTTCATCCCAAAGGTGTTCAGTGGGATTGAGGTCAGGGCTCTGTGCAGATCACTCAAGTTCTTCTGCTCCAACTTGGCAAACCATGGACTTTGCTTTGCACACAAAGGCACTGTCATGCGGGAACAGCTTTGGGCTGCTTAGTTCCAGTGAAGGAAAATTGTAATGAACAGTATACAAAGAAAACAGTTTGGGGAAGAACCACATATGGGTGTGATGGTCAGATGTCCACAAACCTATAGCCATACAGTGTATAATAAATTAATGACACCGTGTTTGTGTGATCCAGTCAGACACTTGACAGCATATAATGACACAAAATCTGTACAGTAAATGGTAACAAAATTAAATATAGCTAGCTTTTACAGGTGTGACTGAAATGTGGGCCTTTTCCTGTTCTGCTGTTAGCTACACTTGTGGTCAGAAGTTTTACATACAATGACATGAATGTCATCTTAGATATGAATGCCATGGCAATATTTGGGCTTTCGGTAATTTTTTTGAACTGTTCTGTGGCAGAATGTACAGCATACATCTTTAATTAAAAAAAAAAAAAAAAATACTAGAATTTGGTGCAGAAGTTTTAATTTTCTTTGGGTTTTCTGAAATCAACACAGGGTCAAAATTACATATACAGGGTCAAAAATATACATACAGCACACCTAATATTTGGGTAAAATGTCTCTTCACAAGCTTCACTTTGACCAAACATTTTTGTTTACTATGAACAAGCTTCTGGAATAATCCTGGTTGGATATTTCATGACTCTTCATGGTAGAATTGGTAGAGTTCAATTAAATGTGTTTGTTTTGGGGTTTTTTTTGGCATGGACTCGACTTATAAGGACAGTCCATATATCTTCAATAGGGTTGAAGTCAGGACTTGTTGCTTTATCCTCCACAACCAGCTCTGATGTGTCTTTAGGTTCATTGTCCTGTTGTAACTCCCAAGTCATGTTCAAGTTTCTGATGGTTTATGCTGAAGAATTCTGAGGTAGTCC
>JAPFFA010000023.1:56696775-56713150 GCA_026153275.1 Sciades herzbergii
GTTTTAGGTCATATTTATGCAGAAATATAGAAAATTCTAAAGGGTTCACAAACTTTCAAGCACCACTGTAATTATGTGTACCTTCTTAGGGTCAAAAATATAATTTCCTAATCAGTATATAAATGGCTCAATTAAGTACCTTAGAGGGCACTGCCTCAGTGACAAGCTGGTGTACCCCTAAAGGTAATGTACTTCGTTTCCTAAGACTATTAGAGCCAGCAACTGTCAGAGCTGTGCTGTTATAGATCTAATATTAATCAACACCTTCTGACTCATTAGATATCAGAGAATTCAACAGCACTGTGGTAGAGTTACTATGGTATACGGGGGAAGCCATGGCCTAATGGTTAAGAGAAGCAGTTTTGGGACCAAAAGGTCACCAGTTTAATTCCCTGCACTAGCAGGAATGGCTGAAGTGCCCTTGAGCAAGGCACCTAACCCCAGGCTGCTCTGGGTATGTTGTATGCTCTTATCCAGAGCGACATCTGCTAAATGCCTGAAATGCAATGTATAAATTTATGTAAATCATCATTCAGTCATTTCATCCTGGAGGGATTAAAACGAGTCCTAGAGAAAAAAAAAAGACACCAAAACAAGGAAATATATATATATATATATTCATGCGTCATTTTTAATCACTTCATATAAAAGTAGTTTTAGATTTTATTGAACACAATATACAATATTATACCATACATTGTGTGAAACATTAAATATTCACCTGCAACAATGTGGGATTACTAGACGAAAAACCCATCCCTCATGCAGATATTACTAACTCTGACTAATCCTTTTGGACACAAATCGGACCAAAAGATCTTAAAACATAGATTAACAAAGTTATACTGACAAATTGAATTTCAAAACTGCTAACAAGGTCAGAAAAAATAGTTCACATTTGCACAAATAATTACAGATGATCACATTTATTTAATTTTTTTTGGTAATTCATTTCAATTTCACATTGGTGTTCAGAGATTGTGATATTTGTGACCAATACGTGTGGTATAAGAGTCCAGCATCGTATAAATATTTCTGAGCCATTCTTAGCAATCTGCATTCAAAATTCTGCAGAGGTTTCGAGCCGAGTGACGCTTTGTCTGTGATCTCGTGGTATCAAATTTTCAACGTTGCACCAAACAGTGATACATAAAGCTTCTAATGCCTGACGGATGTCTACAGTATGTTTGTGTGTCTTATCTACAGGCTCTCCCCGTAACCAATGGGTTGTGTGTCTTTAAGCTACTTTTCTGGGCAGTTGTATATTGTGCGATATATTTATATAGCATATATAGTATAATATAGATTTATATATATTTATTCAGCAATATTTAAAACAAACAAACAAACAAACCAAAAAATAAAAACAATATTACAAAATATAACAGACTCAATCCAAGAGCCCACTACACAAAAAAACACCACCAAATTTCGGTAATGCAAGTGCATATAAATTAAAAATAAATTTACAAAGAAACATCATTCCGTATTTACAAAGGTAATAAATACACTGTTATAAACAGCAAAGGACCGACTTCAGCTAATATAAACAAACAAACAAACCAAACAGAGGAGGTGTGTAATAAAAAAAGCATGTGTAGATGATAGAAGAGAAAGAAGTGCATGCGCGCGCACACACACACGCACACACACTACTTTGGCCATAAAACATCATCTACTGGTGACAAACAGGACATTAACATGTATAATGTGGTCTAATTGAATGGGCTAATGCAGGTGTATAGTAGCTTTATGCTTTAAATTGTATTTGGATTCAAATATTTAAAGCTAGAACTGTTTTTTTTTTTTTTTTAATTATCTTTTTTTTCCCAAAATGAGATTCACAAATTAAATCATGACCGCATGACCCACAAAAATGTATTCGGTGAGAAATGCATTCTGGGGAAAAAAAAAAAATTAATTGAGAAATGCTTTCTGTGAGAACTGACGTTAATGAATGGAAGCTGAAGGACTTTTTTTTTTTTTAACCTTGTTTTCTAGAAAGATCTTGGGGGGAGTTCTAGCGAGAAAAAGGAAATTCTCCACCGAATTTATGAACTGAATACATCTTCAGTTTGCTTATATCCAATCAATATATTTAGAATAATCTGTAATCTTTGTCTAAGTGCATTGGCTTTAGAGATTGACCAAATTTCAAATTGTCATTATGCTTCAAATGCTTATTGTGAATTGTGTGTATATACAAAACGAGCTCATAGCAAATTCACAACGAAACAAGCCCTAAAGAACCGGACGAGTATCAAAAAAATGACAAAGTGCATCTTTGACTGGAATATACATTTCAGACATTTGGATTATTTCGTTCTATTGCCAAATATAAAGGAAGACACTGAGTTTTCTCTTCGGTTTATAGAAAACGACTCTGCATGTAAGCTGTCTGGTTTGCCTTTAGAAAAAAAAAAAACAACAAAACAACAAAACACTTCCATGTACAGTTATACTAAAGTGTTCAATAAATAAAAAAGACCATTAAAAAGACAATAGTAAAAAGGCACACAAAGTCTTTAGACAAATGGTACAGAAAAGTAAACAGTTTCTTTCTTTACAAATACTTGTTCATCAGTAGTTCGTATGCTACCCCGACTTATCCCGATAGCTTTAGAAAAAAGTCACTTGGTACAAAAAAGATCTCTCAGTAGTGTCAACTCCACAAATGTTCGCCTACTAGACAAACACAAGTCTGTGCTTGGCCCCAATCGTTCATGTATCTCAGAGTCACCTTTCAGTCATTCAGCTCCAAAAAAATGTCTGCAGCATTTATTTCCTGAGAGCTCCAACCCAACTGGCTCCACACTTAAGTGCAAGGAGGGCCAGTCATGCTCCTCCCACGAGGGCCAAAAAACTCTCTGGGCTTTGTTAAAAAGCATCAACTGCCAGATTGCGAGGGAAAAAAAAGATTACTAGCCATTAAAAAGGGCTATGAGGTCCTATGTATCCACTGGTGAGGCGTCTTCAGTTACGATCTGGATGTGTGTGGTCGCCGGCTCCATCTCCTCCTCTCGATCTTCCTCTTCTTCCTCCTCTTCCTCTTCATCTACCTGACTCTGTTCATCTTTTTCTGTGCCTTCTGAGTCCTCTTCCTCCAGGGTGAGCTCGAACTGGAACTTGTCAGCCACTGGTCCTCCACCATGTCCCTCTTTTTCGGGTTGGTAGAAGGGTGGAGATGGACTCTGAGGAATCATGCTCTGGTACCAGTTCCGATTGTCCTCCAGTGTGTCCAGGATGTCTTGCGCATCAGGGTGGACCAGGTCAGCCCAGGTCTCCCATAGTGGATGGACAATATAGTCAATAAAACCAACCTAGATGGAGAATAAACACAATAAGCTTGGACTCCAAAGACATTGGTATAATCCAACAGCACTCTGATGTATTGGCTCATATTACTAATCGTTTCATTGCTAACACAGACCTGTGATTTTTCCACGGAAGCTGTGTGCTTGTCGCACATGGGGCTGATCTCCATGCCACGCTCTCTTTCCCGGTCTCCCTGGTGGAAGAACTCCTCCATGATGCGGTCCGTCCACTGGCGGTACAGCTCCAGAGACTTGGTGGGGTTGCTCAGGTCAGCGCAGTGCACCATATTTCGAAGAACCTAAATTGAATTTTAAAAAATCTGATTAGAATTGATTGGGCTAATCTTTGGATGCCTAGCTTTCTAACCAATCATTTTCAATCTCAGGTTAACAGAAGGCTTGAAAGAACTATTAGTCAGCCATAAAAGCAGTGTGTGCTACAATACAGGATGTCTTTTTGAATTATCCGACCTTACAGTAGCTGCACACTGAACATTAGCTCAGAATTAGCTCAGTTAACATTGGATAGAGGTCAAAGTGTGAGACTCCGGTCACATTGGATTTATCATTGTGAATTTCTTGGACAGGGCGTGACGTGTTTCTCGAGGAAAAGTGTTGCTTCACTGAACAGCTAACCTTAGCTAGCTAGCTATTAGTTTGTGAGTGCTTAAACAAAGACGTCCATCCATGCATGATTCAGCCGCTCATATACTCGTTTTTTATTGACCCACACTTCCAAGACTGGTAAAGCCGTAGTGTTAAAGTTCATCTCCATGAAGTCAGCGTGAAGTTAAATCGAATGAGGTGGATTCAAAATTAACCACTACTGTAAGTAATCATTCACTTCCTTTCCAGTAAATGAGCTTTTTTTTCCCCCCAGATGCGTTTAATTTGCATTTAGTGTAACCGCTGATTTACACAGAAGCTTCCTACCTGTATCCGGTCTGTGTAGTTGTCCAGAAGCAGCACCCCTGAACTGGTAACTTTCTTTGTCTCCACCATCGTCTTCAGATCAGCTAATAAGCTCATATGTTTAGACATATCTGTGGCAAGTACCTGAAGACGGGGATAAAAATCAGGTTTAGACACGCGTATGAACATGAATGCTATCTATGCATGAGATTGCGCTGAGTTTAAGAGAACAGCAGCTCACCATGTCGATGACCATCTTCCTGAGCGATTGCCTCTGTTTCTTGGTGAGGTTCTGGAAGATATCACAGTTCTCCTCCTGAAGGAGCTTGAAGCCTACAGCGAGGTGGTGGTTCTCTAGCACTGACTCATCATTGTACATGAGAGCCAGCTCAGAGTCTGAGAGAAAGAAAAAAAAGAAACGTGAGAGAGATATTGAGCCATCTTGTTCAGACTACCATAATGGCTACTGATACTCTGGACAGGTTTTGTCATAACCACTCACTTGTGTTGATGAGGAACTGGTTGGAGACACCTGGATGATCCACATCATGGATGGCTGCTGCAAAAATGGCAGCCAGGATCTCCAGATCAGTAAAGACAGCCTGGGGAGAAAAATTAAACAAGGCAATGAACAAACCATCTCATCTGAAGGAACCAACACCAGTCCAACACTTTGTATATGATCTTGAAGCCTCAAAGAGTATAAAACCAGTCCTTACATCTAGTGCAGGTGTGGAGAGGAGAATATGTGTGGACTGGGCCACGTCAGCAGCATGAAGACTGTTGTGGTAGGCTACATCCGAGTGGTAGTGATCCTCCAGCGTCATCATATACGTCACAAACGTGTCTGTCGGGATCTTAAACGTCTTGAGCAAGTCTCGTTCCTGTTGAGGACAGATTAGGAGTTAGAGGATGGACCGTCAAGTGGAGACAATTCGTCAAAAGAAAAGTTATTCAGAAAAGGAGAGGGGACGGACCTGGAAGATGGCATACATGATGCATGTTAGAGGACGATTGTTGGAATATTCAGACACGGTAAAGATATTCAGGCCCCACTTGTTCAGATCTTCTAGTTCCTGCAGATGGAAAATGCCAACAGACTCTGGTAAGACTTCTCAAACTCAAGCATGTCCTCATAGTCCTTTTTTACAGCTTGTTTGATGGCATTACCTTGGACAGCAGCTCTTCCTTGTCGGTTTTGACACCAAAGCGGGTGATGCCGCTGTTGAGGCTGGGCCCGTGAGACACCTTCTTCACGCCGCTGATCTGAGTCATCAGCTGCTGCTGCTGCTTCTTTTTCTTCTCCCGGGCCTTTGGTGTGGGTGGTGGAATCTCAACCTCATTCTGTTTGTCTGGAGGAAGGAATCAGAGCAACGTTGGACACGTTAGGATTTCGTTCACTTGGTTTTAACGGCAGAACTCAAAGATTTAAGACGAGCACTGCCTCCAGTGCTACTGCTGATGTGTCTTTTTGTTCTTTAAATTGTAAGATAACTATGAGAGAAGGAGCATTCTAGAGTATTTAATCTCATCTTTGTAATATTCATGCAGAGAATAGAGCCATTGTTTGAGAACCAGGGAAGGTGAAACGGGTTTGGTCTGAATGACGTCAGCAGCTGCCTTTAGCCCAGGAGCAACCCAGGTGCACTTGACAGCTGAATGCCTCACACCTGCTCTTCAGTATGTGTGTGTGCGCGCAGCCGACAAAGTAAAGGAGAGACCAGTTCTCTCTCACTGAGCTTTCTCTTTCACTGAGCAGAGACTGCATCCTGCCTTCTGTCTCACGCTTACAGATCTATCAATCATCGAGCCACCACAGGGGTCATTTGTATTAATATAATGTCTCTAAAGGTCAGTCCTTAGAAGTCTTCCCTTGACAGTGAGCGAAAAAGACAGCACCGTCAGGGTGCCGTTTTTTGAGACACAAAGCACCAATAGAAGAGCTTCATTCACTGTGGAGAGCTTCATAATGTATGAATATTTGGGCTTACAAACCAACAATTTCTTGATCAAAATCAAAGACGGTCTCACGTGGCTTATTTGTTCCACCTAACCCAATACTGATGATATTCTCCATCTTTTCTGAAAAAAAAAAGTCTCAAATATGTCTAAGATGGAAGATGAAGCACTAGGCGTGATTAATTCATACGCACCGGAAGAAGAGCCTTACTGAGACAAACTGTTTCACTGCTATCAGTGATGCACCTAAAGAGGAAATCCTAAGTTTTAGACGAAGGATTAAATAACGCCGAATTAATCCTGGATCACTTCACATCATTCCGGCTTGTCGCTTGGGGCAAACATGTTCCACACATGATATCAAGTGATTTTTTTTTTTTCTCGGCACGTGCTTTCTTTTTCCTTTTACCGCAGCTCTCTCAGCTTCTTTTAACTGCTATTAAAAATTAAACAGCTGTATATGCTTCCTCTGGCTTCCAGATGTGCGTGTGTGAGAGAGAGAGAGAGAGAGAGAGAGAGAGAGAGAGAGAGAGAGAGAGAGAGTAAAGGCAGGCTTTAGTTTTTGGTCACGTTTTAATCCCATTAACCCTGCTACACTTGCTCTTTTCCATGTTGACAGATGAAGTGGAACGGACCAGAGAGACGTGAGGAGAGCAGCCACACGTGATCGACGCCTCACTGCTAATAGCCTCAATAATCCTAATGGCCTCGCAATCCTAATCCTCATTGATTCAAAATGAAAATACATACGCAAATACATACATAAGTCGATTACTCATGGTTTTAGATGAGGAATATTTGTTCAGAATAACTAGAAACTGTATGAATATGAGAGCGGATGTGTGTGAGTGGTGATGGTTTCCCAGTCTGATATGCAAGACTAGATGAGTCATAGATTTACTGCCTGACTCTTCCATAAGGGGGGTTCCACCAGGAATATCTCTGTACAGCAGGATCCCCCCCCACCCGCCCAACCAGTCCCCATCCCACATGCATCTCCTTTTCTTCATCTTTCTCGACACCCCCCCTCCCATCTTTCTTCTGCTGACTGCTGCATTGGGGATCTCTCTCTCTCTCTCTCTCTCTCTCTCTGAAATACCAAGCTTATGGTGTATTATGCTTGAGAGCTAAAGTCAAGCCTTTCCCACAATGAAAATCTACATCTGGCCTTCCTTCTTTAATACCGTCTCTCTCAAAGCATCAAAAAGGTTTATATCTTCTACTTTTTGGAGCATGTCTTTTTTTCCTCCTGCCTGTTTTTTTTTTTTAATATTCACATCATCCTTGTTCATCGCAGACATAAATCTGAATTTGATGGCAACCAAAAATACCCAACAATTCTAAACAAATATCCATTCCTTGGATGTCTCTGACATTTTATGCATATATATATATAAAAATGTGGGGGTGTGTGAGGGGTATTCACCTAGGAAAGTGTTGGAGATGAACTCTGACACCTGGTTGCCAGATCTGCTCATCTCAGAAAGGTGTGTCAGCTCCCTGTTCAGCATTCTCTTGAACTGGACACATTGAAAAAAAAAAAAAGAGGATTGATCATTAGTGAAAAATATTTTTTTAAATATATATATGTTTTCGACTTGCAGTTTTACACTGAAAAAAAAAATCCTTTGAGGCTGTAATAGTAGCTTTATTCTTATAGCGTAGTTTAAATGTATTTCCATCCCTCCATTTCGAAAATGTTGGTGATAGTGTGATGTGATACATGCAATATCATATCTCCATGCAAATAAACACATACAAAATTGGAACTGGAGCATTTGAATGAGATAGTTCTTAAAACGGGTTGATAAAATAAAAACCAACAAAAACTGAGGTGTAATCTGTGTATGAAAATGTGGCCCGACAAGCACGCAATGCCTTCCAGAAATAAATAAACAAATGAATATATAATTAAATAAGTCAACATGGCAGCCATATCCTGCGTCACATCGAAAAATCGCACAGGCTGCTAAACAGGAGCGTACATCACGCACGAAAAATCCAGCACGCAATGCTTTTGATAGGGTTTTATCACATCTGTGTGAAATTAAAAACCATTTCAACCAAGAAACCAAAAGGAAACCCAAGGCTGCGCATTCCAGCAGAGGCACCCCAGACACAGCAGAGGTAGTCATTTCTCAGAGTCCCCGAGACCACCAACACTGCAGAACACACACGTAGTGGGAGCAACCAAACCAATAACTAAACCACACAGCATCCATTTCCTATCACTCTCTATACACACCTTAATGTAACCCCAGGACACTGAGAGAAGGTAGTTCGCTTCGGGCATTTTGGATCCTGGTTTATATCCAAAAAAAGACAAAAATCCACAATAGCACGCTCTTATCCCAGAAAAAGGACAGAGCTAGAGAGAGAGGCAGATGATAGGGAGAGCAAAAATCCCTTCTTCTCTCCTCTTCTCCTTTGCTTGGTCTGGATCAGCGAGCGAACAGTGGATTGAAGCCGACGTCCCGGCTTTCGGGCGACGTGCTCCGGTACGTGGTCTCCATTATCCTGGGCAGGAGGGTCCAGCAAGGTGGTCCACTACAATCTGAGCTGGAGCTGAATAGGAGGGTCTGCTAGCACCAATAAATTATGGAGGAGATGAAGCGAGGGAGCACAGGAAGGGAGGGAGGGTGAGATGGAGGAATGAGGAAGAACACAGGGATGCTCATCTAGCTGGAGGGGGGCTTCCTCTTTTGGATTAGTGCTGCTCCACTGCTGCTGCTGCTGCAGCTCTCTCTCTCTCTCGCTCTCTCTCTGTGTGTCTGAGTTATCTCGGTTTACCCCCTCCCTCCCTTTTGGTTTTGCTCTCCCTGCTCTGTAGTCTGTCAGCCCCAGCAACATCCATGTCAGTGCAGATATGATTTGACAGAAAGGCTGTGGAGGAGGGGGAGACCCCGCTTTGTTATGCAGGGGAAGGAAAGGAAGAACACAAAGACAGAGGGAATAAAAATGCCCTCACTTTCCTGCAGCGCTCCTTTCTGTCCGTATTACTTTGGGGAATCGATTTTTAATGGACGTTTTGGGGGATATGAGCCTCACCAAGCTGTATAACTGCAGTTATTACTATAAACATACTGGAACAATAGGAATGATTGTTATATTGCCTTATCAGGCCACACTGGGTTCCAATCACGCTCTCATATTCTCTCTCTCCTTCTCTCAGACGGAATCCTGCACTATTTTTAGCCTACAAGTGGTGGAATGGCTGTAAGCAGAGGGAAAGCAAGAATGAAGAAAAGAACAGAAGAGAGGAGAGACCAGGATAATTGCTTTTGCTCGTCTGCTTTTTAATGACATCAGCTCTCTCTCTCTCTCTCTCTCTCTTTCACTCCATGCTGCCACCAACTACACCCTAACGCCATGGCAACAGCATCATGTGGCTTTGACTGCTGCAGAAGCATCCTTTTTTTTTCTTCTTCAGCAAGGCACCTCCCTCCCTCTCCATGTCTCCCTCTTACCCCTGTCAGTGCATACTGGGACATCACTGCACCACGCCATGATATGCCACACACTGCCAGCGAAGCCACCCCTCCCTAAGCATACACACACACACACACACACACTTTCATCTCACTGGTAGGAGGCAGACAGCCAAAATCAATTGCCTGTCCTTGCAGCAGGCAGGACGGAGTCCAGCCACAGGGAAACCCCTACTGAATTGGACTGCTGACTAAAAATAATCATATAAAATACTACAAAAATAAATAGTCTTAAAGTTGCCTGATGAGATGATGTTTCTTTTCTAGATCTGCTCATACACATAAAGCACCATGAACTGGAACATGAACCGTTGACGGCAGTAACAGTGATGACACAATCATGTAATAGCAGGAAATCGTAGATCTGGTGAAAAAAAAAAAAGTGCGTGCACAGAATTCTAAAACGAGAATACAATGGCTCGAAAGATTCCCATTTTCAAGTGGAGAGCTCTTGTGCGCATGAGAGAAAAGGCGCAGGAGGGAGACAAAGACAGATGAGAAAGAAAGAGACAGAAAAACAATAGCAGAGAGTCTCTCTGCAATGAAGCTGCTGCTGCTGCAGTTTGGAAACCTGCCTACGTGTCTGTGCTATTCTGGACCCACAACATCGAGTGCCATCTTTTTCTTTCAGCACCAAAACAAAAACAAGGACATCCATGCAAATGTGATCTCTTAGAGTCTCGGGAATATGGGCTGTCATTCTATTAAGGTGGAATTTCTTTACAAACACCCCCCACACACACACCTTTCTCCTTGACTAACTCATATATCCCTAAAAAAATTGTGAAAATCATTCTTTAAAAAAATCTGGAAAAAATGTCAGTTATCTTAAGGGAGTTACCTGTATCCTATATAATTTTTTCAGCTAAAAAGGCATTCATTTTGAATTCCAGCTAAGCTCAGTTACCTACAGTGTCCACTAGTGGGCAGTATAAACTTGAGGTTGCTTGAAATTACTGACCTGCTCTATATTTTATCCAAGTCAACCCCCCCCCACTGTGATATGTATCAGTATAAACTATAAAACATAATAGAGTTCACAAAACACACAACTTTTTGTGTATTTCTCTAATCACAACTTTTTCGACATGACTCAGGTGTGCATTAAAACCAGGGGCAACATTTCCTCTGCGTATTTAACTGACATTAAGGTGCTGGAATGCCCCTTCACCAAACGTTCAAGGCCTCATTACTCATGGTTGTGTCATTCAAGGAACTCAGAACTGCAATAATGGTAAGTCCATTCTGTTCCTCTCTACATACCAAGACTTCAGAATTGGCAAAACCTGATGACGCACTTCAAGGTGACAAACCAGTTCACGGACAGCTCATTGGTTATAACATAACAGCTTTCTTAAGAAATAGATGAGTATGAACTGAGCAACATTCTGAGATACCAGAAGCTGTGACCTGGTTAAGGTTTCACTTTAGTGTTTCACTTCCTCAAAATGACTCAAGTGATGCTGAGTGCTTGTGTAAGAGTGCAAAGTTGTGAGTCGGAATACAAAGACAAAGACTTCTCAATGGTTGATTAAGATCCGGTTGATCTTAATTACACTAAAACATGACTATTAAGCCCATTTATCATCATTTTGGGCTTGTTGTACTGGCAAATAATATAATAACATCTAAAAACATGCAGAATAATTATCTCATAATATGAAATATTACAGAATTTTGCCCAAATTCAAGATATTTTTGCAGTGTTGCTAATATATAATATCTAAAGTCTTCTAACTAAATATGTATTAACTATGAATGGAGTTTAAAGTCTAAACACTAATACACAGCACCGTGCTTGACAGAAGATTACAGAAGCATTAGTTGAGAAAGCTGGATGTAGTTTCCCAAAACACTGCCAACTTCACATCATAACTGACAGTGTAATGCTCGCTCTACCATTTCAAATGCTTTCGGGGATCAGAGGAAAAAAAAAAATTATTCACTATGAATTAGAGCCAATTTTGTGAGTATGGACTTGCACTAAACATGTTGGAAAGGAAAAAAAAAAAACTTCTCATAAATAAGACCTAGTCAAAGAAAGAAAAAAGATCCCTGCTTTATTTTGTCTGTTTTTTTTCCTCCTGTATTGTAAAACATAATGAGTCAGTGTTTCAGTGTCTGCAATGTGCTCTATAAACGTCTGCACTAAGATTAAAGACCTGGACTTAGCACTGTGTAAAAATCTTCCTCGCGAGATAAAATACTATGACGTCTGTCATGTTTTACATTTTGTTCCATTATCCTGTCTGATGGAGCAGCAAGATAAAACGAGAGACGGTCTTTATCCTAATGCAAACTTTCGGAGCACGCTGGCTGCACATGCTGAAACACTCACTCGGCTGGATTTGACTGCGCGCCTACGAAAGTCTGAGATTTCCAATAGATATCCGAGAAGCATATAGAAACTTATTAAAAAGCTAAGACTCACAGCATGTCAAGAACGCAAGGAAGAGAAAACTTCCAACCAAATAAATTCCAGCGTAAGGCCGAGTGACAGTTTTCGGACCTGTGCGTGGAAACAGGAGTACATCATAAAGCATTCAAATAACCAGATAGATTTTAGCATCGGCTCACCTTTTTCCAGCAATTAATTTTTCCAAACTTTTTGTGTTCCTTTCTTTCGAAGCAACAAGCTCCCATTTTGAGGCAGAGTTTGAAGTCTTGCTTTGCACGGACACGTGTGTGTTAGTGTCGAGCAGCGATGAGATTTGGCATCTGACACACACGGCAGAGAGTTTCTGATTCACTTGGAGCTGTTCGCTCTGACTACCCTTCACTGTGGGAGTGTGTCACCGTCTACACGCACGCCCTCTCAAGGCTAGGACCTCCCTCTTCTGCCTCAAGCGCTCACACAACCACTCAATCACTTAATCACACACACACACGTTGCAACATAGTTTACAGTTTAAAAAGTCTTCTCTGAACTGGAATGAGATCAAGTATACAGATGAGATCATGGCTTTTCTTGCCATCAAGTTAAACGACACCCATGCAGTCACATCAGACAGCACGGTCGATTCCTAAATACTGGTGTAAAGAATCGGGTGTCCTAATACTCTCCTCTTAGCACATCGCAGAATTTCTCAGTAGCCTCCATAATCCTGACCCCCAACGTTTGCATACATAAGAAGAAGCATAACCAGACCATCTCACTGTTACCAGGAAACACTGCCCCCTCAGGACACAAGAGGAAATTTGGTGTATAAAAAAATTAAATCAATAATAATAATAATAATAATAATGTGCAGGTACTATTTTCTTTTAAATGTAAAGTGACACATCAGCTGCCATGTGTGTTATACTGACATGAAAAAGGATTTCTGATCAGATTTCTTTGCTTCCCCCCCTTTTAACAGCTGTCTAAATATGCATTTTAAATCTGATTCTCCAGTGAATTCTCTCTCGTCTCACTTCTCTCTCTCTCATGTGTCTCACTCATCTCTCTCGTGTCTCGCTTGCCTCTCTCTCTCGTGTCTCACTCGTCTCTCTCTCTCTCTCGTGTCTTGCTCGTCTCTCTCTTTCTCGTGTCTCACTCGTCTCTCTCGTGTCTCACTCGTCTCTCTCGTGTGTCTTGCTCGTCACTCTCTCGTGTCTCGCTCGTTTCTTTCTCTCTCATGTGTCTCACTCATCTCTCTCGTGTCTCGCTTGCCTCTCTCTCGTGTCTCACTCGTCTCTCTCTCTCTCTCTCGTGTCTTGCTCGTCTCTCTCTCTCTCGTGTCTCACTCGTCTCTCGTGTGTCTTGCTTGTCACTCTCTCGTGTCTCGCTCGTTTCTTTCTCTCTCATGTGTCTCACTCATCTCTCTCGTCACTCTCTCTCATGTGTCTCACTCATCTCTCTCTCATGTGTCTTGCTCATCTCTCTCTCTCGTCTCACTCATCTCTCTCTCATGTCTCACTTGTCTCTCTCTCGTGTCTCGCTCATCACTCTCTCTCGCTTGTCTCTCTCTCTCGTCTCACTCGTCTCTCTCATGTGTCTCACTCGTCTCTCTCTCTCATGTGTCTCACTCATCTCTCTCTCTCTCTCATGTGTCTCGCTTGTCTCTCTCTCATCTCTGTCTTGTATATCTCGCTCTTCACTCTCTCTCATGTGTCTCGCTCCTCTCTCTCTCTTTCTTTCTCTCTCTCACTCGCTTATGTCTCTCTCATGTGTGTCTCTCTCTCTGGCTCGTATCGCTCGTGTGTCTCTTTGGATTACAAAGTTCTTGAACTGCTTGAACTGAAGATCCTATCTTGAAATGCTAGCACAACGATGGAGTGCACGATGGACTGGTGTGGATTTTTCACTTTGCTCTCCAAATATATGCACACTACAGTGCATGTATAGTACGCTGTATACCTGGTGTGAGTAAAGATGTGGTGTGCTTTACAAATAATTATTAATATGTAGCCTACAACATGTGACTAGGGAAGAGCGGGGAGCCTTGGGACAGGGGAGCTTTGGGATGGTTTGCATTCCCATAAATTCATTTCAACCAATCAGGTTCGAGATGACATCAGAAGTTAGATGTCACCCCTTAGAGTAACCGACTTCCTTTGGAGCCACGAAGCTGGACACTGCAGTAAGATTTGTGTACTTCAATATTTTTGTCAACCAAAACTTGTATTTTCTACTTCACCTCCACTTCCATTCTAGGGTGTAATGTACGCTGGAAATTCAGGATTTGTTAGGAATTAAAGTATGTAGCCAAGAGCGACCAGATATAGTATTATTTATTCAACTTAAATTCTGGGGAAAAAACATTGAAGGATTTTTTTTTTCCAGAATGGCCAGATGGAGGGAGAGTTGGGACAGTTCACCATGTTACAGGTTTTTTCTTGTGGTTTAGAAATATAAAATCGTAAAAAAAAAAATTGTTAAAAATGTTCCTTCTTAAGAATGGAACTGTGTTGTCTCGTCAGGTTTTTGGTAAACTGATACATTTCTATCGCTGTACCAGCATTGTGTGCTCATACAGTTCACATGTCACAAGTTTTAATAAGAAATAAAAATTAAACCTGTTGGCCTAGGTATTTTATTTTTGTTCCATGTCTCCCCACTATGTCCCAGGTCTCCCGACATCCCCAACATCATGTCCCATGTCTCCCCTCAATGTCTCATGTCTCCTCACAAAAAATAATGACAGAAAAAGTGAAGCCTGAAGGCCAGGATATGTGACAAGCTGAGAAACTAATGTGTGGTAAGAGGAGATAGTAAATCCTCTCTAATGCAATATGAATGTGAAAACCTGCAAAGAATTTCATCCAATCTACAAAAGCTGAAAACTCGTCCCAAATCTCCCTGCTCTTCCCTATTATTATTTCATCACTCCAGTTTAATTGCTGTGTTTACAGGAACAGATACAGATTAAAGATATAATATCACAGGACATTTTTAAACAATGGATGACGAATGAAATGAAAAACCAGTGGGGTGCATTTATTTATTTATTTCGCTAGCTCCATTTTTCTCATTAGAAAGAAGCGTCACTGCAAATCAATACAAAAGGATTGATCACCTTTAATCTCTGATAAAACCTTTCTGTGCTGAAGGGCGTGGTCTCGTCCAGCACCTCGTCCCCGCCCCATCCACAGATCTTACTGAATGATTTAACGAGGATTAAAATGATGTAAATCATATGCTATGTCCTTCACAGTCAAAACATCTCAACCTAACTGAACACATAGTGGAGATTCTGATTGGTCAGAAGGCTGATTAATTCTTCTGTTAATTCTTTTCCGATTAATTATTCAAATTACTTGATTTAAATACCAAAAGCTTTAGCCATGTGTGAGGTATGCGCTTCAAACTCTTCACGTATGTTATTAGCAAGTGTGTCAGGAGCAGCTAGTAAAGTAAGGATAGCTGTAAGTTCATTAGTTTAGCATGCTATACTTAGCTGCTAATTAATATTGACTGCATGTCCAAGTGCATCATTTATTTGTCACCAAGTACTTGGCAATTAAAGTATTTGCAGTGGACCACTTTATATATGGTATTATTTAATAATTAATTTAAGAAAGCGTGGGTTTGCCTCCTTCTGTGCACACACACACACACACACACACACACACACCGAACCCCTGATTATATTATTTTATATCCATATTCACTGGATATGAGCAATCGTACACTCTGATTGGTTACTCTACTACTAGGATATCAGCTCATATACTGTGAGTAGAGAAAAACAAAATGGTGGAGCATGTTGCTGAACCAACCAAGGATGAAATAAAAACTCTACTCGAAAACAAAACGGTAAAAAATTATCAAGTATTTAAAAGAAACAGAAGTAGCTAAAAGAATATAGTCTCCCCCATCCCCCCCCCCATATCGCCTGTTCTACACTCCAGCCTAGTCGGTGGTGGTAATGCACCTTTAAGTTGGGTTGCCAACCGCCAAAACACCCTAAAGAAGACGTAAGCCCCCCCCCAAAAAAAAAAAAATCACCGACCCAAAAAAACCCCAACGAAATATAGAAAGAAAGTATTTGATGGTGAGAACGTTTTTTTTTTTTCAAGAATTATTATTATTATTATTATAGCATTTTTCACAAATTGTTACTGTCATTTCACTGGTTTGTTTAAATTCTAAGCGGAAACGATTTTGTCAGAAGTTTTGTATAAAGTTTTTATTTATCAAATATGCAAAAAATAAAAATGCTCTGTTTCTCAAAATCCAGTGAATGTGGATAGAATAAAACAGTTATTCCACTCAATCTT
>JAPFFA010000023.1:62013153-62024320 GCA_026153275.1 Sciades herzbergii
GGGAGAACATGCAAACTCCGCACAGAAAGGCCCTCGCCGGCCACGGGGCTCGAACCCGGACCTTCTTGCTGTGAGGCTAGCCACTACACCACCGTGCCGCCATGCCAGTAAATAATTTTTGAATAGAGAAACAAAGAGAGCAGGAAAGGAGAGAGAGGGAGAGAGAGAGAGAGAGCTCAATAAACAGAAATGAGGCTGCTAACATGCTAAATGTATCAATGTAGAAACAAAGATGCTATCTACACCTGGCTGCATATGGAATATAATTATCTTAAGGGTTGTTTCTGAGTGGCCTCCTACTTTAAAAAAAAAAAAACTTGCAACCAATATGTGGTCACTGCTGTATTGGTAATATAAGGTTTTGGTTATCAAATATACCTTGAAGAGACAGATGCATTTACACTTGTGGAATATATCTAAAATGTGCCTCAGATCTCTTGAAGGGGTTTGAGTGATTAAATTTAAGTCTGATGTAAGTGTATTTTGTACGCAAGTACACTTTTTTTTTTTATGGATGGTCTCTATCTGGATAAATTCCTGACACTCAGGATGAACGAGACTACCAATTGTAAACAGGGTCAGAGTCATCCGTAATTTCTGTTTGACACAATCCCTCAAGTCTATTTATGCAAGAGAGTCCTGCTGTGTTGAACCATTCATATTGTTTATTAAGCAGGCCATATGGTGCTTTGATTAGCCATAATCATGAACACTAGGGTGTATGGGTGTATATAGTGTAAGGATTACCATATATCTGGGACAGAAGAAACTGCTGAGTCTGTCTATGTGTTATTAAAGCAAACAAAGATCTAAAAACATAGTTCTTAAAGCATATATCTATAATAAGGGCTGTTTCTAGTCATAAAGGAGCTGTCACAGTCAGAACCTGCAGACCATGATGACATTTCTACCTCCTTGATATTTTTGCACATTTTGTGAGTTGCTCTGGACAAAAAAAAAGGAAAAAAACCAAACATCTAGCAAATGATTAAATATAAATGTAATATTAGTTCACATCCATATCACCTGCATTTCTGTATCTGAATCTTCTCCCATCTGCTTTATTAACTCCTCAACACTTTGGGTGTGTGTGCGTATTAAAATAGCAAAAGATAAGAAAGCAAGACAAAGCAGCAACATAGACATCCACATGAATATGAAAAATATTAACTGGTCCAAGTACATGAAAGGTAGAAGAAGTTTAACTTTTGGAGGCAGAGAAAAAAGATCAAATCAAACACCCAAAAAGCAGAAAGGAAGAGAATAATGAAAAAGAGATAAAGGAAAACAGAAAGGGGGTGGGGGGTAATTATTTTAACAAGGAAAATAATGAAAACTTTTAGAAATCAGTGCACAGTGGAATTAAACAGAACACTTTGAGCTATTCTCACTTAAAGTACTATGATTTTGTTTCTTTTCTCCTATGCAGAGTTGCCTTGCGGGCGTTGTGACCTAAAAATATTAATTTACCACTGGCTAAAAAGTGACATAATAAGGTGATTATGCCAAGCCCTTCATTGCTTATTCTCTCCTGCTGTTCCAAATTGATGGAGGCCAATGTTGCATTTCCTTCACCATGGCAGCGATGTCCTCGGCCACATGCCAGCACCCCTTTGATTAATCTGTCTCCTCTCTTCTAATCATTGTCTCGGCAGGAGAGAGCTGCCACGTGTTTCAAACATCATGCCTTCACACACTGATTTGGTGATGCTTTATAAGACTGACCTCCTGTTGACACTCAAGTATGAACACAAATTTACAATCTGACACTCAATCACAAATGCCAATGTTTAAGTGTTGGACCCGATCAACCATATTCTTGCACATTTCTTGGACATACATCGGCTATCCATTGCTAGCAATGATGACTGCTTCATTAGGATGCAAAAAAAAAAAAACAACAAAAAAACCCCCTCCATCACCACAGGGCTTTCCTATTCTCCTCTCCCAAAGAAGCGCCTTGCACAGTAAGGTAAGACAAGCGATGTCATGCCCCCATCATGTTGTCTCTTTGGACTTCCAGACCTGATGCCAAGTGGTGCACAAAAGCGCCACAGACCTGATGGGTATGGAAGCTGCCCTGCAGTGACAACTGACTTGCCGAGTGATGCCATCCATTGGCCATTTGAGTGGCTCTTCCGCATGCTATCTGGTGGTGTGCCAACGACCCTTTTGGGTTCATCTGCCACACTGCATCGAAAAGCACCCTGCTGCCAGCACCTTACTGGTGATGTACTATTTAACCCATAGCTGGAACCCAGGCAGGTGCTACCACTCCAGGTCAGAGTGGACCTGGGAGCAATGATGATTAAGGGGTAACTCCACTTTCCCCAATACTCAAGTCCTCCTGGACCTGAGACTCACCACCAGTTGCAGTTTAAAGTCAAACGTAGGACTAGTAAGGCAAACATGTAAGGCAAATCCTGACTTGCAACAGTACCAGCACTCATTCCTACATCTTGGCCTTGTGATGTAGCATGACTCTTTTCTCTTCCATGTC
Source organism: Sciades herzbergii (assembly GCA_026153275.1). NCBI lineage: Eukaryota > Metazoa > Chordata > Actinopteri > Siluriformes > Ariidae > Sciades > Sciades herzbergii. The sequence goes on from JAPFFA010000023.1 coordinate 62,015,654, forward strand.
TTTCAAAACAATCTTATGTTCCACACACCAAGAAGAATCAAGATGGCATGGATGATGCTAGATGCTGTTGGATCCCTTAAGACTTTTTTAAAATCTAATTTTACTTACTTCTTTTGCTTCCACAGATACCAAGCAAAACAAAGGGGGCGTGCTCTGGCAGAGACACTGAAAACACAAAGGGAATACTCAGGTGTGCAAAACTAAAAGCATTCTGTCCACCTCTGCCCAGCATACTGCTTGCTAGTGAAAACAAGCTTGACAGCATCATGGCAAGAGTTTGTTTCCAATGTGATATGAGAAAATGCAATAATCTTCATTTCACCAAAACATTGTTTACCTCCTGTGACGACCCCTGCCTCTGTCAGCGTGCCTTGTTTACCTGCTTTTGAGCATGTTGCTGTTCTCTCCCATTACTTTTCACCAAACCTGGAATGCCCGACAATTAGATGCCACCCCTTCTACCAGCCTCAAGAGTTCACTTCAGTCATCATCATGGCCATTTACATCCCACCTCATGCAGACATGCACATTGCATTATCTGCAATTCCTGAGGTCAGAATTGAGGTCAGAACTGCCAACCACCTTCAAGTGCAGACTGAAGAGTCACCTCTTCAGGCTGCACCTCTCCCCTGCTTCCCTGCCCACTGTGTAACTGCGTTTTGGTCTCAACCAACTCAGGCTGTGTACTATGTGGGGTTAGCTGTTTGAGTTCTCTATTTAGTTGTACTTCACATGGTTGGTTTGTTTCCTTGGCTGTTTGAGTATTAATACTGCAATAGAATATTACACAAGGTATTGCTGTCACTTGTTCACTTGTTGGTACTAGAACTTTCTTGTTCAGAAGTTCAGCACTTCGTGTACCTGACTTTTGCACTTGTTGTACGTTGCTCTGGATAAGAGCATCTGCTAAATGCCATGTAATGTAATGTGATGTAATGACACATGCAACAGGCTTCAGAACAAATATCCGAATGATGCACTCATTGGGGGTGGCATGGTGGTGTAGTGCTTAGCACTGTTGCCTCACAGCAAGAAGGTTCTGGGTTTGAACCCTTTTTCTTGCCACACTTACAAAGCACCACTGATTTCATCATTAGAATCATCTGGTGATTCACTGCTGAAATCATTTCCCAGATGTGGATAGTCCTTTTTCTGAGGTTAATGCAGATATCCGGCTTCTCCACTGTCCATCCTAACTTGAAGATAACTCTTATTTTTGTCTGACTACACTCAGGCTAACAAGTACATTTACATTGGCTACACTTAACTTCTGGTACCTGGCTAGCAACAAATTTACATCACATCCTGGGTGCCACATTGGTTGCCCATGTGCAATAAAGCTTGATGTGCTTTTGGATATTTAAGCACTTAAAGCTACTTATGATAGCTAATCAGGTGGCTGCACTTGTGTGCATTTTTATAATTAATGCTTGTACTATCAATATCAATCATGTTTAAATGCTGTACAGGTACTCTTTAAAGAGCTTTAATACAATCCCCCAGTGCAGATCAGGGATCAAACTACAGATTCTCTTTAAGGACCTACAAAGAGGTGAGGCAAGAGTTGTGTTTACATAGCTGCATTGATGACAAAGTAAGACCAGTAGAAATAATGGCTTCATCACAGTGACGTTGTCACTACTATAATGACTTATCGTCTGAGTATTGTGTCTATCCCATGATCAAGCCTTGGGAAAGCCAAACCAAGAGAAAGGAGGGAGAAGGTCCAGTCTGAGACACGGTACATGGTGAAAGAGACAGAAGGCTGGCAAGAGCATTGGAAATACTGCAGTAAGGTTGGTGGACATGTTGGGATGGAACCAAAGGAAGGAAGATCAAATACAGACTCATGGTCAAAAGCAGGGTCAAAGCAGAATCAAAACAGACACATGATACATGGAAACAAGCAGGATAAGCTTCCTTCTGCATAGTGTCTATTCTTCGTGTGCATGTGATGTCACGGTTATTTTCCAAACTGGAAGTCGGCCATGTTGGATCATACCAACAACCAAGATGGCGGCGCTTTATGTGTGAGCTGCGACAATGCTTCATGATTTTCTTTTGATTTCATTGCCTTTGAAGAAAGACAATGCCTACTTTGTGTGTGGGATATAATTACGGTAACAATGCTACTTGTGACAAAAAGAAACGGTTCTTCAGAATTCCCAAAATAATTAAAAACAGTGACAAAATAGATGAAAAACTGTCCAGAGAACACCGTACATAAGATGTGGTTCAAAAACATACATACAAGGACTTAACTGAGGAAAAAGCTAATTAAACCCATATGTGTGGTGACCACTTTATATCTGGTAAGAGTTCATTGCTAATTACCTTGCCCGGGACGGAGTCCATGGCGAGGTATTGTTTTTGGTGGGGTTTCTTTGTTTTTTTGTTAGCAACATTATGGGAAAATGACTGGACCAATCTTCATGAAACTTTCAGGATAGATGGGCATTGGTCTCAAATAGAACTTCCAACATTTTGAGGGTCATCCAATCAAGGTCAAGGTCACCAAAAAGTTCAACATTGTTTTTTTTTCATGATATCTTCCTTCATATTCATCATATTTACTTCAAACCAATTCCAAAATGTTCATCTTTCAATTCTGCTTCCATTGATATACTACATGATGGGGTATCTCTCATAGTTTTCTTTGCAGTTGGGGGTCAAATGTCAGGGGGGTCAAGATCATTGCTAAAATTTGCATATGTTCCATTATAACTAGAAAACGGTTAGAGATAGAGAGATCAACATATAGGAACTCATATATAGGCTTTCATTTGGCCCTTTGACCTTGTTTGTTTGTTTGTTTGTGTGCCTGTCAACAATCTAGTGTCTAGACAGTTGCACCAATTGACTTCAAATTTTCAGGGTAGGTGGGCAATGGTCCGTAGATTACCTGATTAAATTTGGGGGGTAATTGGGTCAAGGTGAAGGTCAAGGTCACTGGAAAGGTCAACCTTTCTGTCAAAATAACATATTTTCCTTTATAACTCAAACGGTTGCCGATAAACAAATGTTTACTATTATGAGCATATAGGAACTCCCATATGGCCTTTCATTTGGCATCATGATCTTTGACCTTGAGTGACCTTGAAAGGTCAAACTCAAGGTCATGGATTTTCAGAGGGCTGTAACTTGAAAACGGTTGATGGTAGAGAAACAGTTACCATTATCAACTTATAGGAAGTGCCATATGGGCTTTCATTTGGCACCTTGACCTTGAATGACTTTGAAATATCAAACTCATGGTCATGGATTTTCATAAGACTATAAACTGACAGCTGATTGAGAAATATTACCATTATCAACATATTAGTATAAAATAAGTGCTGCTGGGCAAGGTTTGTTTTGCCTGGCAACACTTGTTAAAGCTCTGTTTTCTGCTGATTAAATTGAACTTTTTGAGCTTTAGTGCAAACACTGCTTCTCACCTCGCAGGAGCACCGGCAAACCTACACGATGAAACAAATCTGGATTGGGCATGAACACTCAAATTAGGACACGATAAGATCAAGACGAAAACTCAGCTCGCTGTATCAAGAAGCAACAGGATACATGAAAAATCTACCAAGAAAGCCAGATTAGAAGCAGCGCAAACCTTAGCGAGTTTGGATACACAAGGAGAGCAATGTGGGTTAACTTTGCCATCGTTCCAGTAACCCAGTAACTTTGTTTAACTTATGCACTTTTTTTTTGTAGAATGAGATGGCTCACAATATCAGGGTATTCAGTCGATGGTGATGAGGCTAAACATATATGGGTCAAAGCCACAAATTTAAATTTTTTCTCTAAATCTTGACTTGGCAGAGGACTCCAGAAAATCATAATATTGCGAGAAAGTCAGAAATGTACCACAGTTATTGCTTGCACGAGACAGCCTTTTGGATTTGTATATCATCCAACATGGCAGCGGATGCATACGTCACAGTATTTTGTCATGTGGTTGCACATGAAGAATGATGTCCTCTCAGGCCCCACAAATGTCAATGTTGGGGCTGGACAGTCTGCTCGAAGCAAGCCGCTCTACAACACATCATTATGTAGCGTTGCACTTGCAGAAGAAAGGTATCATTGGAGGCACGGCAGGGGGTTAATTTCATTGATGGGATGTCTGAAAGAAGTCCTTTTCATTAGTGAAGAGAGGCCACAAACGCCAGCGAGAATTGTTTGCTTGAAATGGCCACCTGCTGTGATGTGAGAATGGACAATCAGCAGCGGCTCATCTTCCAGAAAGACTGGATACAGGCACATTACTGAGGCCAGACCTGTTACTCTTGTCCAGAGCAGCAAAAGTTATTATCAAACTGGAGCTGACAGTCCTAGATAAAGATGGAGGCGCTGTGAGAGTTGCTGTGTCAGTGTGACATGCCCATAGTCATACATTGCTGAGGTAATTTCTTTTTCTTCCAGTCCATATTTAGTGAAAAGCGTCTCCTTGGTATCTCTATTCAGCTCAATCCCTTCCTCATCTGTGATCATCCAAATAAGTGTACATCCATCCTCAAACAACAATAAGCATACATACATCCTCATCTGACTGTAATCAGGTGCTGGTTCTCAAAAATTATGATCATCTTAAGACACTGGGATTTCCAGGGCTCCAGTTCAGCCTCAGTCTCAGGATTTATTTAATGTCACTTCACCAGGTTTCAAAGGAGCAGTCTTTCTGCAGTCATGATCATGTTTTTTTTTTTTCTGCTTGATAATTTTCTGAGTGGTTACTTGGTCTGAATGAGATGTCATGGTGTAGACTGTTTCAGGCGAATATTCAGACACACAGGAAGTGACTGTTCCGACAGCATATGAGGTTGATGGCAAAGAGCATTCAGAAAATTCACAAAGAATTCTCTACATTCTAAAGCAAAGAACTCTATAATAACTGCATGACTCTTTTCAGGTGATGTCCAAATTAAAACAAGGACCATGTTGTTCGGTAGTTGGATGTTTCCCTTTATGCCAGGAACAAACCTGCTTTCAGAAATTAAAGAACGGACCACGGAACCGGTAGTGTCAGGAAGGCCTGGGTTTACTTTTGAGCATCAAACGTAAAAATAAACAAACAAATTAATGAATTAATTAAAAATTTTTTAGTTAATTGGTAGCCACGTATATCATACCCCGCTTCCCCATGTAACTTCACACAGCCAATCAGAAACCAATAAATTCTGTTATGTAAAAATGTATTGGCTCATTGTGTCATGTGATGTGAATCAAGGGCATAACTATGATATAGACTGGGGGGTTGGGGTTATGGGGTTGAGGGTATGTGAAAATGTTCAATTTAAATGGGAAACGCTTCAGTTACATTGTGTTCACTATAATTTCCAGGGGTGCCAATAATTTTTTCACACGTTTTTATTGAAAATAATTATTTCTTGATGAAGGATTTGTTTTTCTCTGAATAAATGTATTTCAATAAAAGGTTGGATTTTTCTAATATTTTCAGTGTGAGATGACGGGACTTCACCAAAAGGTGGATTTTTTTTCCTGACACTTTTTACTAATCTTTACAAGGGTTGCCAATAATTCTGGAGGGCACTGTATATTAGAAAAAGACACAGTAACTTTGCTGCTGTTTACCTTGTGTGTTTTTGTGGCTACCTCACACAAGATCTGTGAAAAATATAAATAAATACTAAAATAAATGTTAAAAACTAAAAGAAAATTAAACAAAACTAATATTTTTTGTAATTGTTCAATACTCCTGTGAAGCTGAATCATGTTCAGTCAAATGACTATGTTCATGATTCCTTATTTTCCTTATGTTCACTATAGAGAGTAGTACAGTATGGAAGTACAGTTAGAATTAAACGATATATATAAAATGAAGTTAAAAATAATAAAATGAAGCGTGTGTGTATGTATATATATATATATACATACACACACGCTTCATTTTATTATTTTTAACTTCATTTTATATATATCGTTTAATTCTAACTGTACTTCCATACTGTACTACTCTCTATAGTGAACATAAGGAAAATAAGGAATCATGAACATAGTCATTTGACTGAACATGATTCAGCTTCACAGGAGTATTGAACAATTACAAAAAATATTAGTTTTGTTTAATTTTCTTTTAGTTTTTAACATTTATTTTAGTATTTATTTATATTTTTCACAGATCTTGTGTGAGGTAGCCACAAAAACACACAAGGTAAACAGCAGCAAAGTTACTGTGTCTTTTTCTAATATACAGTGCCCTCCAGAATTATTGGCAACCCTTGTAAAGATTAGTAAAAAGTGTCAGGAAAAAAAATCCACCTTTTGGTGAAGTCCCGTCATCTCACACTGAAAATATTAGAAAAATCCAACCTTTTATTGAAATACATTTATTCAGAGAAAAACAAATCCTTCATCAAGAAATAATTATTTTCAATAAAAACGTGTGAAAAAATTATTGGCACCCCTGGAAATTATAGTGAACACAATGTAACTGAAGCGTTTCCCATTTAAATTGAACATTTTCACATACCCTCAACCCCATAACCCCAACCCCCCAGTCTATATCATAGTTATGCCCTTGATTCACATCACATGACACAATGAGCCAATACATTTTTACATAACAGAATTTATTGGTTTCTGATTGGCTGTGTGAAGTTACATGGGGAAGCGGGGTATGATATACGTGGCTACCAATTAACTAAAAAATTTTTAATTAATTCATTAATTTGTTTGTTTATTTTTACGTTTGATGCTCAAAAGTAAACCCAGGCCTTCCTGACACTACCGGTTCCGTGGTCCGTTCTTTAATTTCTGAAAGCAGGTTTGTTCCTGGCATAAAGGGAAACATCCAACTACCGAACAACATGGTCCTTGTTTTAATTTGGACATCACCTGAAAAGAGTCATGCAGTTATTATAGAGTTCTTTGCTTTAGAATGTAGAGAATTCTTTGTGAATTTTCTGAATGCTCTTTGCCATCAACCTCATATGCTGTCGGAACAGTCACTTCCTGTGTGTCTGAATATTCGCCTGAAACAGTCTACACCATGACATCTCATTCAGACCAAGTAACCACTCAGAAAATTATCAAGCAGAAAAAAAAAAAACATGATCATGACTGCAGAAAGACTGCTCCTTTGAAACCTGGTGAAGTGACATTAAATAAATCCTGAGACTGAGGCTGAACTGGAGCCCTGGAAATCCCAGTGTCTTAAGATGATCATAATTTTTGAGAACCAGCACCTGATTACAGTCAGATGAGGATGTATGTATGCTTATTGTTGTTTGAGGATGGATGTACACTTATTTGGATGATCACAGATGAGGAAGGGATTGAGCTGAATAGAGATACCAAGGAGACGCTTTTCACTAAATATGGACTGGAAGAAAAAGAAATTACCTCAGCAATGTATGACTATGGGCATGTCACACTGACACAGCAACTCTCACAGCGCCTCCATCTTTATCTAGGACTGTCAGCTCCAGTTTGATAATAACTTTTGCTGCTCTGGACAAGAGTAACAGGTCTGGCCTCAGTAATGTGCCTGTATCCAGTCTTTCTGGAAGATGAGCCGCTGCTGATTGTCCATTCTCACATCACAGCAGGTGGCCATTTCAAGCAAACAATTCTCGCTGGCGTTTGTGGCCTCTCTTCACTAATGAAAAGGACTTCTTTCAGACATCCCATCAATGAAATTAACCCCCTGCCGTGCCTCCAATGATACCTTTCTTCTGCAAGTGCAACGCTACATAATGATGTGTTGTAGAGCGGCTTGCTTCGAGCAGACTGTCCAGCCCCAACATTGACATTTGTGGGGCCTGAGAGGACATCATTCTTCATGTGCAACCACATGACAAAATACTGTGACGTATGCATCCGCTGCCATGTTGGATGATATACAAATCCAAAAGGCTGTCTCGTGCAAGCAATAACTGTGGTACATTTCTGACTTTCTCGCAATATTATGATTTTCTGGAGTCCTCTGCCAAGTCAAGATTTAGAGAAAAAATTTAAATTTGTGGCTTTGACCCATATATGTTTAGCCTCATCACCATCGACTGAATACCCTGATATTGTGAGCCATCTCATTCTACAAAAAAAAAGTGCATAAGTTAAACAAAGTTACTGGGTTACTGGAACGATGGCAAAGTTAACCCACATTGCTCTCCTTGTGTATCCAAACTCGCTAAGGTTTGCGCTGCTTCTAATCTGGCTTTCTTGGTAGATTTTTCATGTATCCTGTTGCTTCTTGATACAGCGAGCTGAGTTTTCGTCTTGATCTTATCGTGTCCTAATTTGAGTGTTCATGCCCAATCCAGATTTGTTTCATCGTGTAGGTTTGCCGGTGCTCCTGCGAGGTGAGAAGCAGTGTTTGCACTAAAGCTCAAAAAGTTCAATTTAATCAGCAGAAAACAGAGCTTTAACAAGTGTTGCCAGGCAAAACAAACCTTGCCCAGCAGCACTTATTTTATACTAATATGTTGATAATGGTAATATTTCTCAATCAGCTGTCAGTTTATAGTCTTATGAAAATCCATGACCATGAGTTTGATATTTCAAAGTCATTCAAGGTCAAGGTGCCAAATGAAAGCCCATATGGCACTTCCTATAAGTTGATAATGGTAACTGTTTCTCTACCATCAACCGTTTTCAAGTTACAGCCCTCTGAAAATCCATGACCTTGAGTTTGACCTTTCAAGGTCACTCAAG
>JAPFFA010000023.1:64929505-64941948 GCA_026153275.1 Sciades herzbergii
AGGAAACCCACGCAGACACGGGGAGAACATGCAAACTCTGCACAGAAAGGCCCTCGCCGGCCACTGGGCTCGAACCCGGACCTTCTTGCTGTGAGGCGACAGTGCTAACCACTACACCACCATGCCGCCCAGCTTAAATTATATCATATGTATTATTTACAATTTGATAATTTGATAAATAATGAAAAGTCAAGTGAAATTTAAAAGATGATAAGAGTTTAAAGAAAGCTTTTTGCTTGTTCATTTTAATTTTTACAAGAGAAAAAAAGGTTAAAAGAAAGGAAAATTATGTACAGCTATTCCAATTATTTTATGAAGCTATTTACACTTTAGATAATTGCTGTGACTTCTAAATGCAAGAAAGTGAAATAATTAAACTTGAAACAAACAAACAAAAAACTTGATAATTAATTAAATTTCCCTGTAAACTCGCCACAGCTTCGATACTTGTCCTGATGATGAAACAACCCTTCCATCTTAGTGTAATCTCTTCTTTTTCATCTTCTTCTTGCTTCACAATCGCCATATTATAAACAATTGATATATTAATTTTGGTTGTTTTGTCATTCCTGAACATTTATATTGCACTTTTATTTAATTGCCATTCGTTCTAGGATACTTTAGTGGAAGTTTCTTTCATTTGTTTACATATCACAACTGTTGGTTACTAAGGAGATATGATTCTCATTTTTCTCATTGGTCTTTTTTCGGTTAAAGACTTTGTAGCTTTATTAGCCAAATATATATGAAAACAGTAATATGCAATATCAAATAGACTTTTAATAATTTGAGTAAGTTTTTAGGAATAGATTCTGCTCTTAGCTGGCAAAGAGGATGTTATCAGGCAGGGCAACCAGGGGACATAATCCCCCTGTTAATTAATTCAGCAAATGCGTAATTATTGACAGTCAGTTGGATTTATGATATGATCAGAAGTGACTGAAGTTATCTGTGAAGGTGCCCACAATTCAAGGTTTGTTATGGCTTAGCTACAAATATCCAAAGACACCAAAGAATCAGATTTTCAGTCCATATTTCAGGGATCAACAACTGGCCTGAGTTTTCCAAAAGCATCACAGCACAAAGATAATCATTAAATGGTAGAGCGAGCAGCACAATGAACACTCTCTCTCCTAGTTAAGATGCTCTTAGGGTTAAGAGGCTTTTGGGAAACCCACCACTGATCCTTAACACGCACAGCAGCGGAAATTCCAGTTTACGGTCCCTAAGCAATAATAATAAACCCCTTCATATATCAAGATGAGTATTTTTTTTTTCGATTATTATGACCATAATCCAGAGTTGTGCTAAAGAACATAGCGTTGTGCTAGGAGACTTTAGAACTTGTGCTAAAATACTTTAGATTTGTGCTAAAAGACTTTTGTGCTAAATAACTGGGTACTTCTTCTTCTTCTTCTATTAATTTGGAGTCTTATTCTTAGACCGACCACTTCCACCCACTGACAAACACACATGCACACTCACACAATACAACACACACAAAACACAAAGGAAGGAGAATTTCCTAAGCAGAGTGAGGTAAAGTTTTCAATCAAAATAATACTGGGAAATAATTCTTAGCTTAGAGTGTATAAACCTCTCAACCTGTCTCTGGGAACACCACTGAGACCATATCCATACAGTATATGGTAGCTTTAAGAATATACATGATTGAGTAAGACTCAATGACCTTCTTATTCCCATAAACACTCAGAGATAAGGATAACTTGGACAAATCAGACAAATCCAAACCAGACAGATCAAAATCATAGTCTCTTCCAATCAGCCCTAGGAAACACCATAGGACTATTTATATGATGCATGTATGTGTGTGACTGGGATCACTAAAACTACTTCATCCAATCGGGCCTAAGAAACACCATAGGACTATTTACATGATCAATATATGTGTGCAATTGGGATAACCAGATCTCAACTCTCCAGATGGAAGGAGAGAACCCAATGTACTTAATGAAAAATAAATCTCTCTTACCTTCCACGTGGAGATCCTGGACATGAGCCCCGAGAAAACAGGTTTTGGAAAGAGGTTGAATTGACAAGGTATGATCGAGGAGTGTAGACCTCTGCCACCTAAGAGATTCTGCCTCACGGATCAATCTGGGAGCAAACAATCACTAACGGCTGTCCAGAGATGTTTTTTCAGTTTATTGTAGGACAAACACATTCAGGAGTGCGTTATAGTTATTTGATTGGATGATGATGATTTAAGAAGCTGAGTTGTCTGTGTGTGACAGAGTAACATCAATGGGTGATGAAGCATTACATCCCTGGTTTAGACTACACTACTTTATGAAAGAAGAGAGACATTATGTCCCATTATATCAACTGTCAGAATCATAATCTTATGAAAGAAAAATGACATTACTGGTCAAAATAACCTGATGGAAACAGAGCCTATGTGCAAATCAAGATAAAGCTCAAGGATTTAATTAACCCAGCAAAACAAGTAGCAGTCAGAACAGCCTGGACAAGTTTCAAGCATGCCAAGCAAATATGTATATTATTTGGTTTGGTGTAAAAAGAAGGATGGCTATAATGAAAAGAACCTGATCCCAGTTGTAAAATATGGTGGAGGGTCTGTGATGTTTTGGGGCTGTTTTTCCTCCAAAGACCCTGGAAACCTTGGTAGGGTACATGGCATCATGGACTCCATGAAATACCAGGACATTTTAAATTAAAATTTGGCTGCCTCTGCCAGGAAACTAAAACTGGGTTGTCAGTGGATCTTCCAGCAGGACAATGATCTGAAGCATATGTTCAAATCAGCACAAAAATGGTTCACTGACCACAGAATCAAGCTTCTGTCATGACCATCTCAGCCCCCTGACCTGAACCCCATTGAAAAGTGAGTTGAAGAGGCGAGAGCACAAGAGAGGGCCTAGAACCCTAGTTGATCTGGAGAAAAGAGGAATGGTCTCAGATGCCCTGCTCTGTATATCCAACCTTATAAAATGTTCTAGGAGAAGACTCAGTGCTGTTTAACTGGTGAAGGTAGGGTGTACAAAGTATTAAATGTAGGGGTGCCAATAATAGTAGGACATATGTTTTTTTTGTTGAAAATTGTCATTTCTTGATGATGGATTTTTTTTTCTCTGAATAAATTTATTTCAGTTAAAGGTTGGATTGTTCTCATTTTTTTTTGCTGTGAGATGAAGTGACTTGACCAAAAGGTTTTTTTTTTTCTAACCCTTTTTACTAATCTTTACAAGGGGGGGCCAATAATCATGGAGGGCACTGTATGTGAGCTCATATGCTCATATATATATATATATATATATAGTCTGAATTATTTTGCAATATTGAGAACTCCAGATGTTTCTTTCTTGCTTGGCTCAATCGCAAATGGCTGCCTGCTAGCTACAACAATACAGACTCATTTGGGGCTCAGCTTATGTCTCTGATTATTTCGTCAAAATGTTAGTCATTGGTGAAGTGTGAACTGTCAGCCAGCTGTTCGCTGTTCAGCTCCACTTGCCAAGAGTGTAATATCAAGTTGCACAGAAGATGCAAATACACAATTTTATCTAAAGGTTTGAAGAGATTTTAAACACTGTAAAATTCTCATAAAAATAGAAACAAAATGTTTACAAGGTAATTATTTTTGTCATTACAAGCCAAGCCATGTTGATAGTCATCAGGGCTGAAAGTAATTCTGACATTCCAAATGCTCTTCTTCCCATGATTTTCAGGGAAACAGCATGATGTTAATTCCTGTTGAACATGTGACTTGTGGAATATTCGAAATACTTCATAAAAGTGAATGTGTTCAGAGTGAATGCTCTTAAATGCATGAGATATTAATAGATGGAATCATATATTCAGGTTTTTCCATAGTTTTCTTTCCACACATGTAACCATAATTCCACTAATTTCAAGAGCCATTATATAGGTTTCCTCATGAAACCAGTAACATGAAAATTCTGGTACAACTTCCATATTAAATGAAACAACTGAATAGTTTAGGATGCATTGAGAAACATAACACGGTGCATTAGACTGGCTCTTGTAATTCTTGGGTTGCCTGTGATGTCTGCCTCATTAGTTATTCAAAACTTTAGCTGGTGGTCTACCAAAGCTCAGTTGGCAAAGCGTTTGTACGGAGAAGGTGCATTGCTTGCGTGAAAAATGCATTGTTTTAGGTTGTTCGAACCAATCAAACTGTAAAACTGATAAAAGTTTCTTCAGGGTTCCCCATGAACTAATTAAAAAGGGTGAACGAACACAGGATTTCACAAAAAGACATCAAGAAAGGTGGCTTTTGAACCTCTCACTGAAATCGAAGGGAGCCGAGTCGAAGCATGCTCGAGTTTGCAGTGATCACTTGGTGAAAGGTTTGTATATCCCTCTCAGCTATGCCCTTAGTGTTTTCCAAGTACTTTTCTTGCTATGTGTCGTAATTTTACAGTACTTTTTTAGTCACAAAGCACTAAAGTTCCCAGCAGTTTTTTTGTTTACTTCTCACAAAGTTCATATGTATGAAGATTGCGACAAAATTTTTACCCAGCCATACAGTTACAATGTGCCGTAATCACTTCTCCGTCTTGTTTAACTATGATCCTGGTCTTTAAAGGGGTTTCTGATGATCTTTGTGAATGATTTACCTGAGAGATAAGAGCCAACACAAGTGAGAATCAAGCAACCTGTTGTTTGTTTACACTTCAACTTGCAGCACTTCATTGTAAAGACGTGAACGAAAAGCTTAAAAAAACAAAACATACTTACACAGGCAAAAACAATACAGGATTCATTCAGCAGCGACTTGATACCGAGGTCCGTTACCCAGCCACATACATAAAAGTTATAAGCTTCCATACTCTTCCATGCTTTCATCTGTTTTGTGGTGTAGAAGGACGTCTGCAACACCAGATAGTTTGAGATGTTGAGGAACTCGACTGAAGGGTAGTTTTTGAGATTGTATGACAAATCCTTCTTTCCCAGACTGTAGGAGTCAATTCCATTGCACATAACAATCTTCTATTTTTTTGTGATCAACATTTTATTGATTTTCAACAAGGGTGTGTGTGTGGGGGGGGATGTCACAGACATATTAAATAGCACTGTGTACAGCAATAGTGACGTACCAAAAGCAAAACAAGCAAAAACAAAGATATAAAAACGGATTAGTGTGTGTGTACATTATCGTCTCATCCAAGAAATTATATCAGATGAGAAGTTTTTCCAGGCTTCTACGGTAGCAGGTCGGGCTTTATTCAGTCTCGCAGTAATAAGTTCAAGATTAACAATTCAAAGAAGGCTTTGTATCCAGAATGACTTCATGCAGATATCAGGAGTAAACCAGTGCTTTGTAATTGTTTTCTTTGCAGATTTGAACCCAGCAAATAACATTTTACACTGAATTTGTTTTACAGAGATGTCAGAGGTATCATTAAGGAGACAGAAACCAGGATTAGGAATATAAGAGATGTCAAGTACATCAGATAACACAGAATTTACATGGGTCCAGAGGTTAGATATGATTGGACAATTCCAAAACATGTGTATAAACGTTCCAGGTGAGGTGTTATTGCATATGTTACAGTCATACGAAGCCTGTAGTTTCATCTGGAATCTCTTATAAGGTGTGGTGTATGCTCTGTGAATGGTTTTAAAGTGAATAAGTTGATGAGCTAAATTCTTAGAGGTTAAACTTAAATTCGACCACACAGTATCCCAGTCTACATTCACATCTAATTCTCCCAGTTCCCTATTCCAAATAGATTCAATTGACAGAGGCTTTAGACTATGTTCAGTTAGTTTGTTGTACAGTATATTATAGAGACAGACGATCTACCAAATATAGGCAAGATCCATTCTAGCATGGGATGAGAGAGAAGGGGCGAGTCCCAAGGAACACCATATGCTTTTAAGGCTGATCTTAGCTGAAAGTAAGCAAAGTAAGAAGATGCTGGGAGAGAGAAGCTTGTCCTTAAGTCCTGAATAGAGCAAAGGCCTTGAGCGTCATATATATCACCAAACATGTTGTAGCAAGAGTTCTAGGTGGGTGGAGCACAGAAGCACGGCAGGCCAGAACTGAGTTCACAAAAACTCCTTTAATTTAGCTTTTCAGCCTTTATATTCACTCTCACACATATACACACACGCACGCACACATGCGTCCAGGTTGGGGGAGAGCTCCCTTCCTCTGCTCTCCCTCTCCTCTTATAGGGCACGGTCACTGGGGAAGACACACAAACACAGGTTAATTCCTGTCAGGTGCAGTGATTCTGCCACTTACCTTCCCCGACTCCGCCCTCCATTCACAGACCGACGCTCGACCATGCCCCTGCTGCCACACATGTTTATTCCAAGTGATGACCAAGAGGGTTGAATAAATGGTTGGTTTCCACATAATGAATTAAAGTTGTGCCATAGTGGCGTATTCTTACAGAATTTAAATGGGCCACCCATCCATCTTTCTGCCCTCTTCCATACCTGTACAGAATTAGCAATAATAGGTCCGAATTTGTTAAGTGCTTTGGTACGTATATTGGTAAACAGGATGTCCTGTAGCCTATGTGGTGCAACCTTAGCAGACTCAATCATTTTCCATGCAGTGGTAGGCAATTTTCTGAACATATCTAAAGCCAGCAGTGGCTTCTAGATTATGAGCATACTCTGATAAGTTATTGCTAGTTGTTTGTACTACGGCAGCCATTTTGGTTTGCTAGACCACCAGCTGCTTTACCGGAAGTGGAATCGCTAAGAAAAGTCATGTGACTGAAACGCAAGAATTACACCAGAGGGGAACCATCAGGGCCTTCTAGGCCTTCAGAGAAGGCCCAAACATATCAACATTTCACATATTATTTTTAATTTAATTTATTTAATAATTTCATAATTTAATTATAATTATTCTCTTCTAATTCTAATTTGGCCTCATTTTCTATCAAATTTGCTTCAGAAATGAAAGACTTACTGTCCTGAAAACATTAAAATAGTTATCCAGTGAGATTTTTTTGTTTGTTTTCTCTAGGCTGAGAAGACTTTACAGCCGGCTCACTCATTGGTTCGGACTCCACTGCCAGGACAGAAGGCCATGGCAGTGTATGTTTATGTAGGAAGTGACAGATGAATTAACCAGCATTTTGATTTATAGTGGGAGGGACCAAAAATTTATCGCCCTCGACCTTCTCAAAGGCCAACGCAAGCTTTACCACGAGTTGTTTATCAATAGTGTTAGCAAATGCTAATAAAGCGGTTAAGTCAGTGCTATCGACAGCAAGTAGCACAGGTTAACACCTGAGAAACTAAGATTTCTGTCTCCAGACTCTTCTTCCATGCTGCACGCTCGCTATAGTATTTTTCATTCAGACTTAAGTATCCATTTCCCTCTGTAATTTACTTAGTTACTTTTAAAGTCAACATTGACAACTACACACAACAGATCGACCTGGCAGCCTGCCGCTAATCCCTTGCAAAATCCTTTGTCCTGTTACTTTTTTGGTGTGTCTTGCTAAGTTTTGCCTGCGCGAAAGTCCCAGATCTAATAGTAATGGCTCGCCACTGAATTACAGTATTAGAAGATGAAAGTACAAGTGTATTCTTAGAACTAAGGTTTGAAGAGATGACTGATTCCACCTGAAAACTTGCCACTAGCTAGTCTCTGAATCCAGAATCCATCTTTTACCTTCCTGTACCTGTTTACACCTCCATCAATGCTACTAAGTCTGCTGAATAGCGAAAGCAAGCAGCACTGACATGAAACTCGAGCCAGAAGGCAGGTTGCATGTTTTATTCTTCTTTTTTTGATCAATCAGACCTGATGAGTCAAATTAGCTCTCAGCATTAAATGAAAGGAGGAAATACGTACATTAAAGATGCATGATAAAAAAAAAAAACAGGTAGGGTGATAAAATAATTATCAGATGATTAAGATTAATTTTTTTTGCTCACAGAGTCTTTTTGATGAACGACATGTCATGGAAGCTTCATTAGACCTTGTTCATCTTTATATTAATTGTATATATAAAAATAGATAATAAAAAAACCTTTATATTTCAAGCCTATTCAGATAGGGACTCGTGATTACTAATATTACAGTGTTTTTTAATTCTCAGTTCTGATTGGTCAGGAGGTATTGATTTATTTTCTATAACAGCAGTTCTGACACTTGCAGCTATAATTAAAACAACAGGCTGATATTAATGCACTAATGTGATTGCATTACTGCTGCTATATTAACAGTTCATTGACAACACAGATGCTTCACATAAAGAAATTGCAAAACATGTTATGTAACAAAAAATAGCTGGAATTGTTGATATGGTGAAGGGTTGTTCATTTCTTTAATGAGATATTTATTAAACATTTAAGGATGGAGTCTCTTCTTGTCAAAAGTTTATAATAGTTAATATGCTTTCTGCCATGATTGGGTCTTCAGGATGGAGAACTGTGAGACAGAAACCAAGAGAGGCTGCTGAAGAAACAACTTTTTATAGCTGCTGTTGCATACGGAAGTGTATTGCTGCCACAACAGGGGAAAAAAAACGGTATCCCAATAACGTGAAAAATATATTGTTATAACAATAAACTTTTCACATTATTATATAATACTGATGTTTTTTTTTTTCCTGTTGTGGCAGCAATACACTTCCATCATTGCAGAAGTCATAACAGAATCTAAATTGCTTTATGATTATTCCAGAACATGAAATGTATTTGTAAATGGCTAAAACTGATGACATCTCATTCATTCTTTATTTTTTCAAGTGTTATTATTGACAAATTGGCAATAAGGCATAAAAGCACCTACAACCCCAAATCAGAAAAAGTTGGGACACTGAAATTAAAACTGAAAACTATCATTTGTAAATGATTTTTGACCTGCATTGCAACTAAAACAATACAACAGCAGATTATTTGATGTTTTTTTTTTTCCAAAATAAATGCTTATTTCAATTTTAATTCTTGCAACACATCGGAAAAAAAGGACAATAAAGTATTTACCACTTTATAATGTTACTATTCCTTCTCACAACACTTAAAATATGTTCAGGGACTGAAGACACCAAGTGATGAAATGTTTCAGGTCTGATTTTGTCCCATTCTTTCTGCAAACAGGTCTTAATGTGTGCAACAGTACAGGGTCATTGTTGTTATAGTTTTTGTTTCAAAATTCATCACACATTCTCTATTGGGGACAGAGGGGACAGGCACTCTCTTCTTCCACAGCAATGCCTTTGTAATGTGTGAGGAATGTGGCTTTGCATTGTCTTGTTGAAATCTCCCTGGAAAAAGATGTCATCTTGAAGGCAGCATATGTTGTTCTAAAATCTCATTGTACTTTTTTGCATTAATGCTGCCATCACAGAAGTGTAAGTTACCTTTGCCAAGGGAACCGATACAACCCCATACCATGACAGACTCTGGGTTTTGGACTTGTTCCTAGTAACAGTCTGGAAGGTCCTTTTGATCTTTGGTCCATAGCACATGACATCCATTTCTTACAAAAATAAAAAATAAAACTCCTGGAATACGGATTCATCTGACCACAATACACATTTCCACCATATGATGGTCCATCCCAGATGTCTCTGAGCCCAGAGAAGTTGATGACACTTCTAGACACTTAATATCAGGCTTCTTTTTGCAAAGTAAAGTTTTAACTGGTGTTTGTGGATATAACTCTGTATTGTAGCTTGACAAAGGTTTGCCAAAGTAATCCCGAGCCCATGTGGTTATATCAGCTATAGATGAATGATGGTTCTTGATGCAGTACCGTCTCAGAGATCAGAGATCACAGGTGTTCAGCTTAGGCTTGTGCCCTTTCCCTTCATGCACTGAAGTTTCTCCAGATTCCTTGAATAGTTTAATGATATTATGCACCATTGAGGGTGAAATATCCAAATCCCTTCATATCTTTCTCTGAGCGACATTTAAACATTTCACTATTTTTTTTTTCATGAATTAGTTGGCAAACCACACCATCTTTGCTTTGATTATTAGAATCTGGTGACATCACCTGATTCAAATCACATTACTATTTAACTGTTTTACCTCATTACTCGCCCTAAATTGCCACCATCTCAACTTTTTTTGGAATGTTTCAGGCCTTAAATGCAGGAATGGATGTACAGTATATTAACAAATGAAATGAAGTTGACCAGACAAAACACGAAATATCTTGGGTTCATACTGTCTGTAATTAAATACAATGCAGAATCAATTTAGAAACTGCCGCTTTCTTTTTTATTTGCATTTTACATTCCATCCCAACTTTTTCTGATTTGGGGTAGTAATACAGGTTGTTAAACCCTGCCTAAGCTTCTTATTCATGGGTCAAATAAAATGGTACAAAGAGAAAAGTAAGAAGAGGATAGTAAGACAGAGAGAGTGAGCAAGAAAGAACTTTTAATAAAGCTTGGACTGCTCCAAATGTCTACTGGTTGAATTATTTTTAGTTATATAACAGACACACTGGTATTCAGGGTTGAGGGTAATAAAAGTAATAAAAGACAGAGAGGGAGTAAGGACAAAAAAAAAAGTCCGAAGCTGGTCATTCTTTTAATGGAGTTTACGCCGGTTATATCTTCCTGCACAATAAGCAATTCTCTACAATCAATAAAAGCTCCAGCTAAATTGTTTCCTTTCCTTGCAGGGAAATCATCTAAAAATTGGCTTGATATTACTGTTTTCTCCCTGAGTGCATGTACACAGGTCCTTAGTGATTATGGAGCAAAATGCTACAAAGGTGCTTGAGTAATTACCCTTTTTTTACCACACAGGAGGGAATAATGACCAGGTGTAATGCATGTATACAAAAGGGTTGGATAAAATCAATATACTGTATTTTGTAGGGACAAGACTTATTGAACCAACTAAGAGTACAGTAAGCGTTGTTTCTCAGAAACATGCTGTTGTGCTTGCTGCACTGCATCATTTAAAAGCTGTAGTGTGAAATCAGCCTAATAAACACGTCTTAATTCAGTTACCTACATTGCATCTACGGACTGCTAGTCCATTTTTTTTTTTTTTACTTTTATAAGTCATTGGATTGTTTCATTATGCATAGAAAATAACTACGTATACCAGAGATATACTCCAGTACTACCAGACCTCACAATGGGCTGAAGAAAAATAAAACATACCATTTGTTTTTGCACTGGATTGAGGCCTGGCAAATAAAAAATTCAACTGAATCATGACTGCAGGATTTAAATGAAGGAGTATACTTTCTTTGTTTATGAACTCCCACCACAGACATAGTATAGGCCATAGATGATGATTATAATTATGATGATGATTGTTTATTATTATTATTATTATTATTATTACTATTAATAATATTATTAAAATGATAGCTGCTAGCATAAGCCAAAGCAAATAAAAAGGGTTACCAAAGTTTGTTAACCCGCTTGAGAACTCGCAACACCTTACTTGTCAACTATACTTTCGATTATACCTGATAGAACCTTCTGGATAGTTGTTTCTCCATCCATTAGAACCATTTTCTGCATTGTTCCAACCACAGAGCGAGCTTTCTCCTCTTCACCGAAGATTTTCCTTAAATTCCTTGGTGACACCAGGGATACAACCACCACCTAAACAGCCAATCACCAGTGGAACCACATGTACAGTGTATCCCTGCCTTCTTTCTCAAATTTCAAATCCTAGCTATTGATATCCTGTTCTTTTCTCTGTGATAGTTTTTTTTTTTTTATATTCTATTCCTGGGGGCATGACATGTCATACATCCATATAATTACCTCGCCGGGGACAGAGTCCACCAGGGGGGTGAGCTAATGTTTTCGTTTTTTTTTTTTTGTTAATGGTATTGTGGGAAAGGCGCCAGTTGAGGTGGTTCGGGCACATTGCTAGGATGCCCCCTGGATGCTTCCCAAGGGAGGTTTTCTGGGCATGCCCCACCGGGAGGAGACCCCGAGGCAGACCCAGGACATGCTGGAGAGATTACATCTCTTGGCTGGCCTGGGAATGCCTCAGTGTTCCCCCGGAAGAGCTAGTGGAGGTGGCTGGGAAAAGGGAAGTCTGGGCTGCTCTGCTTAGGCTGCTACCCCCATGACCAGGATCCGGATAAGCGGTAGAAAATGGATGGATGGTATTACGGGAAAACAGCTGGACCAATCTTCATAAAACTTTCAGGATAGATTGGCATTAGTCTCTGTAGAACTTGGCACAGGTGGGTGGAGCACAGAAGTACGGCAGGACAGAACTGAGTTTCCAAAAACTCTTTATTTTACACTTTTCAGTGATTTACACTCTCACAGTCACACATACATGCACACACCAGTCATCTGTTGGGGAGCGTCTTCCTCTGCGCTCCCTCTCCTCTTATAGGGCGCAGTCACTGGGAAGACACACAAACACAGGTTAATCGGCATCAGATGCAGTGATTCTGCCACTTACCTTCCCTGACTCTGCCCTCCTGTCACAGACCGACGCTTGACCACGCCCCCACTGCCACA
>JAPFFA010000023.1:65058281-65068946 GCA_026153275.1 Sciades herzbergii
TATATATGAAGAGTTTGGTTCCAAAACGTAATTAACACCAAATTTTAAAAATTGAAACTTCCACCACCAAACCATCAGCAATTATCATATCTTACTTGTACCATCTTCAGTTTTCGCCAAAACACGATATCTGCCATTGATTTACACACTGGATTATGGCCTTTCATTCCAAAACGTGACAAGCGCCATCACCGATTTTTCTCAAAACCAAACATATCCATTTGGCCAATCAGAGGCTACCATTGGCATGAAGTCTTCTAAGATGGCTGCGCCCATTAAGTAGGAAATCACTTTGGCACTTCTTGATTTATTGGACAATTTCACACTGAATAATGATTGATTTTGATAAAATAATCTAAAAAAAAATCTATAAAATAAAATAATCTGTCATGAAAGAACATGGTTAAACGCGGTTGTTGCTAAAAGTCATGACATGGAATGGGATGTGACATATCACTCAGGCAGTGACCTCCCTGCGATACGGGATGGGACGGGATGGACCCATGACATATGGGACGGGACAGGACACCTACCTTATTGTCCATGATGGAATATATCATCTCATCTCATTATCTCTAACCGCTTTATCCTGTTCTACAGGGTCACAGGCAAGCTGGAGCCAATCCCAGCTGACTACGGGCGAAAGGCGGGGTACACCCTGGACAAGTCGCCAGGTCATCACAGGATGATGGAATATAATTTATTAATTAATAAATAATTTGTTGAAAAAATTGTGTTGACTTGTCATTTCTTCTTCTCACATTATAAGAAATAAATATTCACACATACACACTAATTTGTTTGCTATTTCTTTCTTTTCTTTTCTTTCTTTTGATTATTCTTAACTAACTAGAGTATGTTATCCAAACTACCATGACAATGAAAACTATAGTATGTTATCCAAACTTTACCATGACACGTGACAGGACAGCTAAGGTAAGATCCCCCGGGATGGGACAGGACAGGTAAGGTAAGATCCCCCAGGATTGTACGTGACAAGAGTTCAATGTCAGTGAGCGATAATATGCCTGTGAAAATTATTCCTGTCCATGACGGGACGGGGAGGTGACCTTGAGAGATAATATGTCACGTCCTGTCCTGTCCCATGTCATGGGTTTTAGTAATTGTCACTTTGAAATAGAAAGGGATATGTAGCATTTTGGGGAAAAATGCCGTGGCATGGATATGTAGAGACTTGATAAAAAAAAAAGAGTTACTTGATTCAGTTAAAAGCTGTTAATTAGTTCTGGATTTCATTTTCGAAATTTATTATCATTAAAGAGTTAGTCAATAAATTTTAAAACAGGATACAGTGGTTTTCCTTTTATCACTTCCCGTAATCAGAAAAAAAGTAATTTTTCTTGAAACAATGGAATTGGATATTATTATTATTATTATTATTATTATTATTATTATTATTATTATTATTATTATTATTATTATTAAACTACCATATAGGTCATGTCAATATTTTTAAGAGCTGTCATGCAAAAATCTAACCTGTGTAGATATACAGCATACTTTAATTTATATCAAAAACACCATTTTAAACATGGAAACAAGAAGTGTAACACGGCTGACAATGAGTCACACAGTTTATGCCATGCCTCTCTCTGTTCTCCAAACATGCTGCCTTTCTTTGAGGATCAGCATCATGACAAGTCCTGTGTCTCTGCTGTTTCTCAGCTACTGACATCTATTGAAAACAATTGGATTAAAACAATATGTTGAGAGAGAAAGGGAAAGTGTGCTCATATGAATAATGTATGTTGTGACATATGCAGACTGATAATGATGTGATAATGATGACTGATGATGTAGACTACTGGGTGACTTTGTTGATGAGTAACATAATTGACAATTCCCCTATTTTGACCATTAATTTCAATGATAGGCCTTGCCTGGCTAACCACATGACATTTTCTTGAACAGGTTAACATGAAATCTGAACATATAATTGAATTAAACCATTGCAATGTGCATAAGATAGTTGAATATACTCATTGACTATTATACGTACAAACCCCATTTCCAGAAAAGTTAGGATATTTTCCAAAATGCAATCAAAACAAAAATCTGCTATTTGTTAATTCATTTAGTTAACTGACAAAAGTACAAAGAAAAGATTTTCAGTAGTTTTACTGACCAACTAAATTGTATTTTGTAAAAATAAACATAGTTAGAATTTGATGCCTGCAACACACTCAAAAAAGTTGAGATAGATGCATTATTACCATTGTGTTACCTTTCCTTTTAATAACACTTTTTAATTGTATGAGATCTGATGATACTAATTGTTGGAGTTTTGCAATTTGACTTTTTGTTTATTCTTGCTTGATACAAGACTTCAGCTGCTCAACAGTCCATGGTTACCGTTGTCTGATTCTCCTCTTCATGATGCGCCATACATTCTCAATAGGAGACAGATCTCGACTGGCAGCAGGTCGGTCAAGCACATGCACTCTGTGTCTATGAAGCCATGCTGTTATAGTCCGTGCAGAATTACACCTGGCATTGTCCTCCAGAAATTCCCGGGAAGAGACGTCACCTTGATGGCAACATATGTCTCTCTAAAATCCTAATATACACTACTTTATCAATGATATCTTCACACATATGCAACACCCATGCCACGGGCACTGATCCACCCCCACACCATCACATATGCTGGATTTTGCACCTTTCTCTGATAACAAACTGGATGGTTGTGTTCACCTTTGTTGCAGAGCACTCAGTGTCCAGTGTTCCTGAAAACAAGCTGAAATGTGGACTCATGTGACCACAGCACATGCTTCCACTGTCTTTCAGTCCATCTGAGATGAGTTCGGGCCCAGAGAAATCGGCAGTGTTTCTGCATATGTAGAACTCATGAATGGCTTTATCCTTGTGTAATACAGATTCAGGTTGCACTGCTGGATGCAGTGGTGGACTGTGTTCAGTGACAATGGTTTTCTGAAGCACTCTTGAGCCCATGTGGCTGTATTTGTCACATTAGCATGATGGTTTCTCAGGCAGTGCTGGCTGAGGACTTGAAGGTCACACACATTCAACAGTGGTTTCCAACCTTACCCTTTATGCACTGAGATATCTAAGAATTATGTGAATCTTTTCACAATATTATGTTTTGTAGATTTTGAAAGACCTAAAATCTCTGCAATCTGTCATTGAAAAATGTTCTTTTTGAAATGACTAACAATTCTCTCATGAATTTTGGTACAAAGGAGTGAGCCATAACCCGTCCTTGCTTGCAAAGACTGAGCCTTTGGTGCATACCTCCTCCAAGCCACATATTATCAACATCAAAATCAAATAACTTATACCTTGGATAATACTAAAACTGTCCACCAAATTTCATCAAAATCCATTCACTACTTTTTTGAGTTACATTGGGAAAAGGCAAAGAAATCCTGGATCCACATACATATCTGGATTTTCATCTGAATCTGTTCAATTGTTCCTTGGTCCATGGCCCGAGGAAATTTTACTCAAAATTTCATCAAAATCCATTCACTACTTTTTTAAGTTATCTTGGGAACAGACAAACAAGCAAACAAACAAACAAACCAATGGAGGCGAAAACATAACCTCATCCAACAAAGTTGTTGGAGGTATTTAATATATTTAAATCATTTAAATGATAAAATAATATTTTTAATATTATTTTCTTTACTATTTAAGCTTGTGAAATAAATAAAAAAAATAGTTGTTGTTGACTTTAATGATTTTTATTCATTATTCTGAAACCAAGACTCCTTTAAATGAAAAACAGATCTAGTGGTAACAGTCAATTTTGGAAAATCATGAGAAATTTCAAGCTACATAAAGCATAGGATGCATATTATATTGATGTGATGTTATATGATACTTTACATTAATTGGTAAAATATTACATTTTTGAAGAAAAAGTCAGAATATATATAATTTTCATCAATGGACATGGAATATACCCTAAATTGTAGAATGACCCACATGTGAAGGACTGTAATGTTAAGGAAAATTTGCAAATCAAAGCACTTTTCCTTTGATTTAAGCACACAGCAGGTTTAAAAAAGAATGCATGAAAATGAGAATTTGTTTAGGCTCAAGGGACAGCATGGTGGTGTAGTGGTTAGCACTGTTTCCTCACAGCCAGAAGGTTGTGGGTTTGAGCCCAGTGGCTGACAGGGGCCTGTTTGTGTGGAGTTTATATGTTTTCCCTCTGTCTGTGTGGGTTTCTCCACAGTCCAAAGACATGCAGGTTAGGCTAATTGGGGGCTCTAAATTGACCATAGGTGTGAATGGTTGTTAGTCTTGAAGTGTCAGCTCTGCGATGATCTGGCGACTTGTCCAGGGTGTACCCCGCCTCTCACCCACTGTCAGCTAGGATTGGCTCCAGCTTGCCTGTGACCCTGCACAGGATAAGCAGTTACAGATGGTGGATGGATGTTTTGGCTGTACAAGTCTCTGGTACCAAATGTGCAAGTCTTTGTCAACCAAAGACCAAGACAAGACCAAGAAAATTTTACTGGAGTTTTGTACAAGACCAAGACCACTGATTTGTTTTCTTGAGATCAGTCTTGAGTACCAGAAGATTACTTTATACCATCCATCCATCCATCCATCCATCCATTTTCTATACCAATTATCTACTGCACATCATGGGGGATGCTGGAGCCAATCCCAGCTGACATTGGATGAGAGTAGGGCTACACCCTGGACAGGTTACCAGTCTATTGTTGGACTAACACAGAGAGACAGCACGGATTGTGCTTTATACTATATTGCATTTATTACATTTACAATGCAAGAGATTTTTGTGTGAAAGAGTTATAATAATAATAATAATAATAATAATAATAATAATAATAATAATAATATCAGATGGGTATCAGTAGTGGCTGACACTCAAGGTTTCAGTATCCAGGAAGCATCAGCTATCTCTAATAACAAGCATGACATGCTGTTCTTTAATCAATGAAAATTGTCAGCAATACAGTAGTATAGGGATAAAGCACTTCAGGACATGCTATTATTGGAAAGTAATCAACTGCAATGTAGAAGCACAAACTCTGCTTCATGTCACATCACTCTATTGTTGATTATTTTCCTATAACAGAACACTGTTTTATTCATTACATACATTGTCGGTGGCAGCGGCCTCCATCCATCTTGTCAGATGATGGTTTTGCGCCTTGTTGAGGTGCTACAACAGGCTTTGTAATGACTATGGAGGCCGATCCGTGAATGACAGTCCTTGTTGCAGTTTTTACAGATGAAGACTGTGTTGTTGAAAGTTGATGTTGATTTTCATTTCTGTCGTTTTTTTGGCACGAAGATGGTTGCAGTCCTCTTCAACTTTTTTCACTCCCAGTTTCACAGCATGTCTCTATGATGGGCGGTCCAGTGCTGTTTCCTCCTACAACTCAATGCCATTGTGTGCAGAGAGAAGATCCCTCTTGTACACATCCTTGTCATGCAAGTGGGGGAGGCCCACTAGTTGAGATCCATGTTCCAGTTGGCCATACAGTAGATCCTTGGTGATGTGACCACTGTCCATGTGACATACATGGCCGAGCCACCTGAGGCGGCATTCACTGAGCATTGTGAAGATGGATGCAGAGTTGGCTCTTTTGAGGACTTCTGTGTTAGACACTTCATCTTTCCATGTGATGTCCAAGAATTTCCGCAGGCACCTCATGTGGTAGAGGTTGAGTTTTTTCTCTTGTCTGGCATATGTCACTCAAAATTCATTACCGTACAGGAGAGTACTGAGTACACAGGCCTGGTAGATGGTTAATTTGGTGTTTATTGCCAGATGTTTGCTTTCCCAGACTCTCTTGGTAAGCTTAGACATCACTGTAGCTGCATACATATTACATTACATCCATATATCCCCCATTATACTAAATCATTACCTTTTTCTTGACTCAGTGGCTTACACTAAACTAGACTAATACACACAGTTTAGGGATCTACATTCACAATAGTGCTTTAACACATCTGAAGCTACATTTCATCCATTACAGTGTCTCTAGTGGATATCTTTCAACTCTCTTGCAAACAAATATAAGGTGGAGTGTGGAGTCGAGTGAGCCAGTCTGACATGAACTCCTACGTGAGCAGCCACTGAGTAGGCAGGTTGCCTGCAGCAGCTGTCAGCATCAGGTGACATTACTGCCAGTATGTCACCTATAATAATGTGCTTCTGCTAAAAAAGAGGACTAGGGGCTTATGGGAACACAAAGAGCTCTTGTCATAACAGACCAGGCAACTGTGAGCTCATTCTTCCTACCATGTAGTGCATTTCGGTGAGAAGGAAAAAAAAAAAAAACTTATAAAAGTTTGTGTTGTCCTTCTGAACATGTGGTCACATTGTTACCTCACCCACGATAGAGTAAGCGGGGCGAGGTATTGTAATTAGCGTGGTTTGTTTGTGTCTGTTAACAATCTAGCGTCTAGTAGGTTGCACCGATTGACTTCAAATTTTCAGGGTAGGTGGGCAATGATCCATTGATAACCTGATTAAATTTTGGGGGTAATTAGGTCAAGGTGAAGATCAAGGTCACCAGGAAGGTCAACTTTTCAGTCAAAAAAACATATTTTCCATTATAACTAAAAAATGGTTGCCGATAGACAGATGTTTACTATGATGAGCATATAGGAACTCCCATATGGCCTTTCATTTGGCACCATGACTTTTGACCTTGAGTGACCTGGAAAGATCAAACTCAGGGTCACACAGATTTTCAGAGGGCTGTACCTTGAAAATAATTAATGCTAGCTAGATATTTACCATTATCAACTTATAGGCGAGTGGCCTAGTGGTTAGCATGTCTGCCTCTTGATCGGGAGATTGCGAGTTCTAATCACAGTCAGGTTATACCAAAGACCATCATAAAAATGGTGCCTACTGCCATCTGGTAAGGCATGCTGCAATACAGATGTGAGTGGGGAGTCAAACTCTTATGGTTACTAGAGGACTGGCCCCCACTGTAACCCTAGCTATGTAATATAGGTGAGAGGCCGAGGGCTATGAAACAGAGATCCGCGCTGCCAAACGTGCCATGTATGGTGCAGGAAGGACTTTGAACTTTTTTGACCTTATATGTCATATGGGCTTTCATTTGGCACCATGATCTTTGACTTTGAGTGACCTTGAAAGGTCAACCTCAAGGTCATGTGTTTTCAAAGGGCTATAACTTTAAACTGATTAATGATAGCCAGATGTTTACCATTATCAACATATAAAAAGTCCCACATGGGCTTTCAGTTGCTGCCATGACCTTTGACCTTGAATGACTTTGAAATGTCAAACTCAAGGTCATGGATTACTCTAACCTGGCAGCTGGTGATTGAGAAATATTTATGTTATCTACATATAGGTATAAAATAAGTGCTGCCAGGCGATGTTTGTTTTTCCTGGCAACACTTGTTTTTACTTATTTTTAAGAATATAACTTATATAACTTGTTAGATCAAGTTTTCATACATTCCAGTTTAAAGATTGTATTTTAAATTTTCCTTGAAAACATGATCACTACAATTTCACAGCATCCCATCAGACATGCAATGAAATGAGTGGATCATCTCTAGTAAATTCTGAACTAGATTTTACAAATGGACACTCATAATCTGACCACTGTATGAATCACTCTTTGACTCCTTGCACCAGATCCCTATTTTGTTCAGAAACAGAACAAGTAATTCAAGCTTCTGGTCTCATTAGGGATCCTGCACATGTGCTTTCAGACTGTGGAGAAACTCCAAAAACTGCTGATGATTTCCATTATGTTACCTCTGTTCCATTATGTTACCTCTCTGGGATATTCAAGTACACCTGAAGTGTCAGTAAAGACCATGCGGTTGAGCTATCTACTCACATACATGTCATTTGCAGTGTCTATTTTTATGAATATATATAAGGGTGTTGGTGGTGGGGGTCCATTTTCTCAGCTTGCATAATGAGGTTGCTGAATGGCAGCAAATTGCACATATTATACAGTACATACAGTACACATGCTGTTTTATCCTTCAAACTAAAAGAAAGTTTCTTTTAAATATTTTGGAAGACTATGTTGGATAGCTGGTGAGTGTCAAATATAGCATGCAGTTCGTTGACGGAAATTTCACCATGAAGCATACTAATATTTTTTCACTCACTATGTTCTTGTAATATCCAATTTCATATTAATGAAGACAGGAAAAGTTGAACATAAGTTCCAGTGCAGCAATATAAAGTATTTGTGCTGAGTTCCAACTAAGACTCAGCTCAGATAACTAGTTATCTATGAGATTATGAGTGTGATGGGGTTCACAGTGGTATTAGCATGAATGTTGAAGATTTGGAGGATTTAAGCAGAGTGTACTGTACAGATGAGGAAGTGAGAGAGCTGGGCGGACTAGAGAAGACAAGAAGAAGCCTTTTTTTGTCACATGCACACTCAAGCACAGTGAAATTTGTCCTCTGCATGTAACCCATCCAAAGCAGTGAACACACGCATGTGAGCAATGAGCACACACACATACCCAGAGCAGTGGGCAGCCATGCTACAGCACCCAGGGAGCAGTTGGGGGTGCTTTGCTCAAGGGCAAGTCAACCCAAGCTCACCCCATGTTAACCTAACTGCATGTCTTTGGACTGTGGGGGAAACCGGAGCACCCAGAGGAAACCCATACAGACACAGGGAGAACATGCAAACTCCACACAGAAAGGCCCCTGTCGGCCGCTGGGCTTGAACCCAGAACCTTCTTGCTGTGAAGTGACAGTGCTAACCACTATACCACCGTGCCACCCAAAGGACTAAGGTGCTGCTGCATTGCCCTGTTTATGTAGAAATGAATTGTGGGCTAACCCTGCATTTGGCTAGAAGTTGTAACCTGTAATTCCCAATCTTGGACCAGGAATAACCAAAATAACAGCCCATCAAATCAAAATAGATACTCTTGAACTCGGGGTAGTCTTCTCAAATACAAGTTCCACCAAGGTCAGGATGTGATGTCAAATCAACAGGTCTGAGCACAGCATCAGAAGTAAAACCTGTCTATCTATTACCATCCTCATAGCTGAGGGTCAACGCTCCATCAATGAGCTTCCATGAATTCTCTTGGGTCATTATAGCACACCAGAAAGACCCAACCCTCATCAGGTACACATACACACCAATGGGGGATTTTTGAGTAGCCAATCAACCTTATCTGCATGTCTTTGGACTACAGGAGGAAACTGGCAGGCACAAGGAGAACATGCAAATTCCACACAGAAAATTGCAAGTCAGCTGCTGGGTTCAAACACAGAACCTTCTTGCTGTGAGGAGACAGCACTAACCACTGCACCACCATGCTGCTGTAAAGGGGAACTTGTTAATTTTAAAAGGATTATGCTGTATATGTAAGTATTTGATTGAGATCCATCATTGCTTATCCTGTGAAGGGTCATGGACAAGCTGGAGCCTATCCCAGCTGACTATGGGTGAGAGGCGGGGCACACCCTGGACAAGTTGCCAGGTCATCGCAGGGCTGACACATAGAGACAAACAACCATTCACATTCATGGTCAATTTAGAACCACCAATTAGCCTAACCTGCATGTCTTTGGACTGTGGGGGAAACCGGAGCACCCAGAGGAAACCCACATAGACATGGGGAGAACATGCAAACTCCACACAGAAAGGCTCCTGTCAGCCTCTGGGCTCAAACCCAGAACCTTCTTGCTGTGAGGTGACAGTGCTAACCACTACACCGCCATGTCACCCTTGATTTAGAGCAATCTATAATATAGATTTTACAGTTCACTGTTTTAAGTTCACCAACAAGCTTGTTGCTAACAAAAGCCATACATGGAGTCACCAGTGTTTTTGACCCTTTTTTTTTTTTCAAAGGTCAAAAATGACATCATTCCAAGTCCTGACTTTCCAACTTTCCAAGCTGAATGCAACACAATTCCCACCACTATCAGCAGGGAGTCATTCAGCATTGTGGGTAATATATGAATCCATTAACCAGAGTGAACATACACCAGCATGTTGATGGAAGAAGTTTCATTTCATTCCAAGTTTGTTTCAAAACACATATTGGATGCTATTGAAGATCATGTTAATAATAATAATTATAAAGATATGCAAGATATTCAGATCACTCTCTTCTATAATTAATCTTATTGGTGTCTTTCAACTTTCTATGGTTTATGGAATTTAAAAAAAAAAAAACTGCTTTCATATGAAGGCGGCAAACAATTCGGCAGCAAACCAATTTATAAATATTCAGATACCTACTCAAAGCACTTCAATTCCACTGAAGTTAACTGACATTATTATTATTATTATTTTTTCTTTGTTCTGCCATAAAGAACCATTTAGCAGATGACTTTCAAATTGTAAAGCACATGAAATGAGATTTCTTGTCATTCCTACCACTCAGCATATCAATGCAATTCAGCAATATTTCTGTGCAGAAGTGTTATGGTGGGCCAATATCAAATAAATACAAGTCAAACAAAGAATGCAATATGATGGTGAATTGATGGAGGATAGAAAATGTTCCGGATTAAAGAAACAGGAAAACCATTATTATCATAAATACCAAATATAATGATCTTCTAAAAATAAAAGTGTGTGTGTATTATTAAAGCTTTGCTATTGCCGTGCTCTGATTACATCTTAAAGTTCAGACGCAATGTTCAATTTACAA
>JAPFFA010000023.1:65636761-65649442 GCA_026153275.1 Sciades herzbergii
GAGATACTGCAGAAATAAACATATATCACAATGACCAAATTTCAGAGGGAACTAAATTTCACAGATTTTATGAAATCAAAAGGCCATCTAGCTTTAAATTATCTTGATGGCTGCAAGCTTCACTTTTTGGGAGTTGATTTCTTGAAAACATTAAAATTACATTACATTATATTTGCATTCCCTTTTCTATCAATTTCTATCAGTTCATTCAGTCTGTATGAACATCTGTATGGGATTCTTGTTAGCACTATCTATCTATCTATCTATCTATCTATCTATCTATCTATCTATCTATCTATCTATATTTATTTATTTATTTATTTTAAAGGAATAGTTGAATGTTTGCAGGGATGGCACGGTGGTGTCGTGGTTAGCACTGTCGCCTCACAGCAAGAAGGTTTTTGGTTCAAGCCCAGTGGCCGACGGGGGCCTTTCTGTGCGGAGTTTGCTTGTTCTCCCTGTCAAGTTTATTTGTATAGCGTTTTTAACAATAAACATTGTCGCAATGTGTCTACGTGGGTTTCCTCCGGGTGCTCCTGTTTCCCCCACAGTCCAAAGACATGCAGCTTAGGCTAACTGGTGGCTCTAAATTGACCGTAGGTGTGAATGTGAGAGTGAATGGTTGTTTGTCTCTATGTGTCAGCCCTGTGATGATCTGGCGACTTATCCAGGGTGTACCCCGCCTCTCGCCCATAGTCAGCAGGGATAGGCTCCAGCTTGCCTGCGACCCTGCACAGTATAAGCGGTTATGGATAATGGATGGATGGAGTGGAAGAATTTTTGTAAGATTCATTATTGTAACTAGCAGATGAACAGATTAGATATTGGAATGAATCAAAACATGGAGCAAGGTCACAGTAAGGTCAAATGTCTGAAATAGTTTTTCTTCAGTAGCTGTTAAATTATATTTTAAAGGTATTTCAGGCATACAATTTTAGTAAAAAGAAAGACTAGGCCTGTTGATGGCAGAGGTATTTCCATTGACATCACTGGCATTGAGTTTTACATGTTAATTAAAAAAATGTCTAAAAATTTTTTATTTTTTTAATATAAATATTTTATGCATTAATATGTTAACCATCCTTTCCATTTTTCCATACTTATTATTTCTTGTTTACACTCATAAAACCCTGCACTCTAAAAGCGTTCTTCATTACAGCTCCTGGAATTCATTGTTTTAAAGGTCTAATCAGCAAGCCAATCTTCCCAAGTCGTTCTTAGGTCTCATATGCCTCGCATAAAACCCAAAGTCAGGACAAATTCAGTGATCTGCCAGTTTTGCTCATTATCATAAAATAATGGGCTATGGCTGCTCAGCACAAAGCCTGTCCTCTGCTCAGGCCTGACTGCCTGCTTCATGTTCAGCCGATCACTTGCTCACCCTGGGATTTGTGATGTCTCACAATAGCCGCACTGGAACCTTCACGCACGAGTCATTCATTAATCTGAGGGCTTGTTAGAGAGACACTTTACCTGTAGATAACCATTTGAAGAAAAGGGCTTCAGCAAGGCATGCTGTCACACATTCACTTGGCTAAGAAGGGCATTTGTCCAGCTCTCATGGCTTCTGATCTCTGGCTGCAACCATCTGAATGGCCTAAATGAGCCCTTGAGGAAAAGCGGGCCACGTTAGCTACCATTTCTATTTGTCTATGCTGCTCCAAGGTACTTCTCTACCTCTTAAAAGCGAAAAAAATGGATAGGTGAGATCCTTTTGAGACTATTATCTCTGGTGCTCACAGACACAATTACATGTGCCTACAATAAAGAATATGGATTATCTAGAGCCTCACTGCAGTTGTACTGGTGGCTTTTCTGCATAAACAATTATAAACATTAGAATATATACATCAAGCAGATAGGACAGTTGAGGAGAGTCAGCACAATTTTAGCTCCCACATTTGTTTTCTGTAAATGCGTGCATGCAACTTTGACTTCATTGCTTTCCTGTGTCCAGTGGGATTAGTCCACCATGGAGATATTTGTTTAAAAAAATACATTTTGTATGTAAACAATCAAAATGGGAAGTATTTTTGGAATATGCTTATTAGCTGATCTAGCCGCAAGCCAGGTGGGATAAGCTTATGCGATCACGCGTCATTCGTCCGTCGTCTGTCCACAATTTACAAAAGTTTGCTACTCCTCCTACAGGATTGATCAGATTTTGATCAAACTCATACACAATGTTCCCCAGATGGGTGTGAATAAAAATTGTCAAGACAGTGGTGCTACCTGTCATATTTACGATTTTATAGGCGTCTGAAATTTTTGGGTGACTTGTCACATTAAACGCTACTCTTCGTAAACTGTTAGGATGTTTTCACTGAAACTCACCCAGAAGATTCTAAAGACATATTTCAAAAAGAATTTTACACCAGGTGGCACCACCTGCCATGGATGCGGCTACACAGGGGTCATATCCAATTTCACGAAAATTGCTACTCCTCCTTAAAGGATTGATCAGATTTCAAACTCACACAAAACAACAGTGGCTAGTATGAGCTACAGCCTCATTGAGGCTATTTTTTTTTTTCCTGTACTTGCTGCTTCTATTTGCATGATGGTGAGAAAGCAAGGATGTGACCTACAGTATCACTGTAACACCCCTTATAATTATACAGGACGTGGTCATCTCAGAGGCATCTCAGATTGTTAAAAGTAGTTGGTGTTAACGGTGGTTGAAATATGGCTACTTTTTTTTTTACCATGGTTATGAAGATATTAAAAAAAAAAAGGATAACATCTTTATGAGCTCTACACTGCCAATTGATAGGAATACATTTTTATGAGGACGGTGCAGCTCTTTTCTATCTCAGTGATGACACTTTCCATTCGCGCACTATAGCATCAGCTATGTAACAGCCCTTATTGCCTTTCAACTGTTTATTACAGCATCATTTAATGGGTGAATTTTCTGTCCTCACTTCTCCACATACGAATAGCAGACATCCAGTATTTCCCAAGCTAGTCTCAAAGGTATACCAAACTAAATAACGAATGTACAGTATGATGCTTTAACACTGAATTTGCCTGTGAATGTAAATCCAATGTGTCTAATGTAATATAAGCATTTCTGCTCCAGAGTGTTACATTTGACCTATGCGATACTACAATTGTGCTGATTTCCCAGTTCTACTGTAACGCCTGATTTACTGGAAATGTACTATACTTTGATGTTATGGGTAACCTTGGACTTAATGAAATAAACGTCATTATTATACATGCAGAACACTTTTTTGATGGAATAAAATCATCTATTATATTCCCTTCTAGCAGGTTTCATTCATTTGGTTTGACAGCATGCAATATTGTTAGCATATCGCTTATCCTACATGTATTACATCACTCTACCCAATGGAGAATAAGTGTTGAATATCTCATCTCATTATCTCTAGCCACATTATCCTGTTCTACAGGGTCGCAGGCAAGCTGGAGCCTATCCCAGCTGTCAAGACAACATGATGTCACAAGTCAGAGATGTAAAACTTCCGCACTAGTGAGCAACTGTGACAATTTGTCAACAAACATGGCCACCAGGTTTGCTTTGTTAAACACGTAAGATTTTGGGAGAATTTTGAAAGAGAAAGATGTGGTGAACACCTGAAAGGAATGTGCATGTATTATAATAATATTAACAATAATAATAATATAATATTGGCTGGCTTTTTTCATGATATATCAGATATTTTCCATTCAGCTAGCATGAAATCATGCTAGCTGAATGGAATATATCTGTTATACCACTCAACGCCAGCCAATATCATTTAAATACGTATGCATGATGCCATATTGGAAGTATTACATTTGTGCCATCTCTCCCCTAACATTCTTTTGGTAAAGTCTCTGCCAAGATCTGATAAAACTGTTCTGTACCATGCTCTACAACTGGGCTTCTTGCTAGTGTTTTTCATGCATTTCATTCACCGAATTTTCACCAAAAGGTAAAAACAGTTGTTTAATGCCACCTTTTATTTTTCTTCACAAAACCTCAGAAAAGAGAAGAATATTTGAAGCATTCCCAGTACAGCCTAAGCCATGAATTGTGCAGACTTTGAAAGTGAATCATGAGAAAGCTGAAGAGTTGAAGAGAAGAAAGTTGTGAGTCTACTGTGTGTAATAAACAGGCACATAACACCATTCAGCTAAAATCCTCACTGGGCATTTCTGCCAGTCTCTTTCCACTTGCTCAAAAAAAAAAAAAATCACAAACAGTGTACTGCAATGCATTTGCTCCATCTGTGACAACCCAAGTTGATGCACAATATCTTGCCAAACCCCCCTATTACACACCCTTCTCCAGAGCTGCCAATAAATCCACATTGTGTGATTTATGACTGCACTCCTCATTCCTTCTTCATGAAAATAATATATTGTTCTACTCGGACTGTCAGCAAGATTTCTTATCTAATTTAACTATTTACACTCACGCATATGGATAATTTATCTGCAGTATGCTATTATTGCCTGAGTTGTGTTATTATTATTTGCTGTTCTCTGTGCAGTGTCTTATAAAGCTTCATCTAGTTATATAGCATCATATGTATAAATGCTCGAATAAGGCTTGTCTAGCCTTATTCGAGCATTTATACATATGAGTCTCCTCGGCTATCAAAACGTCTGTTTGTCTGTTATCAGTGAGACTTCAAAGAGTAGCTTTAAATAAATCAGTCACTGGACATGAGCTGTTTGGAAAGTTTGAAGCTTGTACTTCATGCATCAGTAGCACTTGACACAAGTCAGCTCTTCCCTGTTGGGGTATTTGGACATCTGGAGGAATATCAACAAATAGTGTGTGTGTGTGTGTGTGTGTGTGTGTGTGTGTGTGTGTGTGTGTGTGAGAGGGAGAGAGAGAGAGAGCACATAAGTAATAGGAGAGAAATAGTGAGAGATGAAAAGAGACATAGACAGAGATACATAGATATACCATAGGTAACACTGACCTCCCTTCCTCAGCTTCGAACCCACTGCAATTAATAACGTTAATGTTAATATACCTATTATTATTACTACTACTACTTATTCCGAACAGTATTTGTACCTCGGTTGTTAATGCTCTCATTATTTTCCTAATCATCTGACAGCACTGTAGCCTACTCTATGCAGTCATGTCAATAAAGCCACAACCGAAATGAGAATGCAAGACTCGAAGAGAGTGTTAGAGAGAGTGAATGAAAGAGAACATACAATAAAGCATGGATATTATATCACATCACATCAAGTATCATATGGACATGAACATTCTTCAAGTGATTAGAGTTCAGTGAGCTCAGGTAAGATGTGTTCAAGTAACATTATCCTGTCTGTCTGCTGTCATGCATGCCATGCGCTATAGGTAATCCTGGCTCCACTGGAGTGAAATAAAGGCTAATGGTTTCTGGAGGTTTTTAACTGGATCATGATTCACAGTTACACCACTTGGGATCATGATCAGGTAACAGCTGGAGCAGGTTTCCAGATGTTAGACAAGAGCAGGTTAAATTTCTGAGCCGAATCTAATAAATGAGTGAGTGAGTGAGTGAGTGAGTGAATATAAGGCTTATGTTTTTTTGTTTTTTCTTTAGAATATATACCTTTTCATCTGAGCAGCTTATACACTGTCCATGAAAATGCAGCATTACGCAGCATAAAGTCACAAAGTCAATTTTGCGCATACATTTATGGAAAAGACTTAGAAATTTCTGACTAAAGAGGATATAAAAATAAAAAATAAATAAATAAAATATAATATAATATATCCATATATTGCCTCAACTCACCCCGACAAAGAGCCCCATTCAAAGTTCATCTGAGCGCGTCCCATTCGTGCTCCAAACGTGCTCATCAGCCGCTTCCACTTGAACGCGATTCTTCACGCGTGTATTTCTTTTCAGAAATAAAGACGCACGGTTATGAGTTCGTATTCGAACCGAACCCGGCTGCGCTTTTCAGTCCGCGCTCCGGCACACTGGCCAACTTCGGGAAGCAACCGCATCCATGCTGCTGTGCGTATGGTGATCCGACAGCGACTTGGATGTTCCTGGGAGAAACACGACAACCTTTCGTTTAAAAAACAAAGAAAGAAAGAAAAGAGAGAGAGAGAGAGATCCTTTAAAAAAACGGTCAAAAAGAGACACCTTGGGCACTAAAGAGAGAGTCGGAGGCTTGTGCGTAAATGCCCGTCTTAGATATTCCGTGAGAAAGTCTGCAAAAGCGCTTCTTTGCCTGACCCTACCACTCCAGCATCGTGTGTGTGTGTGTGTGTGTGAGAGAGAGAGAAAGAGCGAGAGAGAGTGTGTGTGTCTGTATGTGTGTCTGTATGTGTGTGTGAGAGAGAGAGAGAGAGAGAGACGCATCTGAGCGGAGAGTTGCCGGTAGACGCGGGTACGAGGTCCTTCGTCGCCCCCTCTCAGGCTTAGTCACATGTTTAAAGCACAAGTAGTCCTCTGTAACGGGTTTCTGGCGAATGAAGACCGTTAAGACCGTTGACGAGAAAGGAATGATAACGATGTTCAAAGCTAAAGCTCCTTGTTATGTGAGAACCGGGAATGCTGGCCTTCATTTGCCCACATAATACCACAGTTGCACATATATAGCTACACATGCACTTGTAGATCACTTTCCTTGTTTTAACAGCAAAATATAAACATGTGATATGATGAAAATAATACCTATCCATCCATTAACCGCTTATCCTGTGCATGGTCGCACAATGCATCAAACCATGCGGATACAAATCAAGAGCTAAGGTTCACTTCAAACATCAGAATGGGAAAAGATGTGATTTCAAAGTGTGAATTTCTTTCACTGTGGCATGGGTGTTGGGTTGAGCCAGATGGACTGGTCTGAGGGTGACATGGTAGTGCAGTGGTTAGCATTGTCACCTCACAGCAAGAAGGTCCTGGGTTTGAGCCCAGCGGCCGGTGAGGGCCATTCTGTGCGGAGTTTGCATGTTCTCCCCGTGTCTGTGTGGGTTTCTTCCAGGTGCTCTGGTTTCCCCCGCAGTCCAAAGACATGCAGGTTAGGTTAAATGGTGGCTCTAAATTGACCATAGGTGTGAATGTGAATGGTTGTTTGTCTATGTGTCAACCCTGCGATGACCTGGCAACTTGTCCAGGGTGTACCCGGCCTCTCGCCCATAGCCAGCTAGGATAGGCTTGCCTATGACCCTGTAGAACAGGATAAGTAGCTACAGATAATGGATGGATGGATGGATGAACTGGTCTGAGTTGGGGTTTTCACACACAACAGTCTCTAGGAGTTTACACAGATAGAATGGCGCAAAAAAAAGAGTGAGTGACAGTTCTGTGGGTGCAAACAAACATCTTGTTGATATGAGAGGTCAGAGGAAAATGGCCAGATTGGTTCAAGGTTTTTTGGTTGGTTATTTTTTTTTTTCCAGGAAGGATATAGCAACTCATATAATCACTCTTTGCAACCGTGGTGAGCAGAAAAGCATCTCAGCATGCAACAGCAGAAGACCACAGTGGCCCTGTGTCCGATATCACTCCCTACTCACTATATAGTGGACTATATAATGAGGTTGCCATTTTGTAGTGCTGTCTGAATGTATAGTGAGAATTATTACACCCTATATAGTGCACTCAAAGTATCCCACAATGCATCATGAAAAGTAGTGTACAACCGATGGTCACTATCCAAGCAATATATACCATCAGGCACTGCAGTCGCACTGAAAGAAATCAAATCAAAAGCCTGAAATTTGATTTAATAAAAGTATCCAGCCTTGATTTAAAAGAACTGAAAGATGCAGCAGACACAAAGTACTTTGTATTTATTAATGTGGGAAGTACACTCAGTCTAATATGAATTTATCAGAAAAAAACAAAACATATATATAATATATTATTTACCAGCTGGGAGGTCCGTATTGTGAAATACCGTGACCGAGGTCTTGAAAATACTGACCGAGGCCTCTGGGCCGAGGTCAGTATTTTCAAGGCTGAGGTCATGGTATTTCATGAAATGGACCGATCTTAAGTTGGTAAATAATTTTATTTATTTATTTACCAAATTCTAACAGAAAATGAGAGTGCCCGAAAGGGAAACCATATTTAGAACAAACCTGCTACAAGCTTGTCAAAAACCTGTTTGACAAGCTATGTCAGCTCAGAATTTTCCAAAAAAAAAACTTGATCTAGGCGACACAAAACCAGGTGCTTTCATCATAGCGAAATACGAAAATAAATGTTGACAAAAAATTGCTACTATGTTTGTTGTTGTTGTAAATGAGCGAGTCGCCAAAGGTCCATAACCAGGGTCCAGATCGTAGGATTCCGGACCGCTCACCAGCCAATCAGAGCGCATGATTTGTTGGAAACCGGACCGCGAAAAAAATAAATGCAGGTATTTATTATTTTGAAAACCCACCAGCTGACTGATCTGGCACATTTTAATTGTGCAACAGTAATGACATAAATAACAGCGCAATGGAGTAGCGGGGTTTTTTTTTTCTCATTTTATCAATGAGCTCACTATATAGTCCTCGATATTGTAATTCCCTATATAGTGAATACGGAGTAGTGAACGAGTGAGTGATATCAGACACAGGGCAGGTTCCACTCCTGCCAGCCAAGCAGAGGAATCTTAGAATCAAGAACAAATTCCTATTAAGGTGGTCAGTGAGTGTGTACATGTGTATAGCTTTTTATCACTCATTCTTTCATTCATCTTCAATATCCGCTGGAGCTGTGAGGCAGCAATTCTACCTGCTGCACCACCATCCATGCCATTTGATTTGGTTTGTTTGTTCATTCAATCATTACCCCAACATCAGTCTCAATTTACACTCTTCTACTAAGTTTTTCTCTTCAAGAAAAAAGGCTTTAGCTACTTTGTTAATCACAGTAGACTCAATTTAACAAGAACCAGTGAGGTTTCCTTTCATCTAACTCAGTATAGACTTTACAAAAGCTATTTTACTTGCATGGTTCAATCGCACAAATATCCATCCATCCATTAACCATAACCGTTTATCCTGTGCAGGGTCACAAGCAAGCTGGAGCCTATCCCAGCTGACTATGGGCGAGAGGTGGGGTACACCCTGGACAAGTCAGCAGGTCATCACAGGGCTGACATACTCACATTTCACACCTATGGTCAATTTAGAGTCACCAATTAACCTAACCTTCATGTCTTTGGACTGTGGGGGAAACTGGAGCACCTGGAGGAAACCCACACAGACACGAGAAGAACATGCAAACTCCACACAGAAAGGCCCCCGTTGGCTGTGAGGTTCAAACCCAGAACATTTTTGCTGTGGGGCGGCAGTACTAACCACAACACCACTGTGCCATGGTAGCATTACATCACCCCTAGTTGTGAATGAGTGTGTTGGTATGTGTTCAGTGTGCATTCCTGCCTCACACCTCATGTTCCCAGGATAGGATAGGTTCTGGAGCCACTGTGACACTGACAGAGGATAAAGTGATTACTGAAGATGAATGAATTGAGCAATGTGTGACCATTGCAGAGAGGATGAACCCAAGATATTTCAATATTTGTCTGGTCAACTTCATTTGTTAATATGCATCCATTCCTGCATTTCAGGCCTATAATACATTAAAAAAAAAAAGCTTGGATGGGGCAATTTAGTGCTAGTACTGAGGTAAAGCAATTAAATGATGATGTGATTTGAAACAGGTGATGCCAGCAGGTGATTGTAATCATGCACTGAGACAAAATCAGTATCCAAGAAAGGTGTACGTAGTCTTTGAGGAGATAAGATTGGCCAATAATCTCTAGTTTGTCAACTAACACATAAGAACATTTTTTAAATATTTAAAAACAATATTCCTCAAAGAATGATACAAAGGGATTTGTATATTTCACCCTCTAGGGCGCATAATATCATTAAACAATTCAAGGAATCTAGAGGAAGTTCGGTGCATAAAGGTTAAGGGCGCAAGCCTAAGCTGAACACCCATGAGCTCTGATCCCTCAGGTAGTGCTGCATCAAGAACCATCATTCATCTATCACTGATATAACCACATGGGCTCAGGATTACTTTGGCAAACCTTTGTCAAGCTACGATACAGAGTTACAGGCACAAATACCAGTTAAAACTTGACTGTGCAAAAAGGAAGGCTTATGTTAACCGTGTCTAGAAGCACTATCAACCTCTCTGGACTCGAAGGCATCTGGGATGGACCATCACACAGTGGAAACGTGTATTGTGGTCAGATGAATGAGTATTTCAGGTCTTTTTTGGAAGAAATGGACTCAATGTGCTCTGGGCCAAAGACATCCAGACTGTTACCAACAGCAAGTTCAAAGGCCAATAAAATTCACGAGGTAAAACATCAAATAATGTGCTGTTGTATCGTTTTGAGTGCAATACAGGTCAAAGATGATTTCCAAATCATTATTTTCAGTTTTAATTTAAATTTCAATATCCTGAAATATGTGTTTCATGTGAAACATGTCATTATTGTCGCTTAGTAGAACGAGATTAAATAAGGCAGTTTGGCATCTGCAGATTTTTGCGATAATTTCAGGGAATGCATGCAGTGTTTGCTTGAGATAAACATTACCTGCGGTTCGATTTGCCTCATATCACAGCTGACATTCAGAGCTGTCCCTTAGTGTGTATGGTTATGACAATTCTCTCTAGACCCTAGCCCCCATCTGTGCTCAAGAGTGAGTCAGACTGCAGAGGCAGGTCATATAAACATCTTACAAATTTTATAAAGAGGAATCAAACGATAATATTTCCAAACAGTACAGAAAACATACATCATTCACTGCTGCTCCCATCCTGGTATAATTTTTGAGAAAGTAAGCCCTTTTCTGACTATATAAGTGCCACTAGACATTGTGCAGAATGAACACTGCAGACATACTTTAACCATGGACACACACTCACACATCCATTTCAGGCTCTTTGTCTTTTCTTGGTTTGCTAGAACACTGATCAGTGCTGTGCAAAAGCCATACTGACACATCTCTGTCTCTGAGCCTGAAATGGATTGATTATGAAATCAATAATACACACACCCATTCTGATTATATTATTATACATGACTGATTTCTGTTTAACTATTTGTCATTGATGTTGTCATGGTTTCTTTTTTCAGACAGAGTCTGGAGATGTATGAGATTATATTTCATGCATTGATTTTTATTCCAAGGTTAATAAATAAATAAATAAATAAATAAATAAAATAAAAATATTTGACAAAATTCCTTTTTTTTAACCATGTGATGTCAGCGTTTCGACTGTACCCTTTTCAAAAGGTACACAATGCTTCTTATGCATGATGGTCAAGTGAATGAAATATATAATTGTCCATATTATATAGCTCTTTAAATTTTTGATACCTTGTGCACAGAATTATGCTTAGTCATATCAAGTCACCGCTTTTGTAGGAGGAAGCGCAAATATGCCTATTACTGCAACACTAAATTGTTAACCTTGGTTACCAAAGCTTTTAGAATAATTTCACTGACATCACATTAATTCACTTAATATGCACATGCTAACTCCATAGAAGACTCATTAAAGAACATTATTAAAATAAACAACAAGTGCATTGTTTTTAATTATTTCACTTTTGCTTTAATATTTTAATTCATTCGACATTAAATTGTGAAATCATTATTTGCATATTTATTTTATTCATTTTTCATATTTGATTTGTTATTTATTATACCTGACTGGGTTTCCTCTGGGTGCTCTAGTTTCCTCCCACACATGGATTGTGTTAACTCTTTTTCGTCCTATAGCCGGCAAGGGCCACTGGGGCACCACTGATGACATTTTAACAGTCCATCATTGGTGTGTCTAGAGCATTTAAACTTGGCAGTGCCCATCCCTCTCCAAGCTTGATCAATGGACAATTTAGAGCAGCCAATTAGCTTAACTGCATGTCTTTGGACTGGGGGAAACCGGAGCACCCACAGACAGAGGGAGAACATGCAAACTCCACAGAGAAAGGATTGAACTCAGAACCTCCTTGCTGTGAAATGACAGTGCTAACCGCTACACCACCGTGACACCCAATTGGGTGAACTGGCTACTCTAAATTGCTCAATGTGAGTGTGAATGGTTGTTCGTCTCTGTGTTAGCCCTACAATAGTTTGCTGACCTGTCAAGGGTGTATCCCACCTCTCACACAGTCAGCTGCGATTGGTTCCAGCTTCCCCCATGACCCTGATAGATAAGTGGTATCGATAACAGAAAGATGAACTCTATACTTCTGAGCACACAAGGTAGTTGAGCTTATCTCTTTCAGAGCTTGAGCATTTTTCTCAGACACCTTGTAATTTAACATTGCCTTTCCTCAAAATCCCTTTGAGAATATGAAAGATGGTTGATTCAGATAACCCCAATTCCATTAGCTGGTAAAATGAATTTAGAGCTGTTCAAATAAATGCCTTGACTCTATGTTCATCACCCTACAGAAAATCACCATCGAGATCCATTTCATGTTGCGAATTGCATTAGTCCATACCTCCAAAGCCAATGAGAAACATAATAACCTGCTTGCATTACATAATTGCATACAGTACCAGTCAAAAGTCTGGACACTCCGACTCATTCATCGTTTGTTCTGTATTTGGACTATTTTCTACATTGTAGAACAATACTGAAGATATCAAAGCGATGAAATAACACACACACATACATACATATATATATATATATATATATATATATGTGTGTGTGTGTGTGTGTGTGTGTG
>JAPFFA010000023.1:66069468-66082941 GCA_026153275.1 Sciades herzbergii
CGCTTAGAGTAGGCTATAAATAGTATAATGCCGCGGATGGCAGGCTAATGTGGCCTACTGGCGCACTGTCAAGTAATCATTACCTATATCCACTAGGGAGGGCGGTTTAATTATTCTTCAAAAGGGATCTTTTTTAGTATTACAATGAAAGTAGGAATTTATCATAACTACCAGGATAAATCATTTGGGTACGAGTCTTGTTGAGGTC
Source organism: Sciades herzbergii (assembly GCA_026153275.1). Lineage (NCBI taxonomy): Eukaryota > Metazoa > Chordata > Actinopteri > Siluriformes > Ariidae > Sciades > Sciades herzbergii. Next base: position 66,069,677 of record JAPFFA010000023.1, read on the forward strand.
TGGGGTCACCACGACCAGAGTCGGCCGAGTTGCTGTCCGATTCCGAGGCTGCACGGTCAAACCAGTGAGCCACATTCACCGACTGCTTCTCAACGGCCATAGGTTCATACATATATGGTTTCACCTCTCGATATTTAATTTGGAGACTTCTTATTTCAAAATCGCTATCGCTTTTAGACATTTTACACAACCTCTCATGACCAAAGTCTGTGCACGTGTGCTCGGTTTGCAAGTAAACACAGAACTGCTCCCAGTCTGTTTGGCTTAAATGACGTCATGACGATGGTCCCCTGGTGGTGAAAGTGCACATAAGTGAGATGTAAACAAACCTTCGGAAATTGGGCAAAACAATATATTTTAACCGTTTTATTCAATTTTAGGGTGCAAATTAGACACTGGAAGATTGAGTTCACTTTTTGGGTCGTTCTTCTAGACAATAAAGTTGATATTCTGCATTTCACCTCCGACCATTGCCTTTGACCTTTAAGTGTTGAAGGTGATTATCTATGTGTCTTCTGTCATTTGTAATATCTTAACACATCAGAAATGTAGACTAGCTTGCATTCCTAATGGAAAAGAGTGTCATATCATATTTACAGATTCTGATTTTAGAGAGGACTAGCAATAGCCAGAGCAGTATAGATTTGTTGGAGGAAGGTCTGGATGCCAGACATTGCAGGTAATCCTCAGGTCTTAGGCAAGTGATTGTCATTTATGTGGCTGCTAATGATATATACCTTCATCAGTCAGAGGAAATTAAGGTCAAATTGAAAGTAAATATATAGGTACAACTAAATCTATGTGTTTGGCTGCTTTCACATGTAGGATTTAGTCTGTTTGAATCAATCCCTGATGCATTCTCCCGCTTGGTGGTGTTCCTTCAGGCAGCTGAGAACACATCAATCATGCTCGGGTGCAGATCAAAACAACCAGTTTGAAAGCTTCTGAAAGAGTTCCAAGCAAACACTAGCTCTTGTTTTAAATGTAAATCAACTCTGTATCGACGCAACTGCATGAAGTGAACCAGTATTATTTATTTATCCAGTTTGTGAATGAATGAATTATAAATACATCTATTTTGGATATTAGATTTTTAGACGTTTTTAGACATTTTTGCTTCTATGATCAAATTACGTTGTTAGTTTCTTATGAGATTCTGTTACATGATGCAATGTTATACTGAATCCCATTCGAAGTGTGATGCTTTCAGATTGCCAGTTTCTTGGCACATCTGAATGTTTTTCTTTGTACTCATGCATGTTGTATCATTTACATAAATTTAAAATGTAATCAAGGCAAAGCAAATGGCACATTACTTACAAAACAAACCCTGATTTGTGTTTTCTGTGACTAGACCTGATTTAAATATTCAGCTAAAATGAACAAGCTGCAAAAGACGACAAGGCAATTTAAAAACAACAATGGCTGGTTCAGTACATGAAAGTGATTTTATATGGCCTCAGCTGATGGAATAGTGATTTCACAAAATAAGTTTTGGATTCAAATATCCAATTATGCTTTTGAAGATCCTCGTGCACATTCTCTAGACATATTTACATTTGTCTTCACACCAACACATTATCCATATCAACCCTCTGGGGTCTGAGGCTATTTTCTGGCACTCTAATGATTTGTGCATGTTCTGATGTTGTCAATTTCAATAAATCTAAGCAGTATTTTCAAAGTCATATTACTTTTATTAATTCAGCACAAATTCAGTTACAACAACTGTTGCCAGGCAAAACAAACCTCGCCTGACAGCACTTATTTTATACCTATATGTTGATAATGGTAATATTTCTCAGTCATCAGCTGTCAGGTTATAGTCCTATGAAAACCCATGACCTTGAGTTTGATATTTCAGGGTCACTCAAGGTCAAAGATCATAGCCCCAAATGAAAGCACTGGAACTACTTTTCCAGTGACCTTGGCCTTGGCCTGATCATTTAATCAGGTAATCTATAGACCATTGCCCACCTACCCTGAAAAATTGAAGTCAATCGGTGTAAAGTTATAGCCAATTGAAAACCCATGACCTTCAGTTTGACCTTTCAAGTTCACTCATGGTCAAAGATCATGGTGCCAAATGAAAGCCCATATAGGAGTTCATACTGTATATGCTCATAATAGTAAACATCTGTCTATTGGCAACAGTTTTTGAGTTATAATGGAAAATGTCATTTTGACTGATGACCTTGATCCTCCTGACCTTTGACCCCCTGACTTTTAACCCCCAACCACTATGGAGACTGTCCAAGCTACCCCATCATGCAGCATATAGTTGTAAGCAGAATTGAAAGATGCACGTTTTGGTTTGAAGTCAAAATTATGAATTTGAAGAAATTTTTTTGCAAAAAAAAAAAAGATTGTGACCTTTCGGGTGAACTTGACCAATCACCCCCAAAATTTATTCAGGTACTCTACGGACCATTGCCCACCTACCCTGAAAATTTGAGGTCAATCGGTGTAAAGTTAAAGCCCTTTGAAAAAACCCATGACCTTGAGTTTGACCTTTCAAGTTCACTCAAGGTCAAAGATCATGGTGCCAAATGAAAGCCCATATGGAGCTTTTTATATGTTGATAAGGGTAAACATCTGGCTATCATGAATCATTTTAAAGTTATAGCCCTTTGAAAACCCATGACCTTGAGTTTGACCTTTCCGGGTCACTCAAGGTCAAAGATAATGGTGCCAAATGAAAGCCCATATGGCACTTCCTATAAGTTGATGATGTTAAATATCTGTCTACCATCAACCATTTTCAAGTTATAGCCCTCTGAAAAACCATGACCTTGAGTTTGACCTTTCAAGGCCATGCAAGGTCAAAAACCATGGTGCCAAATGAAAGGCTATATAGGAGTTCCTATATGCTCATAATAGTAAACATCTCTCTATTGGCAACCGTTTTTGAGTTATAATGGAAAATGTTATTTTGACTGAAAGATTGACCTTTACAGTGACCTTGACCTTCACCTTGACTGGATTACCCCCAAAATTTAATCAGATAATCTATGGATCATTGCCCACCTACCCTGAAAATGTGAAGTCAATTGGTGCAACCGTCTAGACACTAAATTCTTAACAGGCAGACACACAAACAAAGCGCACTGATTACAATACCTCACTCCGCTTACTCCGTCATGGGTGAGGTAATAATACCTATGTAGTATGTATGTCATGATTGTATATTTAAAAAAATAATATAAATGAAGATATTGTTTAAAAAAGCAGTTTTAGAACTGTGTTGGAATGTGTGAAAACCATTGTGACGAACCATTTTGGTCACTTGAGGTGATTCTGTTCAGTCTTCAGAATGTTTCAAGCACAAAAACGTACATTTGATCCATTGATTTGGACAATTTACTGGCCATCAAAAAAATGTATGTCCTATTGTTTTGGGATGAAGGGTTGGCAGTGGGAGGGGTATTCAATGATAGGAGTAAAACATTCCATTCAATTCAATGAGAAGAGTGAAACCTCCTCCCACTGCCAAATCTTAATCCCATCAGGCCAAGTGATCAAAACGGTTCATCACAATGGGTAAGGTAATTTTTTTTTTTTTTTCACACATTCCAATGCCGTTCTAAAACTGGGTTTTTTTCAACATCTTCATTAATCTATTGCTTTTTAAAGTACAATCATACTATACATACTACATAGATAGCTGAACTTATGCTGAATACAAAGTCATATGCCTGAAAATACCGCTTAGATTTGTTGAAATTGACATCAGAGCATGCCAAAATCATTAGAGTGCCAGAAAGAAAAAGAAAAAAGAGAGCAAACAAATGCCGGTGCACATTTTATTTACTCAGTTATGGTGTGTGTTTTATTTACTCTAGATGCATGCAAAGATTATGCACTACTCCACACCTATATCAACCAATATGCACATAAGAAATAGCAGAAATATTTACACTTACTCGAGCTGACATTTGGCTGGATCAAGTCGAAGTTCAAAAGGACATTGCTCATCATCAGTGTCGCAGTTCTCAAGATCTGATGAACTGCTGAAATCATCATCGCTGTCCTGAATCACCTGAAGCAGCTCCTGAGCATCAAATCAGTATGCCATCTCGCAACAAGTTTTACCTCCAAACAGATGGCCTAAACTGTGGCTGACAGATTTTATTCTGTTTACGGTGGGTGTTCCCATTGTGAAAGAGAAACCAATCGAAACCAAAAGAGTGAAAGTGATTATCACGCCATTACTGTATGAATAGTCTTTTATGAATGCTTAAGTGGGCACTCAGCACTCCAAGTCCGGTGTGACTGAGTAAGGTGACAAGTTTTATGTTTCATCTAATTTAGGGAATTCACAAAGTATATCATATAATTTGGCAGTGGGCACATAGGAAAGTGAAAAGTATAAAGTTTCTGTCAAAATGTTTATCATGCTTGTGTGATAAATTTGCAAAGATATTTATCTAAATACATGACCTATTTATTTTAAACCTGTTTAACTTTGCCGGTGAAGCTCTCGAGCCCAGAGGGTTAAACATCACTTAGAAACGAGTTGTCAAAGTTATACAAATTATAATTAAAGATTTATTTTACCATTTAGTAATTATTATGAACACTTCTAATAGTTTTAACCACCCACTATCTCCACTATCACCAATACTTTACACCCTACAGACCTTCCTTAAAATGGTACATTCGCAGTTTGACACCATTTCCACATAGAAAGTCTATACAGAGTTCACTCTATAACTAAATTTACCGCATTGTGTCAATCTTATAAATGTTATACAAGATGCAATTTCCTATGATAAATTCTGAACAAGATCCCATTATCTTCTTTATATGGCTAATGGCTATATCATGCAAAGAGACTAGTTTGTCAGACTGCCTAAAATTTATTCAGCAAATGTCAACAGTAGGGGACACTGACAAACTGCACAGAATTTATTACACAAATGCCACCAGTAGAAAATTGACAGGATGATGGGAGAGGATGGTTCTCTTGTGTATTACTGCTGATAAAAAAAATTCTTATTGACCTAAAGCCCTGCTAGCTATCAAGCTAGTCTGCTGTATCCATTACTGAAATGAGAGTCAACTTTTTGCTCTGTAAAATTGCCTCATGAAGTTTCTTGCTCCTTTTGCATATGTGCAGCTCAGCAGTAGGGAAGTGGTCATGTCATAGGAGACACAATGTCATTAAAAGTCACAGAACCAGATATAGTCACTGTACATCCAGAAAGATGTGCTTTGGCACATACACTCTAAAACCAGCCATGGAGCTAGCATCCTCTTATGTGGCTGCATGTGGGTGCACATTGTAGAGACACAATGAATCAGATGCACAACAGGGGGACTGACATGGTAATTGCACACTGGTGTGTATTTCTCAGTTAAGAATCATTCTCCATTGAAAAATATCCTGGGAATCACAGTCCTGTGGTTAGAAATTGCCCAATTTTAAAGGACAATTATACAAGTTAGTTCTAGTTCACTAATTTGATTGGTCGAGCAGCGTTCCAAGGGTGCAGATAGTTATTATAAGAACAACACTGGGAAATTTCACTGAGTGTATCACTCCACTTGCCTGTGTTCACCACATAGACGTTTTACCAAATAACCTGGTTAGTATTTGTTTATTCACAGCTATACAAGTCACAAAGACACTAGCTAGCCCACTGGGTAAGCAAAAGGACCAGAATGTTGTCCAGTCTGATGATCTGGTGGCCTGGTTACCCTCAGTAACATGACCAAAACATAGTCGCTAACATGATTTAATTACACATGGAGACTTAGTTAGCTAGATATTTGAAATGAATGCAGGTACAACCAGGTAGCACATCATGTCTGTGCCCTTGGCCAAAAGGCAACAAGAATAAGTGTTCCTGATTCTGAAATATTCACTCATCATCCTTGTATGATATTTTTTATGACTAAAAAAAAAAGTTTTACCATCAGTCGTATTGCACAGCAACACATTGCTGCTATGCCAGAAAAAGAAACACAGCTCAGTATAACCTTATACTGTGAAACATTGACTGTTATAACCAGATGTTATTACTTTTTATTACAACATATACACTTATGTTATAATAACATACTATTTATCCTGTTATGATGTGAAACATTTCATGCTAAAACCTCATCACTTATCTTGTGATAACATGAAACGTTTCAGCTTATAAGGAGATAAGCTGGTCTCAGGCAGAGGTGGAGTCCCCGTGATATGTACTCCGGCTGTGAACCGGCACTTGGCCTTTCCACATCCTTATTACAATATCATCTTCCATGCTCAACAACAGCAGAATCTTACCATGTCTCAACCCAAGCAAGAAGTACAACTTAATAAAATCTTGTAAATAAGTCATATTCCACAGTTATCTGTTCTCTTTGCAATATTTCATGATTCAAACACGAGTTTCACATAATTATAGCCAGCAATATAAAGCATCTTGCAAGGACACAAAATCAACATGAATAGAATAATATGATAGCATCTGAACCATCAAATTGTGTAGTGTATTTCATGTCAATAAATTGTTGCATTATCCTGTGACAGTGAGACCAATAATGAGATATGCAGCACAGTTACGAATGAATATTTATTCCTTTCTTTGACACTGCATGCCATGAACCAGAAACAACAACACGACATTTATTATGGTGTGACTCTGCTGGGTGCCTGGTGAATAATTGAATGTCAAGCTCGATATGTCAAAACATTTGTATGGTTACATCTTTCATGTCCACACACTTTGGAGCTCAGAGCACGCAGCCACAGATTGCAAAGCGCACACGTGGCATTAAGACTTATTAGCATGCACCTGTTCCTGATTAGAACACAATCACAGTGCATACATGTAAGGACTCTTAGTAACACACAGACTTTGCAAATGCCTTGCATTTTGTATCATTTTCTGGTTTTGACCCCATTTGTGTTTTTGGATGTTGAGTGTTGTATTACCTCTAACATTCTGTCTATGCCTCACTCGACCACTGTTTGTTTTTCAGCCTTTGTCTAAGTTTTGGATCTTTTTGCAAGCATGTTTTCAATAAAACTCTCTTTACACTTATAGCCATCTACCACCCTTACATGACAGAAATTGTCAACTAGTGGTCTAATAAAACTGTTTTAACTAGTTTTACGTGAAACCGTCATGAATATTTTCCATAAAATGTGTTTAGTAAATAATCCCGCATTAGTTTTTAAAAAAGCAAATTAAAAATAAGTGCTTGATAAAAACCCATCTATCTTATAAAGAAAGATACAAATTTCATTGTTCATTGCCTTGCACTTTCATTCGGGTTCCCTGTGGTGGCTTACATACATCATGCGCTCGTATGTACGGACATCGTAGGGTCAAAGCCATCAAAAATCAGGTTGATGCATTATCATATTCTCTTAAGAGGAGCTCTGTTATAACAAGATACGTTATCTAACAAGATAAGTTCTCACATTTTATGTGATAATAATTTATCATGTTATAACAAGATGAAAAGTTTCTTGTTATAAGTCTGTATCCCATAATAATGTAAAAACATCTTGTTCAAACATTTAAAAAAAAAACATCTTATTATAGCAAACTTTTAACGTTACACTGAGCTGATCCATTTTTTTCTTTTTCCTTGCCTGGCAGCTATATGATTCCATAGGATTGTGTGTTCATTTGGAGTAGTTTAAAACACAATTTGCTCTTTATGTTTAGTCATTATGTTGTAATTCATGTGGAATTCCTGATTCTGAAAAATACATGAGCTGAAAAAGTTTCTTCTGCCGCATTTATCTGGATGTCAGTAATGAAACAGTCAGTTCTTATATTTTCGGAGAAAATAAACAAATCTGATGAATGTCTAAATTATCCCTTTTTTTCTCCTCCTATCAAACAGCTCGAGTATTTCACAGATGATTCTTTCTTCTTGATTCTCTCTCTCTCTCTCTCTCTCTCTCTCTGTTTTTAAGGAAGATAATTAAAGGTCAGGCAATTGCCATTTTGAAATCTAAAATACACAATTGTCTGTAACAGGCATCTTTTAATTGACTTTGTTTGGAATTTCATGTCTTTTAATTATATGTGGAACCACAGAAACAAAATGTCCATGCTGACCACACAGCCAAGAAGTCGAGATTGCTATCACACACTATATCAAAGGTGATTGGCAGGTTTGTTTGCTAAAATAACAGATGTGCTTGAATAAATGAGTTAATATCATCTCCACAAATTTACCATGTCTTCTCTGAGCAAACACTTCATTTAAATTGGGTTGACCTGAAATACCATGCAACTAAATGAAAAAAAAAGTAACCATATCTAATCTGTTTCAGCAACCCTCAATGAATTTTTAGCAGTCCTCCTCATGTGATTTCCATAATACTGTAATAATATGTTATATCGCAGCTATTTTCCTAATATTTAAATCCTTTACTGATACTGAATATGATTGTTAATTGGGTAATGTTTTCTTCATTATACAACAGTTAGTTCCGATCAGCTAATTTGATTGGTTGAGCTGTGTAGTGTTTGTATTTCCTATACCCTCACAGGAACATTTCAGTATGTGTGTGTGTGTGTGTGTGTATCATTCTTCCTGTGTCCGGAATCACTCCCTACTCACCATATAGTGGACTATATAGTGAGTTTGCCATTTTGTAGTGCTCTCTGAATGTATGGTGAGAATTATTGCATCCTATATAGTGCACTCAAAGTATCCCACAATGCATCACGAAAAGTAGTGTACAACCAATGGGCACTAACCAAGAAATATATCCCATCATGCATTGTGGTCACGCTGAAAGAAATCAAATCAAAAGCTTCAAATTTGATTTAAGAAAATGCAGCGGCAAAGAAGAAAGTATTCAGCCTTGATTTAAGAGAACTGAAAGATGCAGCAGACACAAAATACTTTGTATTTCTTAATGTGGGAAATATGCTCAGTATAATATGTATTTATCACAAAAATACATGCACATACTGTATTTATTATTTTGAAAACCCACCAGCCGACTGATCTGGCTTATTTTAATTGTGCAACAGTAATGACGTAAATAACAGCACGATGGAGTAGTGTCTGAAAGTGTTTTTTTTTTTCATTTTATCAATGAGCTTACTTTATAGTCCTCTGTATAGTAATTCCCTATATAGTGAGTAGGGAGTAGTAAACAAGTGAGTGGTTTCAGACAGGTTCTGCCTGTCTGTGTTCTGCACATAAAATTCCACTTCATATTTAGAAACTGTTACTACAGTAGTGGTAGTGATATCAGTAGGCATGCCAAACAATACTTTTCAGAAATATAACTTTTGACTTAAAATATGAAAGTCAAAAGTGCTTATTTGAAGATATTAAAAGTGCTTTACTATCTTCAGTATGGGTTTCTTAGATTGGTCAATTTGCCAAACTTTTTCTATAATCACCAACATTACTAAACTTTTTGCATCATTTTCATTTGGTACATATAAAGAATGCATTAACACTCTAAATAATCATGAAATAAATAAATAAATACAAAAACAGTTGTACTGTGTTCAATTTTATTACAAAGCAAACCAAAACATCTTGCAACATTTAACCTAATATTCACATTGCAACACATTCTACACCTTGAATATTTCTAGACATTGTAGTATTACAACCTGGAATTAAAATTGACTTAATTAAGATTTTAGATTTTAATTGTTTATCAGGTTTTCACATCTTCATCCTATTATTTGTTTATCCACTGTAGCAACCCCTAACAGGAGCATCCGAATAAGATCCTGTTATTTGTTTGCTCTTTCTTTATGCTCAGTTGAGGCTTTTCCAGAACTTTGTCCCAGACATATTTCAATAGCTTATTGGTCTTCATGATGCGGTTTGTTTATATATTGATGTTCTGTAACAAACTCTGGGACCTTCCAAGAACAGATGTATTTAGACTGAGATCATTTAATTGCATATAATTTGACTCATCTGATTATTTACAGGGGGTTGCAAAAGTAGGTATACAGTAATGAAAAACAAAACATTCACACAGTTATTTTATTGATTATACAAACATATCAATAATAACATCAATAATAACATCAATAATAAACATATTAATCCCTCAAATATTCAAACTGTTTGTTTGCCCCCGGGATTCACACATTCCACTAATCGAGTGTGGACACCCATGCACACTCTGGCAAAAAGGTCTTTATCAGAATCAATTTCCTGGCAAGCTTCCCATTTGAGCTGAATCATGGCATCAACAGAACGTGGCTTGCGTGTGAAAACCCTATCTTTTACACATCCCCAGAAAAAGAAGTCCATGGGGTGAGATCTGGTGAACATGGTGGCCAGTCAATGGCTCCCCAATGTCCAATCCACCTGTTGGGAAATTCTTTGTCAAGTAGCGCACACACATTGAGTGCAAAGTGTGGTGGCATCCCATCCTGCTGAAAGTAGAAGTCATCCTGCTGCTGTTGTTCACGTATAATCCTTACTGTGTACCTATTTTTGCAGCCCCCTGTATATCCATGTTTGTATCTGTAACACTCTAGCAGCTCAAGAGAATGAGGAATTGTAACAAGGTTGTAACAACACAAGATGTGTTGTATTCACAGTTTAATTTAGCTTTTTCACTGACTTTATCAAGGCATACACGCACACACAGACAGTACTGGGTTGGTCAGCATTCTCTCTGGTTACTGGCTGCCCTCAGCAAGAACACAAAAGACACGTAAATAAATTATTGGCAGTCTGACATAGGTGAGTCATGTTACCTGCTGGTTTGACCTGCCTCCTCTTGATCCACAGCCGATCCTCAACCATGCCCACACTGCCATCTACTCCCACCACCCAGCTCAGGCCAGGGAGTTGTCTGTGCTGCAGTTGATTCCACCAGAGTCAGGTGAATGCAACAGTGGGCCCCCATACAAAGCCATTTTTGCCTGGGTAAAAGACCATTCACAAAGCTCTGTCCACTGGCCCAGATCTGGTGTCCTTTTTTTTAGTGAGGTCAGTCAGCGGGCTGGTGACGTCCAAAAAATTTAGTACAAATCTCCTGTAGTAGCCAGCCAGCAATTGCTGTGGTCTTATCACTTTGGGGGCACACCTGCCCATGACTCAAGTAGAAACCCAGATACCATACTTCCACCTGCCCAGTTACACTGTAGCGAGAACCTATTTTTATTAATAAAAAGTAACCACATTCATTTCTGTCCTCATTCACTCCCTGTTTTTTGCCACTGGGGTGGTTTTTAACATTCAGCATCTTTTTGACATCTATTGGCATGATGATGTTTTGTCAAGAGGCGGGCTCTGTTTTTTATGGATGAGCACAGAGAATCAGTACTAGGCCAATGGCAGAAGAGTCTGTGGGGGAGTATCCGAACAACTCATGAAAGACATGCAGTGTAGTTTTGTTCATTTCTCTGGTGGCCTTACCCTGAGAGGAATCCAGCAACTCACGAACACTGACAATGCTATTTTCTGGAGTAATGGAATCACGATCCTTTCTGTGAAGCCGACTGAGACAAACAGTGTTGGAGGAGATGGTGAAAAGGAGCTTTCTGTTTCCCTGTCCTGTCCGAAAGCCTGTTGACTCTCCAAAAAACTTTAATTCTCTCCCTATCCCTCCTAAAATCCACTGGCCACTCATAAACTTTCTCTTGGTTTGATTTATCTTTTCCTTTTGATTTTCCTGGTTTGATGTTTCTTCCTAAATTGCTCTTAAGCTCTGTTTTGTTTTGTTTTTTTTCTAAAATAAAAAATGCTGTCATGATTGAAAAGATTTGAGCATCCTGGTCCCAATCACGCTACAGCACACTTCCTTGGGTTTGTCCTGAGCCCTGTTCAACTCTAGGATCTTAGGACAGTCCTCAGATGTTGGAAATGCTGCTGCTAATTATTACTGGATATGATGCCATTTAAATAGGCAGAGGTATATGTACTGTATGGGTGGAGGATTCTGTCCATGAATTGCTGAAATGTCACAGGGGCTCCAAACAACCCAGATGGAAGGGTGACAAATTGGTGTAACCCAAACAGAGTGGAAAAGGCTATTTGTTCTCAGGACCCTGGAATCAAAGGAATCCACTGGCATCCCTTGGTTAAGTTCAGTGTCAAATAAAAGTGAGCTGTGCCTAACCGATTGAGCAGTTGATCAATGCAAGGCATCAGATGTGTATCAAGTTTAAACAGCATGTTGACTTTAATAAAGTCTGCACAGAACTGGACCAACCTGTTGGTTTTGGGAAATAAAACCACCAGGCTACTCCAATTGCTGTATGACTCTTTTGATAATCCTATATCGAGCATAGCCTTGAGTTCATCCTGAACCATATGTTTTTTGTGTTCAGGTAGCCGACACGAGCTGCTGCATATTACCAACCCTGGAGAAGTCTCAATATGATGCTCTATAAAATTAGAGCTCAATGAGATTTGCTGACTTGCCATGTGACCTCAAAGAATCCTTGCCACTTTGCAAGTAATTTAGAACTCAACATTGGTAGCAAACCAAGCACTTTATCTCTCAGTGCAAATTCCCATAGCCCAGCCCCCCATTGTACAGCTAGAACTGCCATTTTTGAGCCTGCAGCAATTTCTCCTGTGTTAGGTGACTCAGTATGTGTGGAGTTTTGCTCTCAGGTCAAGATCATACTGAATTTCATTTTTACTCACAGAATTTCCTCCTCCCAAATTTCCCTAATGATATGCAAGACCATACAATAATTAAAAGAGGGAGAACTCCATGGAGGCTTATGGGACCTCTTGTACTGCAAATAAGAGGGGTTCTGGCCATCTATCCCAATTTCTAGCATCCCCATGGATGAACTTATGAAGAATGCTTTTAAGTGTCTGATTAAATTGTTTGACCAGACTGTTCATTTGCAGATGATACACACTGGTACAAATCAATTTAATCCACAGTAATTCATACCAGTTCAGGAAATGTGTGTGAGATGACCACTGTGCCTTGATCAGTCAGGATCTCGATTCAGAAGATAACACAGAAGACTGTTTCTGCAAAACTGCATGCCAAAATGTTGCATAGAGGCATTGAATCCAGGTATCACATTGCATAATCCACTAAATTGAACACAAAATGACACCCTCATGCAGTCTGATCTAATGGCCCAATAAGATCCATACCAATTCTTTTGAAGGGGATCTAAATCAATGGTAAAAAATGCAATGGTGCTTTGGGGTGGCCAGCAGATTCACCAAGTGAAAATTTGACATGCTGCACACAGCATTCAAAATAGAGAGAAATATGAGGTTGTCCAACGGACAACCTCATGACCATTTTAGGTTGTCCGCCAAAATGTTTGGTTGTCCAAAAA
>JAPFFA010000023.1:66103948-66117158 GCA_026153275.1 Sciades herzbergii
TTTCGCCCATAGTCAGCTGGGATAGGCTCCAGCTTGCCTGCGACCCTGTAGAAGGATAAAGCGGCTAGAGATAATGAAATGAAAAAAAAAAAGATCAAAATGTGGCCGCCATGATGGTAGATATTCAAAGCAACTAGGACGGCAGCCACAGAAAGTGTGTCTGTAAACAATGCTGCATTTTCTCAGTATTACCACTATTTGAACAATCGAGCAAAGATTCAATACAAAGAGAAGATAGGTATGAGTGCTTTTGACTCATTTTAAAAAGTCAGACTTTTCTGAAGATAAGATGCTTCTACCGACCATCGAGTACCCATATATCGCATTCTATCTGGTTTGGCTGCCGAAGAATCAAGTCTGACCTTGGATGAAACATAGCCCATTTTCTGAGTGGGTGCCAAGTCTGGATTGTTTCTATCATATGATTTTGCTGGTGCTCCTAGAAGCGAAATGGTAATACAGGTGTTAAAATTTTAACAATGACAGAGTGAACTATGATAAGAGAACACTCATTTTATAGCAAAATTCTAACAACACGAAATAAAATTATTCCATGATATTATTGAGAAAGCTTTTGAATCTCACTTGAGATAAAATGATTACTGCAAACATGAGCTCTTTTGGTTTTAGCCTCTGTTAGATCAGCCCTGCCGATGTTGTTCAGCCGTGCTCATCTCCTCTCCATACTAAGCCTCAGGGTTTCCTCGCCCTCTTTCCAAATCACGGATGGAATTCTAAAAATATTAGAATGTGCCACAGTCACGAGTACTGTTGTGACCACAACTATATACAGCACAAAGATATGGCATAGCTAAAAGAATGTTTTTCCAATGCTTGAAGCAAAGAGAGTTGCGCACGTGCGACTATGTTTTATATGGAATGTCACTTGACCCCACATTTGTATATCCACCAACAAGGCTGACATCCGGGTTTCTGTTTTACTTTGACATCATTTGCAAATCAAGGATACAGATACGACTGGGGAGTTAAACTCTTATGGATACCAGAAGACTAGCCCTCCACTGTAACCCTAGATGTATAGTCAAGAGGCCGAGGGCTACAGAGATCAGTGCCACCCAGTGCGCCTTAATGGTCTAGTTATTACTGGGGCAGGAGACTGTCTGGGAGGACCAGGGCATGGTGCAGGAAGGACTTTAAACTTTAGATGGTGGTGTGATGTGGCCTGACATGAACCAGAGTTACCATTACAGCTCTAAGATTATTTTCCAGTAAGAGTACTTCCCAAAACATTGTTGCATTCATCTTACACTAGTTACCAGTGATTATCTTTGAGGATTTGGCTGACTATCTGGTCTGATGATCACTGGAGAAACCGTTGAGCATTTTGTCAAGCATGTGATGTGTATGCGCAGTATTTTGTATTTAATATTATGTTGACTCAAAGACCATATACTATTTACACCATTTTTTATCAGATGCATATCTCAAATGGCATCTTCTCAATACATTAAGGAATTATGGATCGCTATATATAAAGAAAGAGGCACCTGGTCTTGTATGACTGAAAATAACTGCCCACATAGGCTTTACTATAAGGACCGTGATTAAACCATATCATTTCTGTCTGCCGCAAATGTGACAAATGCATTAAATAATCAGCTATTGAGAAATCTATCCCAAACACTTGAATGTCACAAAGCCCTTGACTATGCATTAGGTACATTTTTTCTCCTCTTTCTTCCCCTCCAAAGTCACTGAGTCATAAATTGGTAAAACTACTTGAAAGCCATTTCATACATTTGTTCTTGAAACACGACTTAGAGGCAATCATTCATGCTAACAGAGCAATGCAGGATGAAACAATGTAATTTGTATTTAAATTGCTTGTCAGGTGTAGCAGACTGAAGCTTGACTGTGTGATGGTGAAATGGAGTTTTTTTTTGAGAGAGAGAGAGAGAAAAAGTAGACGGTAAACAGACTGGCTGGTTCACAGGTGCTGAGTGGAAATCATTAAACTTCTAAAACCTTCACACTAAGATGGTGGATCACTTCCCTTAATTACAGAGAAAGAGCACAAACAGATGTCTGACTTTTGGTCTTTGGTAGCATTTGTTTCCCTTTTCTGAAACCAATTGCTAATCTCTTATTCATGAAAATGGGCATGGATAATTTTGGAAAATTCACTTTAAATTGAAAATTCAGTAACAGACCTACGTATTTTAACAAAGTATTAAGTGAAAACTTTTTTTTTTTTGCAAGCATTGTTTTATAGATACAGTACATTCTAAGGCAAGACACATTTCTTTCTCTATGCAAAAGTATGTTGAATTAGAATCATGTCATCTTACCACCATGAATCATTCCAGAAAACCAAGTGTAACTCTGATGGAGCTGTAGAAACCCACAGATCAATTGGGAGAATCAGTTTCCAGGACAACCATACCTCCAGAAAGTTGGATCTTTGTGAAAAATTGTGACGTATATGAAACCTCAGTTGGAAGATGCCAAAACAGCAATCATGGAAATACTTTGTCACATCTGATAGGACCAAAATTTTGCCCTTGACATGATGTGCTCCATTTGGTAGATTGTCAACATGATACACTGCCCTGCCAAAAAAAGTCACACACTAATATTTGGTTGGACCGCCTTTAGCTTTGATTACAGCATGCATTCACCGTGGTATTGTTTCAGTTAACTTAAGCAATGTCACATTTATTTCAGTCCAGACTTGTATTAATATTTCACAAAGATCTTGTATTGATGACAGAAGAGTCGAACCATTGCATAAAGTCTTCTCCAACACATCCCAAAGATTCTCAATGGGGTTAAGGTCAGGACTTTGTGGTGGCCAATTAATGTGTGAAAATGATTCCTCATGCTTCCTTTCACAATCTGAGCCCTAATTTTATGCCTGTGCCATCAGGGAAGAAATGCTCCATTTATGTGAACCTGGTCATTCAGTACATTCAGGTCATCAGCTGACTTAATTTTATTGCCCCACAACGTTGCCGAGCCTCGACCTGACCAACTGAAGCAAACCCAGCTCATAACACTGCCTCCAGAGGCTTGCACAATGGGCACTATGCATGATGTTTCCCTTCTTACCCTGATGCACCCATCACTCAGGAATAGAGTAAATCTGGACTTATCAGACCACATGACCTTTTTCCATTGCTCAGGAGTCCAATCCTCATGCTCCCTAGCAAATTGAAGCCTTTTCTCCAGATCAGTTTCACTAACAAGTGGTTTGCTGAGGGACACACAGCTATTTAGTACCATTCCTGTGAGGTCTCATCACATTGTGAGTGTGGAAATACTCTTGATTTCATGGTTAGCTAGACCCATTAGTTCTACTGTCAAGTTGTTTTTCTTTTCTTTTTTTTTTACTATTTGACTTCACCAAGCATTTAAGTGATCTCTGATCATGGTCAGTCAGGATCTTTTTCCAACCACATGTTTTCCATGAAGTTGATGGTTCACCTTGGAGAACAACACCCCCACAGTGAAACATGGTGGTGGCAGGACCATGTTGAGCATTTCCTTTGGTATCTTTGTAACTTCTCTGATTAATGTCCTGCACATAGAGCTTTGGTGGATGGACTCCAGTGGGAATTGTTACAGTTGTGCCCCGATTTATTATTATTATTTTTTTAAATAATGGACTGAATGGTGCTATGAAAGATGTTTAAACCATTCAATAATAAAAGAAACTAAAATGGAATATTCAAAAAGTGTGCATACATGGTTTACTTTTTTTTTTGACTGACAGCATTTCCCATATGTTACTTCTAAGAATAAAAAAACAAATTTGCCATCCAACTTGAAATCACTACTCCAAAATGTATTTCTGATGTAATTCTCTGACCCATTATATTACTTTCATGTACAGGTATAAGCTTAATCAGCTTGGAAGGAAGTTTTAGTTTGCTAAATTATCCAGCATTGTTTATATTTTCTTGGTTATTAACATTGGCTGTTTTCATAATTTCTAGACACAGCTGTCTTTTTTAATACAATCAGATTTGACAACATAAAATAAGAAAAACCTGCACCTTCAACTCTAATTCTCTGAGAAAGAATTAAGTTCATCCTTTACTGTCCAACACCAGGGCTAGTGGTGACAGTTCAGGTAATTGCTTCTATTCAAATTGTAAAAATTGTGTGAGTCTACTTTTGTGCTGAGGTAGGCATTCTGATTAAACACCAAAAAAAAAAAAAAAGAAGATGACAAAAGAAATTATATTCATACAGTCTATTAAGAGTGTTTCCATATGTTAGGATGCTACTTCATAAACTATGCTGCTGTCAGGGTGCAGGCACTTACAAATGCAAAGACAGGGGAGAGCAGGTGCATTGCAAACTGTCAACAAGTCCAAGTCAGCAAGCTGAAGATGTAGTCGGGGACAGGCATGGGTCGGTCAATCAGCAAACGGGATATCAAAGGGCATGCGAGGAAACGGAGTCGGAAAATAAACGTAAATTGAGTCAAAACACAAGTAGTCAGGCAGAAAGTCAGAAGGCTTGGTCAGATACAGAGACACAGAACAATACTTCGCAATGGGTGTTTTTGACTGCTGAGCGTATATAGGGAAGTGATTACTGGCTGTCATGCTCCCGGGCTCATCCAACACTCAGGACTTCACTTTCCACAATCCCCCTCACACACCAGTCACTACCACATGCACTCCGTCAGCCAACCCGGAACCACTTCCTAGGAGTTGTTCCCCCTAGTTCTAATCATCATCACCTGTACCTTTTTGTTTCCATTTGTATTTATACCCCTTTTTTTGTTTGCTTTGTTCATCACACAGTATTGCCTCTACGTTTCGTGAGACTAGTGAGCCTTATAATTCTGATTGCTTTCTTGTGGATGACCCTTTTTGCCTTCCGTTTTTTTCTCATTTCGCCTAGGCCTTGTGTTTGTTTGCCCGTTTCTCTTGCTTCCCGGTTTTTCAATCCTCACCTGTTTCCTGATTACAATTTGGCTAGCCCTTGTGTTTAGATTGCCCACATCTACTGTTTCCTGGTTCTTGGACTATTGCTTTTTTCCCAACCATGATTTGTCTAGCCCTTGTAACTCTTTAGGATCTTTCGGTATTGACCTGACCTGGCTTTTGCACTTTGTTTATTTAATTGTTATCATTAAAACCTTGAGTGCATTCTCAATCTGCGAGCATCTGGTTTGCCACAGCTGCGTTACAGAATACTGTGCCATCATGCAGACTGCAGATTACATGGAGCTACATGTAGTGCTTAGCAACCAAGGACAGATGCTAGGACAACATCACCAGTGTTTTGACTCCATGACTCAGTCCATCCAGACTCTTATGCAAGAGCAAGGTGAGCAGCAAAAAAAGTTGGTGCAAAGTGTTGAAAGCATGAGAGAAATCACCACCCAACTCCAATGACTCAGCTCCTCCGGCTTGCCTAGGGTTACCAACGAAGCTGCTCCCCCCACGGCTGTTACCAGTTCATTTGTTGTCAGTAAACCTGATAAATTTAATGGCTCCCCTAATCAGTGTAAAGGGTTTTTGTTACAATGTTTTTTTTTTTTTTGCGAATTCCCCTCTGAGCTCTGACAAGGCTCAAATTTCTTTTATGATTTCTCACCTTACAGACAAGGCCTTAGATTTGGCCCATAGTCCAATCTGACACTTACAAACACTTCTTGAAAGAATTTAAAGTGGTTTTTGATCACGCCAATGAGGGCCGCGCTCAAGGGGAATTACTTGCCTGACTACATCAGGGTAATCGTTCAGTTTCTGATTACGCTTTGGAATTTCACACTCTTGCGGCTGGGAGTGGTTGGAATGAGCCTGCATGATGAGTGACCTTTCACAATGGACTGAACTCTGACTTCCTAGTGGAACTGTGGTGTAGTGGTTAGCACTGTCGCCTCACAGCAAGAAGGTTCTGGGTTCGAGCCCAGGGGCCGATGGGGGCCTTTCTGTGTGGAGTTTGCATGTTCTCCCCATGTCTGTGTGGGTTTCCTCCAGGTGCTCCGGTTTCCCCCACAGTTCAAAGACATGCAGTTAGGTTAACATAGGATGGCCTTGGGCTGAAGTGCCCAAGAGTGGCAGCGTGTACTTATGCAGCAGCTTTGCTCTCCTGTGATGAACTAAATTTTGTTGTACATTTGTGCAGTGACAATCAAGGCATTCTATTCTATTCTATTCTATTCTATGAAATGGCTTGTAAGGACGACGGTCTTTCACTAGAAAAGCTGATTTCATTGGCCATTCACCTAGACCAACTGAAGCATAAGAGAGGTCTTCATAAATCTCCCACGGTTCCAGCTGCTGCACTGATTCTTCACCGCTCATATCCATCAATGACCCGGACTCGTGAGAACCCAGAATCCCCAGAACATATGCAGTGTGACTCATTTCATTTGTCTGTGGAAAAGCAATGACATCTCCATGATAGGCTATGTCTCTATTGCGGAACTGCCGGTCACATTCTATGTGACTGTCAAATCCGTTGACACAGAACTTCGGCACCAATCCCAGGAAAGCGCATGGAGCCTACTCCATGTGCTAATGTGGTGAGTACACCCACGAACGGGTTGGTCTCCAAGTCCTTCCTCCTACCCATGACAGTTAACTGCCCTCAGCCTGTCTTTGTGTTATCAGCATTAATTGATTCCAGAGCTGAAGGGGACTTTATTCACGCCGAGCTGGTGGAGCAACTCTAGATTCCTGTGGAGCCAATGAAAATGCCGCTGAGATTGACTGCTGTCAATGGGGATCCAGTGGGAGAAGGACTTGTTAACCAGGTCATGAAACTCATTAATATGACTGTCAGTGCTTTACATTCAGAAGAGAGTCGGTTTTTTGTATTGAATTCTTGTGAGTATGCTATCATTTTAGGTTTGCCCTGGCTTAGAAAACATAACCCCGTCATATCTTGGTCCGATAAAGAAATTCTCTTGTGATCCAGTTACTGTTATGACCACTGTCTAGTACTTCCCACAGTGATGGTATCGTCAACAACTATAGAAAGCCCCAATGCCAATGTCATAGTTTCCGTTCCCCCTGAATACAATGACTTGTTAGAAGTATTTAGCAAGAAAAGTGCTACCAAACTTCCCCCTCACCAGGAATATGACTGTTCCGTTGAATTAATAGATGATGCTATTCAACATAAGTCTATGATTTATCCACTCACTCAGGTGGAAGAGAGAGCAAGGGAGGAGTATGTTCAGGAAGCTTTAGAAGAGGGTTTCATCCATCCTTCTACATCTCCCACAGCTGCAGGGTTCTTTTTCATCAACAAGAAGGATGGGAGACTTAGGCCCTGCATTGATTATCGTGGGCTAAATCAGATCACTAAACCCTATTCTTCCCCGCTGCCTTTAGTCCACGTAGCACTAGAGCAACTTCGTGGAGCACTGATATTCACAAAACTTGACTTAAGAAGTGCATACAATATAGTCCGCATAAAAGAAGGTGATGAATGGAAAACTTCATTTCTTACCACTAGGGGACAATATGAGTATTTAGTAATGCCCTTCGGGTTGCGTAATGCCCCATCCGTATTTCAAGCATTCATAAATGATGTCCTCAGGGATATGCTTGGCCAATATGTTATTGCCTACATCGATGACATCTTGATTTACTCCCCTAATCTTGAAACTCATATTCATCATGCTCATTCTGTCCTTCAGCGTCTGCTTGAGCACCAGTTGTATGTTAAAGGGGAGAAGTGTGAATTTCATCTCCCTTCTACTTCTTTCCTAGGCTGCATCATCAGTCCGGAGGGTGTCGTTATGGATGGTAAGAAGGTAGAAGCCTTAACTAATTGGCCTGTCCCTACTTCCATAAAGGAACTCCAGCAATTTCTTGGGTTTGCTAATTTCTATTGCCATTTTATTCACAATTTCAGTAGCCTAGCAGCTCCTCTTACCACCTTATTAAAGGGAAATGCCAAAAAACTCATGGAATCTCTGGGCGCAGGAATTGTCTGAATCCCTCAAGGTAGCCTTCACCTCTGCCCCCATTCTGAAGCATCCTGATCCCACTCAGCCTTTCGTGGTGGAGGTGGATGCCTTTGAGGTAGGCACTGGAGCTGTGCTGTCCCAGCACATAGGTGATCCCTGCAAATTACATCCAATAGCCTTCTACACCCATAAACTGACCCCTGCTGAACATAATTACGGTATAGGAGATAGAGAGTTGCTGGCCATGAAACTAGCTTTTGAAGAATGGCACCATTGGCTAGAGGGAGCTACACATCCCTTCCTAGTGTTAACAGATCATAAAGACCTTGAATATTTACATTCAGCTAAACGGCTCAACCCCCGTCAGCCCTGGTGGTCCCTATTCTTTTCTCGATTTATTTTTTTTTTCCATTTCTTATCTTCCCGGTTCCCGTAATACTAAAGCAGATGCCCTTTCTCATATATATCCCAGTCCTGAGTCCTCCCCTGAGGTTGTTAATATATTACCCCCATCAGTTGTGGTCGCCCCTATTAGATGGGAAATAGATGAAGAGATCAACCAAGAACTTTCTGTCACTCCTGCCCCTGAAGCTTGCCCCATAGGAAGGAAGTATGTACCCACTCCATGCAGGGACAAATTAATTATGTGGACCCAATCCTCTTTGACTTCTGGCCATCTGGGAGAGACACGTATGCACCAGTTATTGTCTGGCAGATACTGGTGGAAAAATATGCTGTCAGATATCCATAGATTTGTCTCCTCGTGCACCACCTGTTAAAAGTGAAAAATACCCAAAACTCTCCCTGCCAGTGAACTCATGTCCATGCCTGTCCCTTGGTCACATATAGCTGCAGACTTTGTTACTGACTTGCCCCCCTCACAGAACTACAGTACATGGTCATTCTAATCATTGTTGATAGGTTCTCACAAGGAGTTAGATTTGTCCCCTTCTTTATCCTACCTACCACCTTTTAGACAGCTGAAGCCCTTTTTAACTATGTGTTCCATATATTTGGTATTCCTGAGGATATCTGATCGAGGGCCTCAATTCACCTCTCATGTATGGTCAGCATTTTTTGAGAGACAGGGAGTTAACATTAGTCTCACCTCCAGTTACCATCCCCAGTCTAATGGTCAATGTGAAAGGGTCAACCAAAAACTGGGAAAGTTTTTTTTTAGAATGTACTGTCATGATAATCAAGCTGACTGGTCAAACTATTTGCCCTGGGCAGAAATGGCTCAAAACTCGTTCATCAGCTCTGCTATGGGGCTAACTCCCTTTCAATTTATGTTGGGTTACCAATCCCCCTTAATGCCAAGGTCTGCCATGCCCTCTGACAATCTGGCCATCAACAGTTGGATGCAATGGAGTGAGCAGGTCTGGGAACAGACCCACCAGCCAATCGAGAATGTCCTCTGTTGACACAAGAGGCTAGTGGATCGTCATAGAAGCGAAACACCTACCTACCTCCCTGGGGTCCAAGTGTGGCTGTTGACCTGGGACTTCAGGTTCCTGAGGGAGGTTGAAAATTATTGCCCAAATACATTGGTCTGTTTAAAATTCTCCAGCGAATTAATGAGGTTACTTATAAATTAGATCTGTTTATGCATTACTGGGTTTCTAACTCATTTCATGTATCTCTCTTGAAACCTGTTGTCTCAGGTCCGTTGGACGAGGCTACACCCGATGTCACACCCCCAACTTCAGTGTACATAGAAGGCACCCCTGTGTATGCTATCTGCTGGTTGCTGGACTCCAGAAGGAGAGGAGGGACTCTGCAGTACCTTGTGGACTGGGAGGGCTAAGGGCCTAAGGAGCGAAGCTGGGTCCCCACACAAGATATCCTGGATCCAGGGTTGGTGGAGGAGTTCCATCAGCATCATACAGAGAAGCCCATGCCTCAGCCTAGGGGCCATCCCAGGCACCGTGTGTCCAGCCCTCTCGGCAGTCTGCACAGCAGTGGTTCCAGAAGTCGTCCACGGCAATGGCCCTCTGTCCTGCACCGCAGCAGTTCTGATGGCTTGCTCAGGAGTGTTCCCAGCAGTGTGGGTGGTGGTCATCATGGTCATCCTTGTCACTCGGCCTCCTTGGACTCTGGGGGGGAGGGGGGGTTTCCTGTCATGCTCCCAGGCTCATCCAACTCTCAGGACTCCACTTCCCACAGTCCCCCCACACACCAGTCACTACCACATGCACTCCGTCAGCCAACCCAGAACCACTTCCTAGGAGTGGTTCACTCGAGTTCTAATCACCATCACCTGTACCTTTTTGTTTCCATTTGTATTTATACCCCTTTGTTTGTTTTGTTCATCACACAGTATTGCCTCTATATTTCATGAGCCTACTGAGTGTTATTATTCTGATTGCTTTCTTGTGGATGACCCTTTTTGTCTTCCGTTTTTTCCTGTTTTGCCTAGCCCTTGTGTTTGTTTGCTCGTTTCTCTTGCTTCCTGGTTTTTTGATCCTCGCCTGTTTCCTGATTACGATTTGCCTAGCCCTTATGTTTAGATTGCCTGTGTCTACTGTTTCCTGGTTCTTGGACTACTGCCTGTTTCCCAATCATGATTTGTCTAGCCCTTATTCAAGTTTAGGATCTCTCAGTATTGACCTGATCTGGCTTTTGTACATTGTTTTTTTCATTGTTATCATTAAAACCTTGAGTTCATTCTCAATCCGCGAGCATCTGGTTTATCACAGCTGCATTACACTGGCAAATAGGAAACAGGTGCACTTCCTAGTATTCTGGGGATGAGGGGTGCTGTGGTGCTTGGGAGTTGTCGTCCAGAGTGGCTATGTTTGGAAGCTGCTCCGAACTCAGGTTTTCAGCACTGTTACTGACAGCTGCAAGTTAGTTTCCATCGTTTCTCACTCTAACTGTGAGATTTTTTTTTTTTTCGCCTCTTTAGAAAGTTAGTTCAGAGGTTCAAGGCAGTATAGCCACTGACTTCAGCAAAACTTGTTGGACTCCTCAGTAAATAAATTAAATGTAGCCCCTGCCCGTATTTCTGTATTAATGATCTACATCCAACACCTTTTTCAAACACTATATTTATTGCAATATTTTTTTTTCCTACCTAAAAAACCCATGTAGATTGAAGCGTTTTTTGGGTAGTCTGTAGAGGTTTGTGCACTGGATAAAATAACTGGCGAATCTTTTTTCTTTCTTTTTTTTTTCCAATTTAATGTGACCTGTTGTCAAAGCCAGAATTGCTAATTGGAAGAACCAAGAGAATTCCTGGTGGGCCATAGGTTTCTGGTGCTGCCAAATTTAATCTTAGCATTATAACTTAGAACTACTTGTTACAGCGTAGACTGCAGGCAGCTGTATTCTGAGCCACAATATCATCTACACAAATGCACACACAGGTAAATTATTGCTCACACCCCTACCTCAACACACAGGAAGCAATGAGACAGTGAGAGCAACCCTCCAAGATTCCGAATTGGCCATCTAATTGGAGGCTGGTCACATTTCAAATGTACAGGTTTACAGGTAGACTAAAGAGCCCTCTTAATCTTTAAACAAAATGGAGAGAGGAAAAGGCCAGATTGAAGAAGAGAAATGGGGCAAACTTATAGACTTGTTTGCAACAGCAACATGCCTAGATGATATCGATGCAGCTGCTGCAATGGGTATCTACAGTATGATGCACACAGTGTCAAATCAAAAGTCAAAGTCCCTCTCACGACAGAATCTGGTCTTCCCAGGCAGTCTCCTGTCCCAGCACTAACCAACTCTTTAAGGTGTATGGGTGCAGCGCCGATCTCCATTTTGATAGTCCTCAGTCTCTCACCTTTACAGCTAGGATTACAGTGGTGAGGCTAGTCCTCTGGTAACCATGAGAGTTTGACTTCCCCACTCACATCTATATTGCAGCGTGCCTTGCCAGATGGTAGGAGGTACCATTTTTATGATGGTCTTTGGTATGACCCAACTGCAAGTAGAACTTGCGATCTCTTGGTCAAGAGGTGTACCACTCGGCCAACTTGCAGTCATGCACACAGTGTAGCACTGTATGATACATGCTACTCAAGCAATGACTGTTACACATCCCAGAGCAAATACATTATAATATAAATGCTGATTACTGACAGAGAAAAAGACACAGGAGATAATCTACTGGTTTTAATCATGTAAAGCTTCTAGCATGACAAACTATAAATGTCAACATAGCCCATCTTTCCTTCATCGTCAAGCTAATTTCAGTTTGTTTAGTGTTTACTAATTTTAGTGTCAAAGCATTTCCCAAAAAAAAAAAAATCTGGCATATTTATGATTATTCTATCCACATTCAATGGATATGAGAAATCACACACTCTGATTAGTTACTCTCCTACTAGGATATCAGCTCATACAGTGTCTTGCAAAAGTATTCATCCCCCTTTGGGTTTGTCCTGTTTTGTCATGTTACAAGCTGGAATTAAAATAGATTTTTGGGGAGTTAGCACCATTTGATTTACATAACATTCCTACCACTTTAAAGGTGCAAATTGTTGTTTTATTGTGACACAAACAATAATTAAGATGAAAAAAATACAGAAATGTGAAGTGTGCAGAGGTATTCACACACCACCACCCCCAGTCAATACTTTGTAGAGACACCTTTTACTGCAATTACAGCTGCAAGTCTCTTGGGGTATGTCTCTATTAGCTTAGCACATCTAGCCACTTGGATTTTTGGCCATTCCTCAAGGCAAAACTGCTCCAACTCCTTCAAGTTAGATGGGTTGCATTGATGTCCAGCAATCTTCAAGTTATGCCACAGATTCTCAATTGGATTGAGGCCTGGGCTTTGATTAAGCCATTTCAAGACATTTAAATATTTCCCTTTAAACCACTCCAGTGTAGCTTTAGGAGTATGTTTAGGGTCATTGCCCTGTTAGAATGTGAAGCTTCATCCCAGTCTCAAACCTCTGGCCAACTCAAACATGTTTTCCTCCAGAATTGTCCTGCATTTAGCGCCATCCATCTTTTTCTTAAGTCCTGACCAGCTTTTCTGTCCCTGCAGATGAAAAATATCCACACAGCATGATGCTGCCACCACCATGCTTCACTGTAGAAATGGCATTCTCAAGGTGTTGGGTTTGCACCACAAATCACATTTCCCTTGTTGGCCAAAAATATCAATTTTAGTCTCATTTGACCAGAGAATCTTCTTCCAAGTGTTTGGGGAGTCTGCCACATGCTTTTGGGCAAACTCCAAACATATTTTCTTTAGCACTTACATTTTTCTGGCCACTCTTCCATAAAGCCCCACTCTGTGGAGTGTATGACTTAAAGTGGTCCTATGGACAGATACTCCCA
>JAPFFA010000023.1:66690596-66701241 GCA_026153275.1 Sciades herzbergii
CTCAGGCAGGCCGCAATCGCTGCTGTCTTGTTGATTTGGGGACGCACCTGCCCATTGCCCAAGTGGAAGCCCAGATACTGTACTTCCACCCGCCCAATCGCACAGTTCTTCGGGTTGGCTGTGAGATCCGCTCGCCTCAGCGACCCAAAGACGGCCCTCAGGTGTTTTAGGTGCCACGGCCAGTCATTACTGTAAATAATGATGTCATCTAGGTATGCAGCCATGTAGGTGGCGTGGGGCCCTATCCATAAGCCACTGGAACGTAGCGGGTGCCCCAAACAGCCCAAGAGGAAGTGTGATGAACTGGTGTAAGCCAAATGGTGTGGAAAAGGCCGTTTTCTCTCAGGATAGCAGAGTCAAGGGGATCTGCCAAAATCCCTTTGTCAAACCCAGTGTCGAATAAAAACGAGCCGTGCCTAGTCGATTGAGCAACTCGTCAATACAAGGCATTGGCTATGCATCGAATTTAGACACTGCGTTGACTTTTCTATAGTCCGCACAGAACCGGACCGACTCGTCAGCCTTGGGCACCAAGATCACCGGGCTGCTCCAGTCACTGGGGGACTCCTCGACGATGCCCATTTCGAGCATGGCCTCGAGTTCTTCCCGAACCACCTTTTTTTTGTGTTGGGGAAGTCAGGGCAGCTGCGCACTACTACCCCCGGGGGCGTCTCAATGTGGTGTTCTATGAGGTGGGTGCGGCCAGGCAGGGGTGAGAAAACGTCAGAAAATTGTTTGCAACTGGGTGACCTCCGTGAGTTGGGTCAGGGAGAGGTGGGCTCCACAGGTGACCGGAGCGATGGGTGATGTCAATTTTCCTTTTTGAACCTCTGGCCCCAGCTCCGCCTTCTCTGGAACCACTGACATGGGACCTCCTCGCTCCAAAGTTTTAACAGATTGAGGTGGTAAATCTCTAATGCCCCGCCCCTGTCCGTTCGCCTCACCTCATAGTCGATGTCCCCGACTCGCCTTGTGACCTCAAAGGGTCCTTGCCACCTGGCAATTAATTTGGAGCTCGACATGGGCAACAACATGAGTACTTTATCTCCCGGTGTGAACTCCCTAAGGCGCATGCCCGTCGTACAGTCAGACTTGACGTTCTTGGGCCTGCTGCAAATTCTCCTGGGTTAAGTGTGTGAGGGTGTGGAGTTTGGCGCACGGGTCAATAATGTACTGAATTTTATTTTTACTTGTTGAAGGTCCCTCCTCCCAATTTTCATGTAGCACATCTAGAATGCCACGTGGCTTACGCCGGTATAATAATTAAAACGGGGAGAACCCCATGGAGGCTTGTGGGACCTCTCACACTGTGAATAACAGGGGCTCGAGCCATTTATCCCAGTTGCGTGCGTCCTCGCTTACAAATTTTTTAATTATGTTTTTGAAGGTGCGATTGAACCATTCGACGAAGCCATCCGTTTGTGGGTGATAAACGCTGGTGCGTATAGGCTTAATTCCCAGTAACCCCTACAGTTCGCGCAGTGTGCGTAACAAACATAGTGCCTTGATCAGTCAGAATCTCTTTGGGGATTCTGACTCGGGAGATGATGCGGAAGAGCACTTCTGTAATACTACGTGCTGAGATATTGCGAAGAGGCACTGCTTCCGGATATCACGTTGCATAGTCCACCAGAACTAAAATTAAGCGATATCCTCATGTTGACCGATCTAATGGCCTGACGAGATCCATCCCAATTCTTTCAAACGGGGTCTCAATTAATGGCAGAGGGCGCAAAGGCGCTTTTGGAATGGCTGCAGGATTTACTAACTGGCATTCATGGCATGCCACCTACGGACATTGCCACGAATCCCTGGCCAGTAGAACCGGGCCATTATTCAGAACAGTATTCATCATCCTGCCGTCAGAACAGCCGCCATATGGTCCTCCGCCAGCTTGATGGCCCGATCCAGCGATGCCGAGAGATGGCACTGGACCCACTCCGCGGTTCCTTCCGGAAGTCGGGCGACAAATTGTTCCAACGCCACCAGGTCGATGATTCCCTCGGCGTCGCGGTTGTCGGCCCTCAGCCACCGCCAGCAGGTGTCCTGGAGCTGCTAGCCAAATGCAAACGGCCGGCCGACCTCCTCCAAGTGCAGCGCGCGGAAGCACTGCCGCTGCTGTTCCGGTGTGCACCCCACACATTGGAGGACAGCCCTGCGGAGGTCGGCGTAGACCAGCCGGCTGTCGGTGGGGAGCTGCAGCGCGGCCAGCCGCGCCTCGCCCATTAGCAGGGGGAGGAGGTGCACCGCACGCTGCTCCACTGGCCAACCCCACGCCTCTGCTGCCTGCTCAAAAAGAGTGAGGAAGGCTTCAGGGTCGTGCTGCGGACCCATCTTCGTTAGGGTGAGGTGGGGAGGGTCCACGCCGGTGGTGATGGCAGACCCCGCCAACACGAGCAGGTGCCGGAACACCTGGCGATCTTCCTGCTGTGCCAGCACCAGGGCTTCGAACCGTTGTTCTTGCTCCTTCTGGAGGGCGACCAGCGCCTGGTGCTGGCTCTGTTGGGCCGTGGCAAGGGCATGGACCAGGTCCTTGAAGGGGGAGGACTCCATGGGGCTGTTCTCTTCCGTACTCCGAGTCCCGGGTTTCAGCACCACTGTAGCAAGAGTTCTAGGTGGGTGGAGCACAGAAGCACGGCAGGCCAGAACTGAGTTCTCAAAAACTCTTTTATTTTGCTTTTCAGCTTTTATATTTACTCTCACACACATGCATGCACACAAGCATCCAGGTTGGGGGAGAGCTCCCTTCCTCTGCTCTCCTTCTCCTTTATAGGGCATGGTCACTAGGGAAGACACACAAACACAGGTGAATTCCCATCAGGTGTAGTGATTCTGCCACTTACCTTCCCTAACTCTGCCCTCCATTCACAGACTGATGCTTGACCACGCCCCCGCTGTGACACCCCCCCCTCCTTCGGAGCAGGGGTATAAAAATACAACTGTATGTACAACTGCAATTATGCTGCCTCAACACGAAGCACTTAGTGGTGAGCTCAGAGGTCAGACCTAGTTTAGCCCTGATGCTAGCATGAGCAACCAGTCTCATCAAGCCACACTCAAACACGCCTTCAGAAGCAAACTGATTGAAAAACGTACCGGTGATAGATTAGCCAAATCAATCACTAAATGAATTGCAATGGACTACAAGCCAGTTTCACTGGTAGAGGTCAGGAGGCTTTAATGGAGGCTTTACAAATTGCTTCCTTTGATACAATTTATAAGCTGCCATTGAGGAATACAATTCTGTCCAAAAATCCAGCAGTTTTATGACACCAAAATGAGAGCAAAAGAGGATGTATTTTAGCAAATAATAATATATTTATTATGAAAATCTATTCTCTACTGAATGGACATTATTTGAGATCCAGTATTTAAAGGAATAATCTGGTGTGATATGCTTTCTAGGTCTATTTTCGCATTATTGGGAGTGCATACGTTGAGTTGCTACCACAATCACGTCAATTGGATGTGTTTTGAGACAGTTCGTTTTTTGCAATTTCAACCGGAAAGCACTAACATGGCAGTGCGAGGGGCATGTCTTTTTGCCGATACAAAACGCTAGTTTTAAAATAATTGCAAAGCTCAAAACAACATGACAGTTCTGTGGAAGTGAGTAGAGGGTTCCTACAAACAAAACGAAGTGTCCCTAGCTATGCAAGTGCACAGACAGAGTGTGTAGAAGAGTAAATACAAAGCCAGTACCTTACCTGAAATTGTTCTTCTCCAGATGCTATCTTCAGGGGAAAGTCTGTAAAAGTTGAGTGCTGAGTGCAGAGCCCATCCCGCTGGAAATGTACAATTGTGGTAGGTGCTTCTGTGCTCCACCCATGTCAGGGATTCACTAGAGTGGTGCTGAAACCCGGGATGCAAGTACGGAAGGGAACCACCCCATGGAGTCCTCCCCAATTATGGAGATCGTCCATGCCCTCGCTGCTGCCCAGCAGAATCAGCATCAAGCACTGACTGCCCTCCAGAAGGACCAAGAACAATGCTTTGAAGCCTTGATGCTGGACCAACAGGAAGATCGCCAAGCGTTCCGGCATCTGTTGGCATAGGCAGAGGAGTACAACATTACCACCATGGACTCCCCTCACGTCTCCCTCACGAAAATGGGCCCACATGACGAGCCCGAAGCCTTCATTGGTCTCTTCGAGCAAGCGGCCCAAGCATGGGGGTGGCCAATCGAGCAGCACGCGGCTCGCCTCCTCCCGCTCCTGACAGGCAAGGTGCAGCTCACAGTGCAGCAGCTCCCTGCCAACAGCCAGCTCAACTGCTCCAACATCAAGAGGGCCATTTTGCAGTGGGTCGGTCACTCCCCGGAACAACAACACCAGGGGTTTCGGAAGCTGACACTGGAGGAGGTTGGCCGACCGTTCGCATTTGGCCAACAACTCCAGGACGCCTGCAGATAGGATCATTGACCTGGTGGCACTGGAACAGTTAATCTCTCGGCTTCAGGAAGGAATGGCGGAATGGGTCCAGTGTCACCGCCCAGCGTCGCTCCAGCGAACCATCAAGTTGGCGGAGGACCATCTGGCAGTGGTTCTGACAACAGGCTGATGAGGTGAAGGCACCTCTCCTTGTTTCTCTTCTCTCCCCCTCTCTGTCTCCTCTCCCTCTCTCTCGCCCCATTCCCCCGCCGAGGAGGCGGGAGCAGACTCCTCCTCAGCTGGCCCATCGCACCCGTGGTGTCCTCCCATCTTCCTCTTCTGTGTCTGTGTCCCTTCCCCCTCAGGTGAGTGACGCCCATAACACTGGTGCAGAGGGAAAGCCTGGGCCAGTATGCTGGTGTGGTGGGGAGCCTGAGCATCTCCAGAATCAGCACTCCATAAGGGAGGTGGAGGCCATGATCCGAATCCCCAACGCGCCAGAGACTGTGCCCAATCGGGCTGGAACATATCACATACCGGTAAGTGTTCAAGGGGATACATATCACACTTTGGTGGATTCTGGTTGTAATCAGACCTCAATTCACCAACGCCTGGTGCAAAGTGAGGCATTGGGGAGTGCACAAGTGGTGAAAGTGTTGTGTGTGCACGAGGATGTTCACAATTATCCCTTAGTGTCTGTCTGTATTCTATTCCGGGGCCAAACGCATAGAGTAAAGGCGGCAGTTAATCCTCGTCTTACCCACTCATTGATTTTGGGTACTGATTGGCCAGGGTTTAAAAAGTTGATGGAATATTTAACACATAGTGGGTCCTGCACTAGTAGGTCACGAGAAGATCCCAGTGTGGCATTGACTGGGGAAGCTGTCACAGAGCCATCTATGTCAGCACCGCGTCAGAGTGAGGAGCAGCCCACTCCTCCTCTCTCTCTCGGGGATTCCCTTGAAGATTTCCTGTTAGAGCAGTCACGAGACGAGACTCTGCGGCATGCATTTGACCAAGTGAGAGTAATTGATGACACCGGCCTTCCCTTATTTTGCCATTATTAAAGATAGATTGTACTGAGTGACGCAGGACACTCAAACTGGGGAACGAATAGCTCAATTATTAATCCCAAAGAGCCGTAGGGAACTTGTATTCCATGTGGCTCACTTTAATCCCATGGCTGGACACTTAGGGCAAGATAAAACACTAGCCCACATAATGGCCCGGTTCTATTGGCCATGGATTCGCAGGGATGTCCATCGATGTGTGGCATGCCGTGAATGCCAATTAGTAAATCCCACGGCCACTCCAAAAGCACCTTTGTACCCTCTTCCTCTAATCGAGACCCCATTTGAGTGAATTGGGATGGATCTCGTCGGGCCATTAGATCGGTCAGCACAAGGATATCACTTTATTTTAGTTCTGGTGGACTATGCAATGTGATATCCGGAAGCAGTGCCTCTCCGCAATATCTCAGCATGCAGTATTGCAGAAGCACTCTTCCGCTTTATCTCCCGGGTCGGGATTCCAAAAGAAATCCTGACAGACCAAGGCACTTCGTTTATGTCACGCACACTGCGCGAACTGTATGGGTTACTGGGTATTAAGTCTATCCTCACCAGTGTCTATCACCCACAAATGGATGGCTTAGTGGAGCATTTTAACCAAACTCTCAAAAACCTAATCCAGAAATTCATAAGTGAAGATGCACGTAATTGGGATAAGTGGCTCAAGCCTGTTATTTGCAGTACGAGAGGTCCCGCAAGCCTCCACAGGGTTTTCTCCATTTGAATTATTATACGGGCGTAAGCCGCGTGGCATTCTGGATGTGCAAAATTGAAATTGGGAGGAGGAACCTTCGCCTAGCAAAAATGAAATTCAGTACATTCTTGACCTGCGTGCAAAACTCCACACCCTCACGCACCTAATCCAAGAGAATTTGCAGCAGGCACAAGAACGTCAAATCCGGCTGTATGATGGGCACGTGCCTTAGAGAGTTCATGCCGGCAGACAAAGTGCTTGTATTATTGCCCACGTGGAGTTCTAAATTAATCGCCAAGTAGCAAGGGCCCTTCGAGGTCACGCAGCGAGGCGAATGGATAGGGGCAGGACATTGCAAATCTACCACCTCAACCTTTTAAATTTGCTGGAATGAGGGGGTCCCCCTGGCATTGGTGTTGGTAGTTCCGGAGAAGGCAGAGCTGGGGCTGGAGGTAAAAAAGATAACATCTCGAACCACCCTTGTGGAGACCACCTCTCGACGGCCCAACTCACGGAGGTGGCCAAGTTGCAAAAGGAATTTTCTGATGTGTTCTCACCCCTTCCTGGTTATACCCACCTCATAGAACACCACATCGAAATGCCCCCGGGGGTGGTAGTGCATAGCTGCCTTTACCGCTTGCTCGGACACAAGAAAAAGGTGGTTCAGGACGAACTGAAGGCCATGCTTGAAATGGGCATAATCGAGGAGTCCCACAGTGACTGGAGCAGCCCAGTGGCCCTGGTTCCCAAGACCGATGGGTCGGTCCGGTTCTGTTTGGACTATAGAAAGGTCAATGCGGTGTCTAAATTTGATGCATACCCAATGCCTTGCATTGAGTTACTTGATCGGTTAGATGCTGCTCACTTTTATTTGACACTGGATCTAACAAAGGGATATTGGTAGATCCCCTTGACTCTTATCCCGAGAGAAAACAACCTTTTCCACACTGTTTGGATTACACCAATTTGTCATGCTCCCTTTTGAGTTATTTGGAGTGCCCACTACGTTCCAACGGCTTATGGACAGGGTTCTCTCTCCTCATGCTGCCTATGCAGCCACATATCTAGATGATATAATAATCTACAGCCATGACTGGCCATGGCACCTGGAACATCTGAGGGCCATTCTAAAGTCGCTGAGGCATGCAGGCCTCACAGCTAACCTGGAAAAGTGTGCAATTGGGCGGGTGGAAGTACAGTATCTGTGGTTCCACTTGGGTCATGGGCAGGTGCGTCCCCAAATTAACAAGAATGCAGCAATTGCGGCCTGCCCGAGGCCCAAGACCAAAAAGAAGGTGAGATGGCTCCTGGGGCTGGCTGGCTATTATCGTAGGTTTATACCTAATTATTTAGATGTCACCAGCCCATTAACCAACCTCACTAAAAAGGGGGCTCCAGATCCAGCCCAGTGGACGGAGCAGTGCCAACAGGCTTTCTCTGTGGTAAAAGCTGCCCTGTGTGGGGGGCCACTTTTGCACTCCCCTGACTTCTCTCTCCCCTTTATTTTGTAGACTGACGCATCAGACAGAGAGCTGGGGACCGTTTTGTCCCAGAAGGCGGAGGGTGAGGAGCATCTCATGCTGTACATCAGCCATAAACTCTCGATGCATGAAAGCAAGTACAGCACCATTGAGAAAGAGTGTCTTGCCATCAAGTGGGCAGTCCTCACCCTCTGATACTACCTGCTGGGGCACCCTTTCACTCTCTGTTTGGGCCACGCCCCCCTCCAGTGGCTCCACCACATGAAGGATGCCAATGCGCGGATCACCCGTTGGTATCTCGCCCTCCAGCTGTTTAAGTTCGAGGTGGTCCACAGGCCTGGGTCACAGATGGTGGTGGCGTACTTCCCGTCCCATCGGGGAGGAGGGTCTGCTTCAGGCCGGACAGCTCCCCAGCCTGAGTCTGGCGGTGGGGGTATGTGGCAACGGGGGTGTGGCCAAGCAGCAGTTTGTGAATGGAGAGCAGGGTCAGGGAAGGTAAGTGGCTAAGTCATTACACCTGGTGTCAATTAATGTGTGTGTGTGTGTTACAGGGATGGAACATAAAAGCAGGGGGAAAGCAGAGAAGAGCTGAGTCCCAACCACAATGAATGTGTGTGTGCATGTGGGAGTGATTGAGGCTGAAAAGCGATATATATCTCTTTAAAATGTGAACGACCTTCAGTTCCTGCCTGCCGTGCTTCTGTGCTCCGCCCACATCAGGGATTCACTACAGCTACAAATCTACATGAGACAGGGGATAAGGTTACAGCCTAGGTCACAATCTTTCATAAATAACATTGGCAGAGATGTACACTCTGCTGTCGGATTGTCATTGTTTTCCCATTAGCTGCGAGACAGATCACTACTTATGTCTCAGACTTTTTTTTTATTTTACCACACCTCAAGTTTGCACAAGTATTGCAGACAACTTGTAATACCAGTATGCTAAGCTAATATAACCAGAACCATACTAGCACAGACTAATGCTGAGAGATACTAATGGACAAAGAACAGCTAGTCAACTAAATTAACCTTACAAAACTTGGATGCCCCATCACAAAGTGAAGCAAACGTGGGTGGCAAACTCACCAACAAGAGCCCTTATTAACAGGACCAGTGTCTGAGTGTTATCTAAGAAGTTTGCTAACATCATCTCGAGATGTAGCTAGCACTAAACCTTTGTCAGAATGGCCCAACTGAGCTTAGGTTGAAAAGCTAGAAATTCAACAGCTTTGCTAACACAGGAAAATATCAAGCAAGTGCAACAACACAAAACACAGAAAAAGAAGCCTTTATTTGTCACATATACACTCATGCATAATGAAATTCCTCCTCTGCAATTAACCCATTTGAAGCAGTGAACGCACAAGTGAGCAATGAGCACACACACATACCCAGAGCAGGAGGCAGCTATGTTGAAGTGCCCAGAGAGCATTTAGGGGTTAGGTGCCTTGCTCAAGGACACTTTAGCTATGATACAGTGGGAGAGGAAAGTGCTGTTCACATTTTTCCTGCCAGTCCCAGGAATTGAACCAGCAACCCTTTGTGCCCAAGGCTGCTCTTTAACCTTCAGGCAATGGTTGCACCCATATCAAGATAGCTAATGTAATCTTACTTGTTCAACAGAGAGAAGCCCAGCTCAGCATCTGTCTTGCAGCCTTCTATCTCTTTTAACTCTCTGCAACAAGTAAAATCGATACCTCTACTGTGTCTATTCTGTGAGGCTGTGCTTATAATTTTGGTATCATTCAGTGCTGTGTGATACCCTCTTGGTAAGATGCCCTATTGAATCGATGGCATAGCAGTGCTGAGAAGCCCGCAGGAGCATCTTGCTGTTGCATGATGGCCGTTGGCTCAAGTCGAGCTCATCCACCCTTTGACAGGTCTTGTTTTTCTTCCTGCTGGGAGTCATGCCATCCTCCTCACCAGCATGATGCTGGTGGGGGAGCTGGTTTAGTCACCAGCCACCCGACCATGCAGCAGGAAATACAGAGATACAATGTTACGAGTAACAGGATTGGTTATGAACTGACCTAATCCTAAAGTAAAAGCCAGTCCAAGATTTACTCTTGTTCGGTCTCTTGCTCTGTCACTCTCTCTCTTTCTGTTCTGGGCTTCCTCCAACAGCATCTTCTTTGGTCTCTTCACCTCAACTTCTATCATGTCCGTTCTGAGAATACTGATTTAGCTTCTTTTTATTGATAGTGTTGCTGGCTGAATTCGGAAACTGCCTGTGGTGCCATAAAGCGTTACGTAGTTCTCATGATGCCATAAAGCATGACACAGTTTTCTCAGTGACATCCCACCAGAGTAACATAGTGCCATAACAGACAAACCATTCATGAACTATTACAAGTCAACGGACAGTCAAAATGATTTTGAAATTGATATTTTATAGTAAAATTCCTACCTAGTGTTGCTTTAAAAGGTAATGTGTTTTTATTTTTCATTCATAAACATACCAAAAACTGTACCATTACCTTGGCCCCAAAACCATGATGCATACAAGACCATGGGCTAACTGTACGGTTGCATCCGGATTTTTTATTTATTTTATTTTATACATTACTTAAAAAAAAAGTTTAATTTATTACATTTTTTACACAAGTCATTTATTACCACATGTTTAACATGTAAGACGCATAAATGGCATATTGTGCAAATGAAGTTAGCATGTGCAATTTTTGGATATAACATGCTATAAACACACTTTTTTCACATCTGATCACATAGTCGTATAATCACGTATGAAAGCATGCACTGTATGTGACATTTCAGGAGGCGATATTCAATTAAGACATAACAAATCCACCTTTGGAAGCTTCATGAAACTAAAGTCTGAACATTCAGCTTTACTTTTTGTGATACTAGAAACTAGTGTATCTCAAGGAATTAGAGTATTGAAAATAAGTTCAATATTGGGCGGCACGGTGGTGTAGTGGTTAGCGCTGTTGCCTCACAGCAAGAAGGTCCAGGTTCGAGCCCCGTGGCCGGCGAGGGCCTTTCTGTGCGGAGTTTGCATGTTCTCCC
>JAPFFA010000023.1:67300275-67311093 GCA_026153275.1 Sciades herzbergii
AACTGAGGGTCTTTCCCCAAATAAACAGGGACTGTTCACCATACAAGCACCTTTCAAACTCACCATGAGCGAACTGACTGCATATGATGAATAGCGTGCCAAGAAAGCGAAAAAAGTCCTTCCTATGGGAGTGAACGAAATAAGGTGGAAACAAAATATTCATGTTACAAGCAGCCGCGCCACTCAGTTAGGAAATGTTCAAAATGTTAAGAGTGTTCAAGAGTAGGCAACATCTAGAACACGGAGTATGACATACCAGCCTGAGTGGGGAAAACTACGTCTGTTACAGAAAATGTGTCCCAAACCAGACAAACGGAGCTCCGTGCTCCGCAAAGTTATCATCCAGGCAGAGAGTCAATGAAAACGCAAACCTCCTCCGGGGTGGAAAACCTCTTTTTGGAGCCTCCATGTATCACCTGTAGAGTAGCCGGGAACAGCATAGCATATGGCATCCCTTGCTCTCGCAGCCGCTGTTTCACCGCATCGTATGCCTTGCATTTCTTCATCACCGTCGAGGAAAATTCGCTGTAGAAAGAGACCCTGGATCCTTTGTAGATTAAGTCACCATCCTGGCTCACCCGGCACGCCGCTTCCATGACCCTCTGTTTGTCTCTGAACGCGCGGAATCATAGCAGCAGTGACCTGGGCCTCCTGTTCGGGTCCGGTTTCGGTGCGAGGGTGCGGTGGGCTCTCTCCAGCTTTATGCGGCCAGCCTTCGTGGTCATCTTTAGGACGCAGGGCAGCCATGACTCAAGAAACTCCACCGGCTGCCCAGTCTCTGTATCCTCTGCCAAGCCGACGACTCGAATGTTTAGGCACCTACTATAGTTTTCAGCCATGTTCAAACTCTCTGTGAGGGCGCTAACCTGCTTTTCCAGCTACACAATCCTTGGCTCTTGTGCTGCAGCGGAGTTTTCAACTGCTAGTAACCTAGCCTCTGCTTCATCTAGCCGCTTGCTAGCGGCCTGGAGCTCCGTAGCATGCTTGTAGATAGTCTCGGCCAGAGGGCTAAAATTTTTCTTTATTAAAGTTAATAACTTTGGTTATTAATTTTGGAAGTCATTATGCTCAGGGCTTTAGCAAGGGCAGGGTCAAGCCCATCTGCGGTTACAAATTTGGCCTGGTCGCCATCTTGTGTGTTGTCGCCAGGCTCGGACAGGACGTCTTTTTTTGTCTTTATTTCCTCTGGTTCTTCCCATCTTGTCAAAAGACTGTGGCCAAAAGTTTTCCAAGGACATAGCCTGTTATGTTCATAACAAAAATGGCTTATAGTGCCTGGTTGTTGTTAGGATAATGAAAAAATTAGCACCGAGTGGCACGGAGCTCTGGCAAAAGCGTCTGCTCAGCTCACCGCCATCACGTGACGACCCCCCCCATTCAAAATTTTCTAATAAAAATCATTAAGCTGTTTTACTTTTAATCAGGTCAATGGCTTTGCGCCAGAGTTCAAGGCTAAGGATTTGTCTTTTAGAGACGCACACTCCTAGCCTTACTCCACTCCCACTGCCCAAAAAAACGAAAACTGCCGCTGAGGCGACACGCGATTGGAAAGACCGACTGAAACAAAATGAACCTGAGAGATGGGCTGAATACATCCAAAGAGGCAGAGAGGCAACAAAAGCCTACAGAAAAAATTGTTCTGAAGAAAAGAAGGTACATTTTTTACAAGAACCTAAATCAAAGTGTGCATTAGACATATTTTGCAAATGCGTCTATTGTTGATATATTTGTCAATAAGAATGTGTATGGCAGTATAAGTGAATGAAGCGAAGCATACCTGAATATTGCAATTAGTACAAGTTTCATTTTTATGTAACAGGGTTATTCATCATAATGTGTCGAAAAGTTGCCAAATACAAAGCTAACTTTTGTGTGTGGGTGTGTGTAGGCCATTCAGAGAGAACAAAGCAGGCTTCGGATGCAGGCGATGAGAGCCCGACAAAAAGCAGAGGAGCCAGAGCAACCTAGATTGACTCGAGCTGCTAAAGAGGAGCAGAGAGAGAAGTGGAGGCAGGTGAAGGCAAAGTGGTGGGTGAGCTTACACCCCCAGAAGCAACGCTGTCAGAGGGAAGAGAGAGCCCAGCGGGAAAGAGAAAAGCGAGCGAACAAAAGAGGTACCATGTATTGTCTAGTAATAATAAACTTAAATCTAGTAAGGAAAGTGGGAAGTAAATTCCACTTAGTTATAATGTTTGGTCTAAGTTATAATTTCTCAGAGCTCTCTATTTTAAGTGACACTTAAAATATTTCATTTTAAATGCCAAATCACGTATACGTCACTGCCGTCTTTATGAGATGGCTGGTCTTAGCTCTCTGGCTCTGCGCAGATGGATTCACTGGCACATCTTCATCTACAAAGTAATTATTGGCAAATTGCCCAGTTACCTTATTAATCTTCTGACCTGGAAAAATAGCACATACAGTCTGTGTTCAAATGACACTCTGCTGTTCACAGTTCCACGCTCAAATACTGAGCTTGGTAAAATGGCTTTCAATTATTCTGCTCCTTCATATTGGAACCTTCTCCAAAAAGACATATAGCTTAGTGTATTTATTTCACTAGAGCACTTTAAATGGCTACTAAAAAACTTGAAATCAGACTGTTGCACGTTTCCAGTGACTTTTACCTATGTCCCCTTTCCCCATCAGATTTCTAATCAATTCAATGTATTTTACTTTTCTCTGTTTGTTTTGTTCCTTGTTTGCACTGTCTACTATTTGTAACTCCTTTTACTTCTTCTGTTTGTTTTGATGTTCTGTACTGTATACTTTTTTTTTTTTAACAGTATGTGTTTATATTGTCTATATGTACTCCCAGGGCTCCCTTGCAAAAGAGACTTAATATCTCAATGGGATATCACCTGGTAAAATAAAGGACAAATAAATATTTAAAAAAAAGATGTGGAAATACAGGTGGCATGGTGGTGCACTGTCGCCTCACAGCAAGAGTTTTCTTGGTTTGATCCTCATGACAGTCTTGGGCCTTTCTCAGTGGAGTTTGCATGTTCTCCTTGTGCCTGTATTGCTGGGTTTCAATCATGTGATTTTCTTAGCGATTTTAGCAGAAGTGAAATAGCTGGTGGTCTAAATGGGCTGCCGTAGTGCAAACAACTAGTGATAGCTTATCAGAGTATGCTCATAATCTAGAAGCCACTGCTTGCTTTAGATACATTCAGAAGATTGCTATGTGCAATGGAATAGACCCCTACAGTCTGGGAAAGAAGGATTTATCATACAATCTCGAAAACTACCCTTCAGTCAAGTTCCCCAACATCTCGAACTATCTGGTGTTGCAGACATACTTCTACACCACAAAACAGATGAAATCGTGGAAGAGTATGGAGGCTTGCAACTTTTTTGTATGTGGCTGGGTAAAGGACCTCGGTATCAAGTCGCTGCCAAATGAATCCTGTATTGTTTTTGCCTGTGGAAGTATGGGGTTTTTTTAAGCTTTTTGTTTGTATCTTTACAATGAAGCACTGCAAGTTGAGGTGTAAACAGTTTCCTTGATTCTCACTTGTGTTGGCTCTTATCTCTTAGGTAAATCATTCACAAAGCTCATCAGAAACCCCATTTAAAGGCCTGGATCTTAGTTAAACAAGATGGAGAAGTGATCACGGCGCATTGTAACTGTATGGCTGGGTAAGAATTTTGTCATGACCTTCATGCATACGGACTTTTTGAGGAGTAAACAAAGAAACAGCTGGGGACTTTCGCACTTCGTGACTAAAAAAAGTACCGTCAAATAATGACACATAGCAAGAAAAGTATTTGGAAAACACTACGGACATAGCTGAGAGGGATATACAAACCTTTTACCAAGTGATCACTGCAAATTCAAGCATGCTTCGACTCTGCTCCCTTCGATTTCAGTGAGAGGTTCAAAAGCCACCTTTCTCTATGTTTTTTTGTGATATCCTGTGTTCATTCACCCGTTTTTATTAGTTTATGGGGAACCCTTATGAAACTTTCAGTTTCACGGTTTGATCGATCCGAACAACCTAAAACAACGCAAGCGTAAGGCATTTTACATTTGAGCAATGTACCTTCTCCGTACAAACTCTTTGTCAACTGAGCTTTGGTAGACCATCAGCTAAAG
The DNA here is from genome assembly GCA_026153275.1 of Sciades herzbergii. Lineage (NCBI taxonomy): Eukaryota > Metazoa > Chordata > Actinopteri > Siluriformes > Ariidae > Sciades > Sciades herzbergii. Next base: position 67,304,375 of record JAPFFA010000023.1, read on the forward strand.
TTTTGCATACCTACTGAGGCGGATGTGATGTCACATGAAACCCAGCAATAGATTTCCTTCGGGTGCTCCGTTTTTTTCTAACAGTCCAAAGACATTCAGATTAGGCCAACTGGCTACTCTAAATTGCCCATCGGTGTGAATGGTTGTTTGTCTTTGTGTTCATCATGTGATAGATTGGTGACCTGCCCAAGGTGAAACCCTTCTCTCACCCGAAGTCAGCTGGGAAGCCAGCATCCCCTGTGACCCTGCCGAATAAGTGGTATTGTCACGATTGACAGGGGTAGCGACTGGATGCATGTGCTGTCAGAGTTTATTAAACAAACAGGTAAACAGATCCAAATCATGAAACAAAAACATGGTCATAAACAGCCAAGGGTCAGGCAATCTACAAACAACATAAACTAGAAGAGAACAGAAGCAAAACGAGAAAACCAAGCAATGTCAAAAGCTTGGTAAATGAATGCTGCTTATGCAAAACATATGCTTATGCTCTGAGCAGCATGAACGTCACAGACTGATTACATTTACTTGTCCTGGATTAGAAAAATGGATGCCTATGTTTGTTATTCAAATAAATTTAATTGACATGTATATGAATATATAAAATACTTTTATTCTTTACAAAACTCTTTTTTTTTCTATAGTGGCATCCTATGCTTGCATTGCAAGGTATTAAAAGTACAAGTTTCAGCCTGCTCTGAACAATTGTAAGCATAATTCTGTACAGCATAGTAGCACCGCCAAGTTAATTGCAAGTCATTATACAATAACATTAACTATTCTTCCAAGTCTGAGACTATTGAGTTCTCAAATTCAACTGCCTAAAGTTAAATTTTAATTTTGGGAGCCATGAGCTGATCATGTTACAACGGATTATATTATATTACATGGTATTTAGCAGACGCTCTTATCCAGAGCGATGTACAACGAGTGCAAAAGTCAGGCACATGAAGTGCTGAACTTCGAGACAAGAAAGTTCTTATGCCAACTGAACAAGTGACAGCAATACTTGGTGTATTGTAGTGTAATATGCTGTTGAAATGCCAATCATCAAACAGCCAAGGAAACAAAGCAACCATATAAAGTATCACTAAATATGGAACTCAAAACCACTAACCTCAGGCTAGACAGTATGCAGCCTGGGCTAGTCTCGACTGAAACACAGTTACACAGTGGTCAGGGAAAAAGGGGAGAGGTGCAGCCTGAAGAGGTGAGTCTTCAGTCTGTGCTTGAAGGTGGTCAGGGATTTTGCAGTAGTCCAAGTGTGAGAGGATCAGCGCTTGGACCAGAAGCTGAATAGAGTAGGTTGTAAGAAAAGGGCGGATCCTTTGGATGTTGTAGAGGAGGAATCTACACATCCAGGTCACTGCAGCGATGTTTCCTGAGGAGGAAAGTTTGTCATCGAACATGACCCCTAGGTTATTTGCACTGAGTGAAGGAGATCTAGAGATGTCCCCCAGGGAGATGACGATGTCCAGGGGTGGGGAGGATGGAACAGGAATGTAGATTACCTCTGTCTTGCCTGGGTTGAGCTTCAGGTGATGGTTGTCCATCCAGTCCTATATGTCACACAGGCGAGCAGAGATGCAAGCAGAGATCTGTGTGTTAGAATGAAGAAAAGAGAGAAACAGTTGGGTGTCATCAGCATAGCAGTGGTAGGACAGCCCATGAGCAGAGATAATCAGGCCGAGAGACTGGTTGTAGAGAGAGAAGAGAAGCAGACCAAGGACTGAACCTTGAGGGACACCAGTGGTGAGTGGGAGTGGTGCTGATACAGTAATAAGAAAAGGATTTTGTGTAATAGAGATCCATATGATAACGGTGCTGCACTGTAGCCTGAAAACAAAGAAACAGTGTTGTGACAGGCTTGGAGCAGTCTGACATCCTACCTATCACTTCATATCTGATGTTAAATCTGCTTATTTTATTGAACAAATATCTATGGCATTGCTTCAGAATAATCTGGATGGCTTTGATTCCATCTCCAAAGTGCAAACCACATGTTCTTTATACCCTGCATTGAGTTACAGCTATAGCAACTACCTGGAATTATTTCTAATCACAGTTGATCCATTACTTCACACTACTAATTTATACAATTCTGACATTTGGCTCTTTAAGATTGCACCCATTCATTAATATACAAAATAAAATATTTAGACTGGCATGCCATCTAGGATGTATTAACACCTCCTGTCACTGTTCCTAGGATGTGCTGTGTACTCACTCTGACCCTGGCCAGGATAAAGCAGTTAATGGAAGTTCAATGAATGACATCCAACTTTTTTCAAAGTAAACAAGGGCATTTAAATGTGTATTGAAGGAGTTTGAGGACAGGCTTTTTCCAACTACAGAGACTCAAAGGATTACAAACCAGAACATAGCCTTTCAGATCAAGAGGTTGTTGATGATAATTAGTCTTTAAATAGCAGTTTGCCTGTGCCTGTCAAGTGGAGAGAAATGGTAACCCCAAATGTGCTGCTCTTTACCTCCCCATCACTGTCTTCCTGTTTTAAGAGTTTAGTCTCACCCCACCATTTTTTAAAAGAGAGATTATAAACCTGGGTCTTATGTTCTCAAGCTTTTGCTCAATGCCTTTGATCTCCCATTTCTTCCAGGTCCAAAATTCCTAAGTGCTTTGTAATCTCCTTGTCAGAAAAACACTCATAGAAACTAAGAAAAATCAATGTGATTGGCCTATAAGGAGTAACACACCAAATGGTAGAACAATTTTGTCCTTGAGAACATCTTAAATTTCAGTATTATTGCAGTGCTTTCAGTAACTGCTCAGGGTTCTGGTGAACCCAGAGCCTATTCTGAGAAAACTCTTGAGAAAACACTATACCAGTCCAGTGTAGTGCACCATGAACCCATGTTCACTTTTATTTATGGTAATCCAGCATGATTTTGTGAGGTGGAAGGAAATCCATGTGAACATGTGAAGAACATGTGAAACTCCACACACAGTAATCTGAGCTCAATATTGAACAGGGGGAGCCTGGATATGCGAAATGACAAAGAAGAAGAAGACTTTATTTGTACACTCAAGCACAGTGAAATTCCACCTCTGGATTTAACCCATTTGAAGCAATGAACACAAGCGAGCAATGAGCGCACACACATACTGAGAGCAGTGGGCAGCTATGCTACAGCACCTGTGGAGCAGTAAGAGGTTAGGTGCCTTGCACCTAACAAGGACACGTCATCCATGATACAGAGGGAGGGTAAAGTGCTGTTAATTCACTCAACGCCCCTCACATTTTTCCTGTCAAGTCCTGGGAATCAAACCAGCAACCCTTTGGGCCCGAGGCTGCTTCTCTAATCTTCAGGCCATGGCTGCCCCAAGTCATATGGCAATGTTACCAACTATGATGGCACAGAAGTCATATGTGTATGCTTGAAATATATTTGATGTGGCTTGTTTGAAGCCCTGATCTTTACGTTCACACTAAAAATGACTGCAAAGACCTTCTCGCTTGGATCTGAAGACATCACGAAAACACTCCATGATCTTCGTCTTGAGATTAGTCAAAGAAAAACATATAGAATTGGAAATCCTACATGAAATGATAAGCTCAAAATATGTAATTTCCTCTGAATCCAGCAGCTATGCAAATAGGCATATGCTGCATATTCCCCCATTGTGTGTATAATAGCAGCTCCGGTTTCCAGGTTGAAATTTTTAGTTGTAATTTCTTTATTTAGGATGTATAGGAGTACAAAACAGCTTGTCTAGGTCAGTAGTATGCTGCTGGCTGTGATTTATTGATTTCACATTCATGGAAAGCAAATTCTCCCTCATTGTACTCCTACAGACTTACATGAAGACATGTACAACTGAATAGCATGAAGTCATGATCAGTGTCGCTAGATTAAGCTGCTAATGTCAATTATATTCACTGAAAAAAGTAGATGTTGAAGCATTATGGTTTGATATTTGGCATATAGAATAAATGTATATTATAAGTTCTCACAGGGCAGTGCTGGAGGCAGACTCAAGAGGCAGAAGTATGGTGCAAAAAAAAAAAGTGCTTTTATTTATTTATTTATTTATTTATTTAAAAATGAGGTTGTAGTGAGTGTGTATGTGGGTTGTTACTGGTGCTGGAACAGTGTCCTCGGGTGTGAAGTGCAGGCTTGGTGGCTGCTCTTGCTTGTTGAAGGGTCTCTGAGGCATCTGAACAAGCTGCTGGCCTAGGTATGCAAGGTGCACTTGTGTCTGCTGTTTAGAGGTACAGAAAGTAAATGTTAGAACAGTTTGCATGGCAAGAGGGAACTTATGTGCCTGTGATCTATCATATTACCTTTTTATGCTCCCTTGGTGCCTTGTAGATCATTAGTACACTCCATCCAAGCAGAATCAGAAGGGCCCATCATTTGACCATGTGCACCTGGTTGGTACATAACACTGGTGGTGCTGAAATGCCACAGAAGAGCATGACACTGTTCAGCACCACTGGAGCAGCATGGCAAGGAGTGCTTGTTTGTTTGAAAGTGGGTGCCTCCAGTATGTCACCACACCAAAATAAACTACACTGATTTTATTATATTACTCTGATTATTTTTAGATTTTATTATACTGATTTTATACAGGGCAGCACGGTGGTGTAGTGGTTAGCACTGTCGCCTCACAGCAAGAAGGTTCTGGGTTCGAGCGCAGTGGCCGACAGGGGCCTTTCTGTGTGGAGTTTGCATATCCTCCCCGTGTCTGCATGGGTTTCCTCTGGGTGCTCTGGTTTCCCCCACAGTCCAAAGACATGCAGGTTAGGTTAATCGGTGGCTCTAAATTGACAGTAGGTGTGAATGTGAATGGTTGTTTGTCTCTCTGTGTCAGCCCTGCGATAACCTGGTGACTTGTCCAGGGTGTACCCTGCCTCTTTCCCATAGTCAGCTGGGATAGGCTCCAGCTTGCCTTCAACCCTGTAGAACAGGATAAGTGGCTACAGATAATGGATGGATGGATTTTATAGTGTTTAAGTCTAGGCTGAAAATATATTTTTGAGGCAAGCCTTTCATTAATAGTTTTTATTAGGTAAAGGAGTAGCTCTGGAGGGTCCTCAGGCATAGTGTTTTTGTAAACTGGGATGTATGGATGCTTTCACACACACACACACACACACACACACACACACACACACACACACACACACACACACTTTCACACATTCAGTTGGGTTTGTTGATGGTGTAGTGGCTGGCTGATTTATGTTCCAGGGCTCCCTCATGCCTGTGTTGCCTTCTGGCTCTCCCCTTTAAGTTATGCTGTCATAGTTAGTCTTGCCGGAGTCTCTGCTTGCACTCAGTGCAAAATGTATACTGTTCTTAACCATTAGGTGACACTGGGCATACCTAACAACCTATGTTCTCTTTCTTTCCTCATCCTCTCTGTCTCTTCCTCTGTCTGTCCCTCTCTGAGTTACATGTCGATCCTGAGACACCAGTGACACTGACCTCTTCTGTTCTCCAGACTCACCTGATCCATCCTGATGCCCTACTTCTGGCTGGAGCCTCATCATATTGCTCCTGTAGAGGACAGCCCTATATGGACAGTCGAAAGATGCACTTAGAAGATGCTCTGGATGCTTAGTTTTGCTATGATGGCTGAGGACTACAATCACTATGATAACTTTAGGACTGCAATTGTCATGAGCAGTTTTGCACTCAAGTCTCCATCAATGAACAGCTGACTGTTCACTTTTGTTCACTTTAACAAAATAGACTTTATGCTACAATTAGAATGATTTTCCTGGTTATACAGTTGTACTTTGTGACTATATAGAACACAGTTATAGAAGTGAGTTATTTATAATCTGTCATCACCCAGATGAGGAGGATGGGTTCTCTTTTGAGTCTGGTTCCTCTCAAAGTTTCTTCCTCATGTTGTCTGAGGGAAGTTTTCCTTGCCACCGTCACCTCAGGCTTGCTCATCAGGGATAAATTAATTTACTAGGGATAAAATTAACTCATATGTTTAAAGTCTTTAATTTTCTGTAAAGCTGCTTGGCGACAATGTCTGTTCTTAAAAGTGCTATACAAATAAACTTGCCTTGTCTTGAATCCCCACCGCTCCCACACACAAACACTGGAATATTTTGTGTACATTCATGACCTTATTCCAAGCAGTTCCAGGATTTATTACCACACAATGCAGAGAAGTTCAAGGGGTTTAATACTTATTCAAGGCCCGATCTTCTAAACTTGGCTAAAAGTCACTCCCACCTTGGCAACCTTGACCATTAGTCTTTAGTTCAGTATTCATTATAAATTAATTGAGAGTCTGTAAGTATTTGTATACCATATTTCTGGACACAACTATGATTGGGGGGGTCCGAAGTCTCTAAGCAACTGAACCTAACTGGAATTTCGACTGCTTAACCTTCTCCATCTGTATACACTTCTTTACTTGTGACTCATTTTCTGATGCTGTGAATGGGTCCACATGGATAACCTCAAGATTTCAACCTCTGGAAAGGAGTTTGTTCCCAAGTTTTATGTTTGCTTTAGTGGATGTCAGCTGGATACTGTCAATTTGGACCAAAGAACTGCTGCTATCATTATAAAGATATTCCTGTGTTCATCCTAGGACTTCTATTTGCAATCTGCTCATACTGAACATCCTTTCACTGCACTTAGCAATGTTTGTGTTGCACTTTGTAGGAGGGGGAGGAGCACAGAAGGATGGCAGGCCAGAACTGAGTTCCAAAACTCTTTATTTTCAA
>JAPFFA010000023.1:67580413-67592220 GCA_026153275.1 Sciades herzbergii
GATGACCTGGCGACTTGTCCAGGGTGTACCCTGCCTTTCGCCTATAGTCAGCTGGGATAGGCTCCAGCTTGCCTGCGACCCTGTAGAACAGTATAAAGCGGCTAGAGATGATGAGATGAGAAATATATTTTTGTGGTCATTATATGTTTGTTAGATAGTATTGATAAAATGAGCAAGATATCTTGCTGGATTTAAAAAAAAAAATCAATGTCTTTGTCAAATAACGCGCTGTTTAGGAGACCCGTTTTGTGACAAAATTGGTGTTGGTATTTCAATCCAATGTCACTCTAATAAGATAAAATTAAAATTTTACTCTCTTGTACTGATGGAAAGGCTTAAACTTGAAGTTAAACACAGAAAAATGTTTTCTTTGAAACTCTTCCCAAATCCACGTGAGCGCCGATCAATAATTACATCACGCACATAACATCCTTTGTCCATCCAAGTTATGACCATTCAGATAGCGTTTAAAAGGCTATTTTTAAAATTAAATAAAAGCCAGATATATGTGTATTAAATAGATACAAATCTGACTGCTAACGAATTTTTTGGCAAAAAATTCTGATAAATTTGTCTTTTATTTGGATTTAAATGTACGGTTGTAACCCTCCATCCAACTGTTATGCATGAAACAGGTGCCCGTTAATTCCTACTCGGAAGTGTTAAGACTGAGCTAATGAGGTCATAGGGCTCTCCAGACACACTCATGTGATGTAACTGTGCGAGACATCCGGGATGCACGTCATGGCGGCAAGGTAGGTGAAAGTCGTAGTCTGTCTGACAAAATTACAACCATGTTACACACGTTACGCACCAGTGACTCTTGTAGTTTCAATTCATAAATATTTTATGAAGAGAGTAAAGTCATTATTATTATTTTTTTATTTCTGAGGTTAAGTAACAGCCTTATACGGTATATTTTAGTGTGTTATCACTACTCTGTCTCCAATAGTTTTTCCTGGGAGCCAATTTATGCATTCTTTTTTTCTTTCTGCATGATATTTGAAATTATTTTCTTTCTCTATTAAAGCTAGACGGCCTTTCGATTTCATAAAATCGGTGAAATTTAGTTCCCTCTGAAATTTGGTCATTGTGATATATGTTTATTTCTGTAATATCTCACAAAATATCAGCCCATTCTGTGGCTGGGAAGTTATTTAATTTGAAGGGATTAAAGCAAATAATGTGCATGAACTCACTTGCTTCGCACAGTCAAGCAAATAGAGGAAGTCCGTGTGTGTGCGCATGCGCAGGTTTACCTTCTTCTTCTGCTTCTTCTTCTTTTGGGTTTTACAGCAGCTGGCATCCAAAGTGTTGCATTACTGCCATCTACAGGTTTACCTTTGAGCGTGCACTGACAGTTCCATCATTCTGTCGCTAAACGAACAGCTGATCACACCGATGTGCTCGCTGACCGCCGATATTTATTAGTTTGGTCCTGTCTTTCCTTTCCTTCATATATAACATAACATCTTTTTTTCTCGCTTTCTGTTACTGTAGTCGGTCTTTCACATTTCATTCACACACTCACGTCCGACATCTTTCTCTCCTGTTCAAATTTGTATCCCACAATGCCTTGCGTGAATGGGGAAAGCCCATCACGTGATGCATGGCGTAGTATCTTGAATTGGGTCATGGTGAAGCAGGAAAAATATGGCCCTAAATTCATTAATTGTTCTATTTTAAAAAAAAGAATAAAATGATAAGTCTGTGATTCAAATTCAGTAGCTTTCGGTCCACTAAACAAAAATAATTGGTTGTCAGGGAAAATTCTTTTTATGACCTACACTTGAAAAATCTGAAAGGCAGTCTACCTTTAAGAAGAATTCCTATATTATTATATCCCTCTGATAAATCATGACTATGACTATTTTTGTAAATCTTTTGGCTCAGAAATTTAGTGTCCAGGTTCCACACATGACGCCAAATTTTTACGGTTTTCAATGTGGTCTCCTCCTTATAATGTATATACCAGGGTACTATAACTATTAATTATAACCCATATTTAAAGCTTTCCTTGCAGTTATAAATTTTGAGTGGCATGTCACTAAGTCGTAACCATTATCATAGCCAGAGCCTGATAACAGCTGATCAGAAACGGTTTGATACTTTAGTCCGTTAGCTAGTTAGCAGGTCAATGTGACTGGACAGATTCTTGAAGAAAGTGAGTCATTTCAGCTGTATTATGCTCACTGCATACAGGGGAAGTTAATGAGGGCAGATTAAAATCATCAGTGGAATCCCGGGATTGATTTCTGATAAATTAAAAATAAATGACAACTGCCATGGTCATTAATCCAACCCATGTGAGTATTACAAGTACATAAAATTGGTTAGTATTTAATTGATATTTACAGATACGCCACTGATGACGAGACTAAAACGAGGTTTCCACTAACGGTGTATTAGCACAAAGCTTTCTCCATTTTTCTTTGATGTTTTAGATTAATAAAGTTCCAAAAACAGCTCAATAAACAACCACGTCACAATATTGGTTTACTGTATATTGGTCAGCCATATTATCATTTTTAAAACTGGTACACACAGCAAAAGTCCCACGTCATTTCCATCTCTCTTAGGAACATCTCCAGTCTCCGCCCTACACCTCTTCCTCTTCTTCTTTTTTTTGTTATTGTTGCTGTTTTTTCATTTTTTGCTTGTTTTTTTTTTTTTTTTTGTATTTGAGAATTTGCATTAAATCCCAGACATTTTTTCTTTAACATCTTCAGAACAAAAGTCTTGAGACATTTCCGTGCAAAGTTCGATTTCGCATAGTAACGGTAAATAAGCACTTTTTGTCTAATCTGTACGTCTGACTATCACACAGCATTAGCATCCATCTAATCAAAGGACGAAAAATGAACAAATGTGAAAGAAAATAATCTTTTTTTTCTTTTTTTCAGAGAAATCATAGAGAAATAGCAGTTATGGAGTAAATGCTCTTAAAGCTGCTGCTCCTTTGGGTTTTCAGTGCCAGAAGAAGCCTGATAGGATTTCAAACTGGCCAATGGGATGTCGGTTATGTGGCCGCTGACTCCGACTCCTCCTATGCCGAAAGATTTCCTGTCTCCGAAGTGCTCGTGGCTGTTCTTCCAGCCGCGGTTTAGCGTGTGACCATTCAGCAGTTTGTCTTTCGTCCACTCGTTCTGGCTGCCTCCGTAGGACGAAGTGGGTGATTTGGGTGGCATCCAGCAGTTATCTGAGTGGCCAAGGACTAGACACTCTTGTGTGCACATCTCTGTTGCTTCCATGAGACCCCTGGGTCCTAAAAGTCCATCTGTGGAAAGAAGAAATACATTTCAGTTTTTATATGAATTTTGATGAAGTAGCTCAAACAAATTGGTCTGGAAGAACAAGAAGCAGTTCTACTTGGGCCTTGTTGATGAAGGAGATTAGAGGAAAGTGACCAGACTGGTACAAGCTGACAGGAGCTACAGTAACTCAACTACTCTTTACAACCATGGTGAGCAGAAAAGCATCTCAGAATGCACAACATGTCAAACCTTGAGGGGGATAGGCTATGACAGGAGCAGGTTCCACTCCTGTCAGCCAAAAACATGAATCAGAAATACTGAATAGTGAATACTGGAAAGTGAAACATTGCCTTGTCTTTTAATCTTGAGACATTTAGATTTGCGCAGAGCGGAACCCCATACTTAAGAGAATATGGTAACCCCATCAACCTGATTTTTGATGGCTTTGACCATACAACATCCATGCAAATGACATATGTGTACCACCACAGGGAACCCAATTGTAAGCGCAAGGCAACATATCTCATAAACACCTGACCACCAAACAATGAAATTTGTATCTTTATTTCCATAAGACACATGGGTATTTATCCAGTGCTTATTTTTAATTTGTTTTTTCAAAAATGATGTGGGATTATTTACTAACACATCCTATAAAAAATATTCATGACAGTTTCATATAAAACTTGTTAAAACAGTTTTATTAGTCCACTAGCTTGTTGGAAAGTTGACTTTTTCTGTCATGTAAAGGCAAGAGATGGGTGTAAGTGCAGGAAGAGTTTTATCCAAAACTTGCCAGGAAACTGATCCAAAATGGAGACAAAGGCAGAGTCATACAATAAGCGGTGGTCGAACGAGGCACAGACAGGATAGCAGAGGTAATAGAATACTCACAATCCACAAACAGGGTCAAAACCAGAAAAGTAATACAAAATACAAGGCTTGGTAATGTTAGACGCAGGGTACAGAGTGTATACTTCATCAAGTCTGTGTGTTACTGAGAGTCCTTAAATATATGCGCTGTGATTGCACCTAATCAGGAACAGGTGCATGGTAATTAGTGCTAAAAGCTGGTGCACATGTGTTGCAGTCTGCAGCTGTATGCTGCGAGCAGGACAGATGTAACCAGACAACTTATCAAGTTTGATATTTAATTGTAACTCTACAGCAGGCTTGTAGTACTTGAGTCCAGGACTCAGACTCAAGTCCAACTTGTGCCCTAATTTTAAGGACTCGTGACTTGACTTGGACTCCACCACTGATGACTTGGACTTGGACTCGTACATTAACTGCACTCTGACTCGTAAATTGGAAACGAGGGCTCTGATTTTTTCTTTATTTTTTGTAACATGCCATAATAATTTGGCATAAGATATTTATATCTACATTCATTTTTATACTAACTTCATGCAAGAGTTTCACACCTGGGCACCTTGGCATGCGCATCAGATAGATTCTCAGGTGCGCTCCGGACAGCGCACGCCAAGTGGACTCTCGTGCACGTGCCATAAACAACTCACACCTGCACAGGATTAAGATGCAATCAGCATGCCTATATTAAGCCTATGAAAACACACTTACTTCGTGAAGTATTGAGTTGTGTTGCTGACACATTACTGAGCCTTATTTCCTTGTTTGGTTTCCTGATCCCTAATTTTCTGTTTCTTGTTTTTGATTCTGCTGAGTCTATGATAGCCTGTTTGTGCCTTGCTCGACCTATTGCCTGTTTCACTGTTTTATGATTTTGCCTGCCATTCTGGATTGTTACTGTCTTCACTTGCATTAATAAACACATCTTCTGCACTTACATCTGTCTCCCAACCATCTCTGACAGAATACTTCACACTCCCTGATAAAGAGAAGCACACTCACCTGTTCATGCATCATGTTCAGGAACAAGCTAATGTTCATGGTGCTAAAACAGCCACTGTCAAATGGTGTGGTTGGAGTCTTGGACTCGACTCAGATCAGTAGTGGACTTGACTCGGACTCAACTCAAAATTTTCTTTCATGACTTGGACTTGACTGGGACTTGAACACTGGGGACTCGAGACTGGACTCGGACTCGAGGTTTAGCGACTCAACTACAACATTGCTCTCCATTAATACTGTAAAGTGAAAGCTCTGGTTCATTGCTGTCCACCAGGCGCCCAGCAGAGTCACACCATAATAAATATTGTGGTGTTGTTTCTGGCACATGGTATGCAGTGTCAAAGAAAGGAATAAATCTGGATGTGTAACTGTCATGTGTATCTCATTACTGGTATCAGTATCACAGGAAAATGCAGCAGTTTATTGATGTGAAATACACGACACTACACAATTCGATGGTTCATATACTATAATATTATTCTATTCAGGTTGATTTTGTGCCCTTAGAAATATTTTGCTCATACACTCATCAGGCGCTCCACTTTTAGGCAGTGCCTAAATATCTACTGTATATTAATTCAAGATGATCTGGTACTTTTTTTGTCCCTAAGTGTAGCCACAAAGCACCTAATTCACAATAAGAAGCCATTTGACAGTAATTGGAAACAGCTGCTCATATTCCTTCACCACATTAAAAAAAAAAAAACTCTAAAAACTGCTGTGAATGCTGTTCTCTTGCTCTGGTAAAGATAACGGTTTTCCTTTCCAAAGCAGTGCACAGAAGTGTGAATGAACAAATCAGACTTTCTCATTAAACATCTCATTGAAAAAAATAAGTTTTCATTAAAAATTTGAGACCTGAGGGTGTTTGAGTTAAAAAAAAAATAAAATAAAATGTTGGCTCTGGGTTAGGGTTCTAAATTGTGGCACCATTTTATAACAGTATGGCCTGGCAAATAAATAAATAAAATGAATAAAAGGTTAGGCATATTCACATGAAAAAAAAAAAGTTCTGGAAAAAGGGAAAGAAAAAAAAAACTTTACTCCATATGCCCATGATGACCAAGCCAATGTTGTTACATCCGTGTGCCATTTCTGAAGAACTTTGAAGTCAGATGTTTACACAAATGATTTTGGGTGATACAGAATCAACTATGGCCCCAGTTCAAATCCCGATGGTGTCACTACTGATCAAGGCTGGGAGTCCAAGGGTGCAAAATTGGCCATGCTTTCTGGGAGGGCAGGATGACATACTATCTCCTTTGCCAGTCAGAGCAACACTAGCCAATCATAGTCTTCTCTGAGCTCATATATGTGGAAGAAGGCAGATAGCGTTTTCCTTTGAGTGTGTTATCAGGCTTGTAGTACTTGACTCCAGGACTTGGACTTGAGTCCGACTTGTACCCAAATTTTTTGGACTTGAGCACTGATGACTTGGACTCATGCATTAACTGCATATGGACTCATAAATTGGAGATGAGGACTCAGGTTTTTTTTTTTGTAACATGCCATAATAATTTGGCATATTTATATCTACATTATTTTTATACTAATTTTGTCCAAGAGAATGCACATTCACCTGTTCATACATCATGTTCAGGAACAAACTAACGTTAATGGCGCCAAAATGCCTAGAGAGAACGCCCCTAGGATTGTCTGCTTTGCTTATACAGACTTCTCGTGCAGTGGGAAAAAAATGCACTGCTATGTGTTCCATATGTAGAAGAACTATTGAGGAGACGACGGGGACAACCTCGAACTTCAATCGTCATTTGGCAAGACCACACCCAGAGAAGTAAGTGACACGCTATGTTCATTGCCCTGTAATAGGAGGGCTTGCTTGCTGACTGATGAACTAAGTCAGTTGAATTCAGCCCTGTTGATAGTGGGTGTGGCTTGCTGAGCAATGAACAAGCTTTTTATCTGCAGCCTATTAGCTAAAATGGGGCAGTCGAGCAGTAACATTTGTCCAACACAGTAGCAGAGACAGTTTCACATAAAGGCAGCAACAGCCACCGTCAAATGGTGCAGTTGGAGTCTTGTTCTCGGACTCGACTCAGATCAATAGTGGACTCAACTCGAAATTTTCTTTAATGACTTGGACTTGAACACTGGGGACTCAAGACTGGACTCGAACTCAAGGTTTAGTGACTTTACAACACTGTGTGTTACATTGCCTTGTGAAGGAGCAGGAGCAGCACTTTGAAAAGATGTGTCAAGAACATTTTAGCCTTGTCACTTCCTGTTTGGGACTGTTGAAGTGACAAAGAAGAGTTAGCTATTAAATCAGGAATGACAGCCATACAGTTGTCTTAGAAACAATAATAAAAAAAAAAAAACATGCAAATATCACATCAAGCCAAACATCAACAGCCATGTTAAGTGCTACATTAAGACTTTGAGCTTATGTAAGGTTCTGGAAAAGATATAAAAGCTACTTCTTCACCTAAGTGCTGATATTAAGTTAAGCAATCCCTTCAAATTGTACCAGATATCTAAAGCTTATCTCCGTTCCTTTTTCTGCTCAGTTTTTCCTCCAAAACTGCCAGTATGAATATGATTATAGAGTCATGGCTGAGCTCTAGCTTCTCATTTAAACAGGACCAACAGCATCTGAGAGATCTGTGCAGGTGGAATTAAACAGAGCGACCCACTCCTCCATGCTTAGACATGAAGAAGGAAACTCCATAGTGCAAGTGAAGAGAGTGGAAAGTATATTGCTTTATAAGAAAATAAAAAGTCATGCAGCAGTTGCCGAGATTGAATAAGGGTTTGTACGCAAACCGATATGTTAACATGGAAGACCAAATGAACATTTCATGGGAAGTGGCAGATGAGAAGAGTCGCAGAGACAGCAGCAGAGGTCAAACATAATGCAGGGTCGAACAACAAAGCGGTTTCTTGAGACGAGAGCAATAACCATACGTTTTAGCACAGGTGGAATAAGGTTAAGGTAATGCATACAAAACAAGCAACTCTGAAAGCTTGGTTTGAAGCCACAACTTCATTTTTTTTACTGTCACATACTGTAACTCAACTCTTTCATTGATTGGTCAGGAACACAGTGATCCAGCACTCTGAGAGTTTTCACAGTACTGTATACAGTACAGCTCTTTACCATATTTAACAAAATCTGAGCAGAAAAAAATCTCTCTCCACAATCAAAGGTTAAAGTGCTCATCTTACAAAAATGACATCATAAAATCCCAGGTTTTCTGTGTGTCATATGCTCAAATAGGTTGTAAAGTTCACTGATAAATAAAAAAAAAAGGTTCGAATTATTATTATTATTATTTTTTGCATCTAAATTCTGTTCCAAAACTCACTAAAAGCTTGTCCACCATTAGATCGCAGCAATTTATTGGTCAGCAGCTCTACATGTATGATGTCATATGCGCAACTGCCTTCTTTTGTAAAGCTCTCTCTAAAACTTTACGACAACAAAGACGAAGAAGTCACTCGGAGGAAGCATGTTTCAGTTTGCTTTTAGATCAGTAATTTTCTGTCATCTATCTAAGTATTATATTTGGCCACATAGAAACTACTTTAGAACGTTACTGATCTGACTAAGGACAGCTAATAAATTCAAGCAACAAGCTAAACACAAGCTTGACATTTCCTGTGAGATGGTGAGCTCTTTGGGATGGAGTTTCTGACTTTTGTTTCCAGATCATAGGAACTGCTCCATGTACCAAATGTTGCTCAAATCCTTCTATGTGAATTTGCCTCACAAATTTATCTTTTTCAAAATGTATGGAGCAGACACCAAACCGTCCTGTCGGTTTGAAGTTACCTCTCTTTGTCCGTACAAATTGAACCCATTCATTCCGTAAGTGTCCTGCTGACTTTGGGCTATAATGGATCGAAATTTTTGCTTTCGGAGCAGGGGTATACTGGTTTCTTTTACCTCTGTCCGTCCGTCTGTATCTCCTTCTGTCCAAAACACCCTTTTTCTCAGCAACCACAGACCATAGCCACTTGGTACCAAATTTCAGCCTGGGGTTCTATACCATGTATACCATTTTCAGGTCTGTCGCACATCAACTTCCTGTTTACCGACTGAATGTATTTACAAAACATATAGCGTGGATTTACAAAATTTTCACAACATTTTTCTCAGCAATTACAAATCACAACTGCTTGATATTTGGTACTGAGCTTCAGCTTGGGGTTCTATACCGTGTGCACCATTTTCAGGTCTGTCGCATATTGACTTCCCGTTTACCGACTTAACGTATTTATGAAACATATAGTGTGGATTTACAAAATTTTCATAACATTTTTTCTCAGCTACTACAAATCACAACTGCTTGATATTTGGTACCAAGGTTCAGCTTGGGGTTCTATACCATGTATTCTGTTTTCAGGTCTGTCGCACTTCAACTTCTTGTTTACTGACTGAATGTATTTATGAAACATATAGGGTGGGTTTTGACGCTATTTCAAGAAGCAAAATGTTATTTCAAAATGACAATTTACCAGGATGCTATTTGAAATACCTGAGGAGAACACTGCTCTTTACTTACTTGTTTCAGGGTTAATTATTTGTTGAAGTCAACATTCATAATAAGTGTCCTATTCCTTCGATTGCTTGTGTTCTGATATAAGCAAGAGCGGGGGGATACATAAGTGAACAGTAGCTCACAGTTGATATTGTTTTTTATCAGCTACACTTGAACAGTCTTGATGAACACACCTCCTAGGCTTGCTTTGGTTTTAGTTTTGTTTGGAATAAAAAAAAAAGTTGCTAGAAACATGATACATTTTGCAAAAAAGACAAAGTCGGAAATGTCATGAACTTTCAAGTTTTGCACGTATGGCGTCACTTCCTTTGAATTAACAATAACTTACCAGGAACGCATTCATGTAATGGTGGACTCAAAGAGCCAAACTTTACCAGCTAAACAGAACATGTTCCCAGTCTTGTATTAAAATACAGTTTAGACAGTAAGCTATTTAACATGTCGAGTTTTATAAGGTATAATTTCCAGGGTTGATGTCATTTTCGCAAGACTAGCACTTTAAAATCTGAGGTTAAATCTGACTAAAACATTAAAATGCTTTTTTTTAAAGGACTTTTTTTACTTCATCGTTAAGGTCAGTGCATTTAACTTGCATCCAAACCACAAGAGCGACATCACAATGTTATTGTCGATAAAAGGAGCACAGAGATAGAATTCTTTCTCTTTCTCTGTCTTCCTTCCTTTTTTACTATATTGTGTTTACAAGCGTGTGATATGAATGATTTATTCCTTCATGAATAAAAACCATTCAGTAATGCAGTGACCTACGGAAAGTCGGGCAAATAACGTACACATGGCTTTTGTTGTGCAAAATACTCAGATTCATAGTTTAGCTCCGGCTATCCTTTTATACAGCTCATGAATATTTATGAGTCCACGGAGAAAGAGAGGAGATCACATCATCTGACTTTGATATTTTGAAGAAAACTTGACTTTCATGCATCACATACTAAACAAATAAAATCTGACAATCATCACCAAGAACAATTTGATTTCATCACTTCACAAAACTCCAAAATTTCCTCATTTTAATGTATTGTTCAAACCTGATGTAGTTTGGTTCAAGACTCACCGGAGTTGGGATCAGAGTTGCCATCTGCCTCGGTTCTTTTGTCTTGTTCATAGAACTCCTCCTGTGCGAGTGGGAGGGGCTTAGAAAGCAAAGCCCCACCCCCAACAGACTCAGGCTCACCCAAACCACTGTCACTGCAGCTCTCCTGAGAGCCATCCGGAAGGTGAAAGGTCACACGGCGTTGCGACTGTGAGAGCAAACAGCAAATAAATTGGACACATCTGTGTTAGTGCAATTAAACCAACAGTTACAACAATACAGTTTTCCATTCACAGAAATGCAGAGATGATAAGAATACACCTCGTGGCAGCCTGGTGGCAGATCAAGCTGTGGATGTGAATGGGATGAAGACTTGTATGGAAGCGGGTAACGAGTGTTACCGCTAGTGTAAGAACTGAGACAATAATAAACAGCCTGTGTGTCTTGAATACCAGAAAACGAGCCGGTGCCTGTCAGAAGCCGACAGCATCTAACTTAGTCCGTGTGCAGAGTGTGCCTTTAGTGATTTCTTATTTTTGTCTTCTGAGTTAATATTAATGCAATGAAGAAAACATAAACTCTAAATAAAGAAAACTCTTTCTTATGCCTGCCTCTGGTGTTGTCAGTTCTTTTTGGGGTATCATGTGCCTGTAGTGAGAATACACAGGCTGCGATAGAAAATAAGGGCCATTGTAGGTTAAAAAGTAAAATTTAATAAAAAAAAAAACCCTCATAATTTCTGAGATTAAAGTCACAAATTTACAAGAAAAAAGCTGCATATTTTCTGAGACAGCAATCACATGCTCCCCGGCTGCAGTGCATTCTGAGAAATGTTGTCCAAAATCTCTTAGTGGTTTATTCTTTTAGATTGCATGATCGAGAAGAAAAGTCTGCATTTCCTATAACTCTTGGCTCAGTAGTGGCATCTGTGGTGTGGACATGTTGATCCAACCTTGCAAAGATCTGGTTCTTTGAACACAATAAATGAATAAATAAATAAATATTTATTTATTTATTTATTTCTTGGGGAGGCATGGTGGTGTAGTGGTTAGCGCTGTCACCTCACAGCAAGAAGGTCCGGGTTCGAGTCCCGTGGCCGGCGAGGGC
>JAPFFA010000023.1:68042808-68054025 GCA_026153275.1 Sciades herzbergii
CAGCCCAGAGGTATTCTTCGTGTGAAATTTGGTGATGATTGGTTGAAAACTGAGGGAGAAATAGCATCCTAAAAAAATGTTAGGAGAATAATAAGAAGAAGAGGAAAGTAGAAAGATCCTGAGTGAGAGTAACAATTTGCACCAGTCCTGCTAGCACAAATTAAATAGCAGGAATGCACATGACTTCACCTCAGGAGGAAGTAACACAGCTCTAATATTGGAAAACCACAAAAAAAAACAGATGTAAAAAGGGGAAAAAATGTTGTGCGATTCACGAAACAAATAGATTTAACAAGAAATCAGAGCTCTCTTTTTACATACTGCTGAAAGATAAAGAAAAGAGAAGCTAATGAAGGCAAAATGAAGGTAAGATATTTATAAAAGTTTATTTTAAAAGGCCTATTTGGTTATTAGCTTTTTTATTTGTAATAAAAGGAATATTTTTGGTTAATAGGCTGTTATATTTTTCTCTATACTTTACAAATGTGTGTAAATAATTGCTGTTGGCTGTTAAGAAAATTATATAAAAGTGATTTTCTTTTTTTAATTTAACAAAAGGACGTTCTTTCTTTAAGTTGATAAAGAATAGGAAAAGAAATGCTGCTTTTTCCTTTGGTAACAACATTTTCTTCATTGAACTGTATTTTATTTTTTGCAAAAATATCATGGGAAAATGGAACCATGAACCCAATATCATTAATCGAATCGTGAATCGAATCGTGAATCAGATGGATCGTTAGATGCCAAGTGAGTGGCAAAAGTATGTTTACCTTTGATTTCAGTATCTGCTGTGACCCCGTTGTGTAGCAATAACTGCAACTAAACATTTCCAGTAACGGTTGATCAGTTTTTCATCTTATGAACCTACATATAGTGGTGTAGTGTTTAGCGCTGTTGCCTCACAGCAAGAAGGTTCCGGGTTCGAACCCCATGGGCTTTCTGTGTGGAGTTTGCATGTGCTCCGGTTTCCCCTACAGTTCAAAGACATGTAGATTAGGTAAAATACCCAGCCACTGGAGTTGTACAAGCCAGTGCATACTTAATGCCGGTTCAAGCCCTGATAAACTGGGGAAGGTTGCGTCAGGAAGGGCATCCAGGGTAAAAAAAAATAAAAAAATCTATGCCAAAGCAAAAGGGCTGAAAATCAATTGGGGCTTAGTGCTGTATTCTTCCCTGGTCACAAACTATGTGATCTATGTGGTAAATCACTTTATTTTTATTAAATTAAGAAAACAGAAAGGCTGGTAAATCTCAGAGATCAGAGGATGGAGGTCAGTGCCGCCCAATGCACCTTAAGGGCCTGGTTAGTACTGGGATGGGTGACTGCCTGGGAAGACCAGGTCTTGGCATGGGAGGGACTTTGATATGTATATGTGTTCACATCCTAGGGCAGATGTCATCGACTGGACGTGGACAGAGCAAAGTATTTTGGTGGACCAAAGTAAAAAAATACTGTAGATGATTCTTATAACGTATGGAAAAAAATGTAGTTCAGTGTCTCAGATTTTCTAAATATGAACAAGCAAAAATGTACTGATTGAATTAATACTGTATTAACTACAATCTCAACAATTTATAAACAACCACCTGAATGCATAAGCTCACTCTCACTTTAAGTCCATCATGACATTTTGTTTTCTACTGGCTTATGACAGCAAACTCACAGGTCCGAGTTCACCTAGATAGTCAGCATGAAGCAAAGACAACAACTCCCAAAAGTAAACATGTCTATCTCCATCAGTGAATTAGCCTCGTTTTCAGGTGTCTCCTGTATCACTGTAGCAAAGGGTCCAAAATTCCACCTATAGATTTCAGTTTAGAGCTAAACTATAAACAGATGTTGGTAGCTTTGGAATCCACCTTGCATACAGTATAACATAATCTCCCCGTACACCATGTCTAGTGCATTATAAGACGATTTGAGAGTCAAGCACAGAAAAAGAACGTCTCCAGCGAGTGCCTGTTGAAAACTGATAACTATTATCAGTGTGCCGTAAATGGCATGCATTCATTCAGAGTTGTTTTCCTATAACAAGTGACACAAGGGTCATTTTGCCAAGCAGCCTAAGAATCACATTTCAGTAGGCTTGCATTAAGGAGCTAAAAGAAGATCTCGTGTCAGCTTAAATATTTAAACATGGATTTTAATCTTCTACAAAGCTGAACAGTATCTGAACAGTGACAGCTGTGAAGTCTATGAATACTTTCCCCAAATAATGCCCATGGTTATCATGGATACATCAAACATCAGATCATCACTACCGCCACTGAATTCCATTATGAGTACCCAGCCTATGGGGGGGACATTTTTAGATAGCGTTTGTGTCCCCTAGATCATGTCGACATTATCAGCAGCTAATCTAAAAAGTCTGAACTCAGAAGAACAGTATGTGAATTCAGAGACTTGTTTCTTGCTTCAACCAAGGCACAATGTATTACTAATATACCCCAAAATACAAGAATTATGTAAAGCAATTCTTCTCATTTGAAAATGACTAGCATTTTTTCTTGACCATAATGCTAATTTACATCGGGTCCATTCGAATCTGGGTTAAATCTCATCAAAGGGGGATGTCGAACAAGACAGTGAGGCATCAAGGACCATCAAGAAGCGGATCAAACTCTCATTTCCTTTCTTGTAAGATACCTTCAAACTGCCTCCAGAAGGTTCTTTTTTGAAGGTATCATCAATGCATCCCTGATGCTGCCTATTACCCACAAATCTCCCCCAAGCAATGGGAAGAAAAAAAAAAAGATGGTGGACCAAATTTCAGAGAAAAGTGAATTTGTGTACAAATGTACATTTTTGGCTTTTTTTTTTTATTTCTTTGCTTAGATTTTTGAAAAGTTACGAAGAAATAAACGTTGTATCAACACTATCATATAACCCAGTGACCATAACCAACTAAATTTGTTTGACATGATTTGTGAGGCATCTCTTTGCCAACTTGCTAACATTTGCTAACTATTGTTAGATGCGTCTTGACATCACATGTTACCATAAATCCTATCCTAAAGGGTCGTTCAAAATGATCATTCATAGAAGATGCCTCCAGTCGAAAGTCCTGCCTTATGAGACACCTGTCTATTACGGCAGCGAGGTAAGAAAGCAGTGACCTTCTGTTTCATACGGACCCATTGACCTTATTGACGTTAAGTGCGACACTTAGCTGCTAGCTTGCTAGGAAGCGGACAGCTCCTTCTCCGTGCTGTAAAATGAAGCTTTCTAAGCTCAGATTAAAAAAATAATAATAATCTGATGTGTTTTCTTAAGCACATGTAGAGTTTTATTTCATTATTTTAAACATTCTAAGTGTGTGTTGTCTCACATTACTTGATGATAAACTGTTTGCTCAGTCAGCCATCCTGTTTTCCTAGTTAGCCATGTCAGCATTCTAGATTTGACTAGCATGTTGCTGTTGAACAATGTTGTTGACCATGAGCGGTTCACAAATGTTAAAAGTCAAAAGTAGAAGGGTGCTCAGTAGAGTGCATACCTCCGCCAAGCCACATATTAGGATTTGCATCACAATCTAATCAATTGTCCCTTGGCCCATTGGTCACGTTTCCTCCAAATTTCATCAAAATCTGTTCACTACTTTTTGAGTTATGTTGGGAACAGACAAAAAAATACCCTACCTGCATACATATCTGGTTCCTGGATCCACATACATATCTGGATAATGGATCCACATACATAACCGGATTTGCATCAAAATCAAATCAGTTTTTCCTTGGCGCATAGCTCACCTTTCCACCAAATTGCACCAAAATCCATTTGCTACTTTTTGAGTTATGTTCGGAACAGACAAAAAAAATCCCCAATCCGCATACATATCTGGTTCCTGGATCTACATACATAACTGGATTTGCATCAAAATATAATCAATTATTCCTTGGCCCATGGCTCACCTTTCCACCAAATTTCATCCAAATCCGTTCACTACTTTTTGAGTTACGTTGGGAGCAGACAAACAAACAGAGGTGAAAACATAACCTTCTCTTAAGTTAGCGAAGGTAATAAACTAGTCTTCTCGTTTACCATGACTCAAATTGTAAGTATTTACAGCTTTAATTTAAATTTTGAACAAAAATCATACAAATCCTATGAGCAATGAGTAGCTTGTCCAAACACTTATAACCAAAAAGGCACTTCTGCTTCTGGCTTGTTCACTATAATGGCAATGACACGATTTGTTTTCACTCTGTGTCTATAGGAGCTCCTGAAAATAAACTTCAGCGATGTTCATCCCTTCTATACGTACACTTCCAAAGCTCCTTTTAGTCAGCTGGATCAACGCAAAACAACTACAAAGGTAAGAAAATACCTTTAAAAACAGTTGGTGCTGTCTCGTTGTACTGCCGAGTGTAAACAGTGCTACCAGATATATGAAGTCCAAACAGAAATACTCATGTAGCCCATTCTGTCAGGTATCTTAAACTAAAGTAGGTAAAAAGTGTGAACCAGTGTGTGTCTCTGGGGAAAACTTGCTTCTGGGGAGTGTGCTCTGCTGAAGCGGGAGCTTCGGAGCACACTGTGGGATATCGAGGGCTCTGAAATGCACAACTACGGATTACACACGGAATTGAAATACGCACATGCAGATATTGCTGTCCACACACACACACGCACAGTGGGCCTGATTTATTGTGTAATTTAAAAAAAAAAAAGATTGCATCTATTTTTTTTTTTCTATTAACACACATGATACGGTTTTCAGGCACTAAGTAATAAATAACAGGAGCATCTTTGTGCATATTTCATGCTTAAGGAAATTACAAACAATTTCCAATCCGCTGACCCAGGAATGTGTGCAACATTTGTTCGTGTGTGTGTGTGTGTGCTTTTAAGCAGTCAAGCCTTATCACTTACATCTGCGAATGCCATTATCAATCTGCCACACATTCAGACCTTCATTAGCCATGAGCTGCATACTAAGTTGAATACACTAACACACACATGGCCAAGATACCTGGAGTGTGTGTGTGTGAGAGAGAGAGAGAGAGAGAGAGAGAGAGAGAGAGAGAGAGTGAGTTGGAGGTGGGGGGCTCTACTCCTCTCTTCCATCTCCTTTGACACACACACACACACACACACACACACTGAACATTGGCTCAAAGCCAATCCATGTCTTATGAAGCAACAGTGCCACCTAAAGGTAACAAAAATCCCTCCTTCCTTCCTTCCCTTCACCCCTACATCCTTTCCTCCCCTCCACCCAAGAAGCTTCCCATCAATCTCCTTCCATAACATGAGATTATTTGTGCTACATAACAAGCATCTCATTCTAATGAGGCTTCAAAGAAACGGGATTAGATATGTTATTTGAGACTTATTAACAGCTAATCCACTTTGGAACGGATACGGTTGTACCTTAATGGCTTAGGTTAGTTTATGTGAATATTCATGAAGCTTCCCCGTGACGGGTGTGTGCAACGGGTTGCTTCTTTGTGGTGTGCAATGCAAGGAAGTAGGAGTTCGGTGCTAGTAGTAGGGGAAAAAAAAATTGAAGGTACAAGCGGTAAAGTTCCAAAAAAAAACCTACAAGAAATGGAAAAACAGTACTGCAACAGGTTATTCTTGTGATGCTTCTTGGAGAGAAACTGTTTCGATCAGAACAATACTGAATACTACTGGATACTTTTATGTCCGTTTTTTTTTTCTTTCTTTGGATTACCATATGTTGTAGGTGGTAAAATGACATCGGAGTAGACAGGCTAGAAAAAAATGTTTCTTTTACAAATTCGGAGAGCACTGTAATGTTCGTACTTCAACATCCACAATCCAAGGTTCCTTCAACTCACAGCATCTAACGAATTATCAGTGCCTTGAATAGGACATATATCATTAAAAAAAAGGAAGTAAAAGAAAAACACAAACACATGAGGAGAAAAAAAAATGCAGAATTACACTTTCCGAATCTAATCAAACACACGTTGCTTTTTGGTACAAAGTAGATGAGTACACCTATTGGTGATACTTTTGGATTTTTTTAATCCTATTTGTATGCATGCATATCAGGTGAATTATAGCAACTGGGCTAGGACTGGCACTTCAGTACTAAACAGGGCGGCTATATGGACTACTTATAGACCAGTAAAAGTGTTCTTTTACCTGTCTGTTGTGTAAGGTCCCTCCTTTTGTCTTGAAGCCTCCTTGGGAGCTGCACTCCGAGGCACTGAAGTGATCCGAGCTAGTGGACGAGCGTTTGGAAAGAGTGTCACATCCCCCGACGAATGTGTTGTCGAGGGGCAGCTCCTGAACGACGTGATGCTTTTTCGCCGAAACTGGAGTGTCGGCCTTGACGTGGAAAGCCGACTGGGGTGAGGCCGACTTGTAGTGCCTGGCTAAATCGGGGCTATTGGGCTTGAAGGTGGTGGTCGGTGTTGTGTTCCAGTCAAACCGTCCAATCCCCGGCTCCTCGAGCTCAGCTGGGATGCTGATGGTGCCGTTGATGGGTTCGTGCGCTGGGTCATCGGGTTTGTTCTCCTCGATGCTTACGAAGTTAAGCAGGGAGCTTTTGGGTGACTTCCTTTTCTTGCGCTTTTTCTTCTTGTTCTGCTTGTTCTCCTGGTTGGGTGACATCCACTCAGCACCTTGTTTCTTCCTTTGAGCTGCTTTAAACTGCGAAACGTTTCGGCAGCGGACCAGAACAGTAATGAATATCACCACGATTACCACCATAGCACCTGTGACGATGGCAATGATGGTTTTAAGATTGTCGACATTCTGATACGTTTCGCTACTGTCGCCGATGTTCCGATCCAGAGGTGTCTCCATCGTGCGCCGGATGAGCTCGTAGATAAAAGATGAATTTCCTACTGTGTCGTTGATGTACAGGAAAACAAGAACTAGTGTGTGCAGAGACTTTGGATAGCCAAGGTCGCTAATGTTGACCACCAGACGATGGAGGCCGATATCCGCAACAGTGGGCTTCTCTTCTAAAGTAATGTTTCCTGTAACAGGATCAATCCTGAAAAGTCCTCTGCCGTTACCACTAATGATGGTGTATTTTAATTCAGCATTCATTCCTGTATCTCCATCCACAGCAAAAACTTCTGCGACTACAGATCCCGGAATGGCAGAAAGTGGTACCAGCTTGAAGGAAGTGTTTGATGGAGGGTAGATGACAATGGGTGGGTTGTCATTGACATCAATGACGTTGATGGTCACTTTGGCGACTGATGAACATGGAGGACGACCACCATCCACAGCCCTTACATCAAAGGTATAAGAACTTTGCTGCTCTCTGTCAAAGGAAACGTTCGATTTTATAACTCCGGAGAAGGGATCGAGGATAAAGTTTTCATTATCATTGAGTATGGAGAGAGACACCTCGGCATTTTCACCTGCATCTGCATCTGTGACTGTAATCACTCCGACTGTACTATACTTAGGCAGGTTCTCAGACACAAAGAACTGAAAGTGGTTGTGTGTGAACTTGGGGCTGTTGTCATTTTCGTCTAAAATGGTAACTATCACAGCCGCCTGGCTCTGCAACGCCCGGGTGCCGTTATCTCTTGCCGTGACGGTGAAGAGAAACCTATCTTGATCTTCTCTGTCAAACACCCTTGAGGCTGTCAACACCCCAGTTTTACGGTCCAGATCGAAGAAGGAGGCATTGGGTCCGAGCTGGTAGACAATTTCCGCATTTCTCCCACTGTCTTCATCTGTAGCACTAATAGTTGTGAGAAAAAGGTCACGCTGGTTATTTTCCATGACTGACAGTTCAATCACAGGCTGGCTAAAAATGGGCGGATTATCATTCTCATCCTCGAGCTTCACTTTAACCAACGCAGTCTGGTTCAAACTAGGCTTTCCGGAGTCAGAAGCCACAATTTTGAAGATGTACTCCTTGGTCCCTTCGTAATCCAACAGGGCTGAGGTTTCCAACAAGTATTGGTTGTCATAGACTGCTTTGAGGTGGAATGGCACGTCCTTTTCAATAAAGCAGATCACCTTGCCATTGACATCAGTGTCCTTATCAGAGACGGTGATAAGAGCTATTTTAGTGTTAATGGGGTCTTTTTCAGACAACATTACGGTACCATTAGTCGGACTGATAATGTATCTCAGGTCTATATTTGGAGCATTATCATTCACATCAGTCACATTGATCGTTACGGTTGCTCTTGCTGGACTGGAGCTTCCATCACTGGCTAAAACTGACAGCTTATGAATTGCAGTCTCTTCCCTATCGAGCGGCCTCTGTACCGTTATTAGTCCAGTCGTAGCATTTAGTGCAAAGAGTCTCCGTGTAGATGGCGAGACTTGCGTACCAAACATGTATTTGATTTCTGCGTTGGACCCAACATCTGCATCCGAAGCCTGCAGCTGTACAACAGAAGTCCCGACTGGAGAACTTTCAGGAATATAAACTTCGATCTGACTTTCTTTGAAAACTGGACGATTGTCATTGACGTCAGTGACCGTCACCTGAAGAATGGCAGTGCTGGACTTCTGTGGATTCCCCCCATCTTCCACTTTGATTTTCATGACATAGGTGTCTTTTTGCTCTCGGTCCAGATTCTGTTGGACAATCAACTGCGGCCATTTTTCTCCTTCCTGCGTCTCGACGATATCCAAGCCAAAAGTGCTCTGTCCGTTCACAAGTTCATACTTGTGGACGCTGTTGGGTCCCGTGTCAGGATCAGTAGCGGAGGGAATAGCAAAGCGGCTGTTGATGAGAGTGTTTTCAGGAATAGAAATGTTAATCACAGGGGAAGGAAACATCGGAGCATTGTCATTGGTGTCCTTCACGATGATTTTGATTTTGATTAATCTGAAGTAGTCATTTGGCAGGATGACCACTTCGATTTCAAACGAGCACTCGGTCTCCTCGAATGACGGACCAGGACAGAGTTTTTCACGGTCAATACGGTTCGAGGTGGTAAAAATCTCTCCTGTGTTGCTCATTACTCTCAGTAATGGGTTGTCCCCGGCTTTCGAGACCAGACGGTAAACCAGATTGTTGCTGGCAGCGTTCATATGGGAGATGTTCAAATCCTTTGGTATATTTCCAATAAGTACATTCTCTTGCAGCTCCTCACGGATTGAGTAAATTAGCTCTTGGGCGATGGCTGGATCCAGCCACAGACAAGCAACAAAGGTTGCCAATAGGTAAAAATCCTTTAGATCCATGACAGCACTTCAAATGTCTTTCCTCGTCTTTATTTCAAACAGTTATCCTCATCGCAATGTAGCCACAGCCATGCGTTCAGAGAAAGATAAGGAGCAGTCGAGCATGATCCTAAAAATAAACATTACAATACAGGTTTAATCAATCAAATCAACTCTGGTATAAGAAGCTCTATCGGTTGTATTTGTTTATATGTCATGCATATACACTGTACTGTATTGTATAGTGTACGCATTTGAGTAAATAATTTAACAGTTCAGGGATAAGACTTTCGAAGAAAGGAAGGGGAAAAGAAGCACAGGAAATCTCTCTCTGGGAACTAATCAACAAATTGCATCCATGAAAGCGACACTGAATGTTAGATTTGGGTTCCAGGCTGAGTATGACAAGTCATCTTGGTTTGGTCTTTCAAGGACCTTTCGGAGCAAACCTGCAGCAGACATGCGAAGGCTAAATCTTGTCATCCAAGCATGCATTACCAAAACAAACAAACAAACAAACAAAACATCAATGCATTGAAGAAGAAGAAGAAGAAACAAATCATGCATGGAACTTGAAGTCAGATGCTTAGAGAATAAAAGCATTGATGCAATAAAAGCATTGCCTTACCCTTGTATCTGTGTGTGTGTGTGTGTGTTAATGACTCTTAAGGTCGTGCATAGTGAGTGAGTGAGTGAGTGACTGAATGAATGAATGAAAAAAATCCTCTTGATGCGAGTGAGCTTCGATATTAAAGCCTTCCGGTGCTAATTATGAGCAGCAGGTCCACAAAACAAACAAAAATTAAGAAGAAGGGGGGGAAAAAATCCATGCATTATCAGACTGAAGCAGGAAATACGTTCATATTGAGAAGCACCTGTTTTGCTCAGACGCGCAGACACATCCCATCATTTATCCCAGCACAAGAGAGTCAAGTTCAACGATGCATGAATGCATGAGCTTCCAGATTTCTGATTGGCTTTATTATTATTGTTATGATTATTATTTTTTTTTAAGTGGAAGAAAAAAAACCAATAATAAAGAAATATATCTAATCCAGCAGTGCCATCCCTGGCAGCGCATGCATGCGTGCGTTCGTTCGTTCGTGCGTGCGCTTCAGTGAGTGCAATGAGAGACGCGGTCCCTTTTCTCCCTCTCCTCTCCTCTCTCGCTCTCTCCTGCACAGGACTGGCATTTGTGGCGCTGAACTTCGAGTTATGCTCTATCGAAGGCGTGGTTTAACAGCCAAGCCACACCCTTATGGCATCCTATTGGCGCAAGGACGCACGCACAATCCCATCTGATCGCTGATTGGCTGGAATCAGTGTCACTCAGGACGCAGGAGGCTGAACCCGAGCCCGAGATGCTGCAAGGCAAAGGATGCAGCACTGAAAAACTCCGAGCGCGCACTTCATTCATTATACATTCATTAGACCTGTCTCAGGCTTTTGCACTAAATAAACATGTTGAAGAAAATTGTTTGGAGTTGTGCAAATAATATGCATATATTATAAGAAGGAGGGGTGGGGGAATAAAACATAGACTTCTTTTGTTCATCTGGTGCATGAATAAAACATATTAAACTCATATCTTCCAGGATTAAACGCGCACAGTGGCAGTGAAATGAAATGCAGATGTGTGTGTGTGTGTATAGCTTGTGCTTGTTGCTGGACTGTGTGGATGATTCACCGGTCAACAGCGTCCCCTACAGGAGGACGTGTCCTGTGTCCTTCTGGATCAAACACGTGCCAAGGGTTATTCTAAGGCGTTTGCTTCATCTTCACTTAATGCGTAATTATGAGCAGAATCAGCTGAGATACACATTTAAATGTGCAGACCAAGGTGCTAGAGATGGGCTATTAGTGGAAACTATTTTCTAATACACTCCAACATGAGGCGTATTATGGAGCGAGAAATATGCCACTGCAATCTTAATTGGTGTGTCTTTTATTTCAAACTCTCATCTCATCTCATCATCTCTAGCCGCTTTATCCTGTTCTACAGGGTCGCATAGACACAAGCATTCACACTCACATTCACACCTACGGTCAATTTAGAGTCACCAGTTAACCTAACCTGCGTGTCTTTGGACTGTGGG
>JAPFFA010000023.1:68296421-68310370 GCA_026153275.1 Sciades herzbergii
ATACACCACTTGCATTTTTCATCCAAGCTACATCCAGGACATGGAGATTCAAAACTGTGACATAAATCTCTATATGTCACTCGTGAGGAAATTGATGAATTGTTTTGATAAATTTGGGTTTATTTTGTTTGTGAATGTGTCAATATAATAAAACAAAAATCACATGTTAGCTTGGAGATATGTAGTTTATCTTCTTGTGTTGAAAAACTTGCATTTTTCATATGAAATACATCACGGATCTAAATGACATATTTAAAAGTTATTCCACGAAATCAAGTCATACATGAACTGATAGCCAATGAGGCGCATAGCATCGAGTCGGCTATAAGCCATGTATGATGAGATTAAGTGGAATAACTGTTTTATTCTATCCATATTCACTGGATTTTGAGAAACAAAGCATTTTTATTTTTATTTTTTGCAGATTTGATAAATGAAAACTTTATACAAAATGTCCAGCAAAATAATTTCTGCTTAGAATGTAAACAAACTAGTGAAATGACTAGCAATTTGTGAAAAAAGCTATAATAATAATTCTAGGGGAAAAAAAAAAAATATATATATATATATATATCTTACCATCAAATACTTTTATTCTATATTTTGTTTCTTTTTTTGTATTTTTTGGGGGTTTTGTTTTCAAGTAGAGTTTTATTTCATTCTTGGTTGGTTCAGCAGCGCACTCCGCCATTTTCTTTTTCTCATGGTATATGAGCTGATAGCCTTGTTGTAGAGTAGCCAATCAGAACTTGTTACTGCTCATATCCAGTGAATGTGGATAGAATAATTAAATAAAATTGGCTGGCGTTAAGTGGTATAGCAGCTATATTCCATTAAGCTACCATGATATTGAACGAGCCGTCGATGAGTTTATGCTTCAGAAAAATAAACTTAAAACCTATCTGGTGCACTTTGAAATTATATTTTACCTGTCTCAGCCCACTATAAGTACATTTTAGCTTGAAATATAGTCATTAAAATCCCACTATCTGGTGTCACCCAGCAGAGGATGGGTTCTCTTTGAGAAGAAACTCACAAGCCTTCTTCCTTGTGCCATCTGAGGTAGTTTTTCCTCACCACTGTTGTCTCTTGCTTGCTCATTAGGATCCAAGTTGACATCCAGATTTCTGTAAAGCTGCTTTGTGACAATGTCTACTGTTATACAAATAAAATTTGAAATAAAATTATTTGATTGCCTTTTTAAGAAGAAGAAGAAGGTATAAGCAAACTGTTTTAATTTATCATTCAGAAATAGATGAAAAATAAACACAAAACATAGAAGATAAGTAAGTCACAAAAGCAAGCAAAAAAAAATAATCACAACTGAAACTTTCTTTAGTTCAAGTGTAATAATAGCCCACATTTATTGCTCATTCAGAAATACAATAATTCTATATATTATAATATAATTATTCACTGTTTCTTTATTAATATTTGTGATAATGAAGGAACAACGGCTAAAGCTTATTTGCTTTCAGTGCCTTGTTAGGTTCATCAGAAGATACATCTTTGACATTTCCATACATATAACGTCTATTTTGTGCTGCAGTTCTTCGTTTGCAACCACATGACCAAAATTGCTTGGGTCATTGACCGCCGCCATGTTGGAGGATATACAGTCAAACAATATGGCATCTGTAAACAGCATTCCAAGTGATAGCATAACTTATTACCTCGCTCATGATGGAGTAAGCAGGTCAAGGTATTGTAATCAGTGCGTTTTTTTTTTTTTTTTATCTGTCTGTCTGTCTGTTAACAATCTAGAGTCTAGACGGCTGCACCAATTGATGATTCAAATTTTTAGAGTAGGTGAGGAATGGTCCATAGATTACCTGATTAAATTTTGGGGGTAATCGGGTCAAGGTGAAGGTCAAGGTCACTGGAAAGGTCAACCTTTTGGTCAAAATAACATATTTTCCATTATAACTCAAAAATGGTTGCTGACAGACGTATATTTACTATTATGAGCATATAGGAACTCCCATATGGCCTTTCATTTGGCACCAAGATCTTTGACTTTGAGTGAACTTGAAAGGTCAAACTCAAGGTCACAGATTTTCAGAGGGCTGTAACTTGAAAATGGTTGAAAATGGTTGATGGTAGATGGTACCATTATCAATTTATAGGAAGTGCCATGTGGGCTTTCATTTGGCACCATGATCTTTGACCTTGAGTGACCCTGAAAGGTCAAACTCAAGGTCATGGGTTTTCAAAGGGCTATAACTTTACACCGATTGACTTCAAATTTTCAGGGTAGGTCAATAATGGTCCGTAGATTACCTGATTACATTTTGAGTGTGATCAGGTGAAGGTGAAGGTCAAGGTCAAAGTAAAGGTCAAAATCTTATTATTATTTTATTTTTTTTTTTTTTGCAATAACTTTCTTCAAATTCAGCATTTTGACTTCAAGCCAAAACCAAAATGTGCATCTTTCAATTTTGCTTCCAACCATATGCTGCATGATGGGGTAGCTTGGACATTCTCCATAGCGGTTGGGGGTTAAAGGTCATTATCGGTCAAAATAACATATTTTCCATTATAACTCAAAAATGGTTACCGATAGACAGATGTTAAGAAGAAGAAGAAAAGAAGAAGAAGAAGAAGAAGAAGAAGAGAGGCCTTTATGTGTCACATGCACATTCAAGCACTGTGAAATTCATCCTCTGCATTTAACCCATTTGAAGCAGTGAACACACGCACACACAAGTGACCACACGCACATACCCAGAGCAGTGGGCAGCCATACTACATGACAGTACTAACCACTACACCACCATGCCGAGAATATAGGAACTCCCATATAGCCTTTCATTTGGCACCATGATCATTGACCTTGAGTGACCTTGGAAGGTCAAACTCAAGGTCACGGGTTTTCGGAGGGCTGTAACTTGAAAACGGTTGATGATAGAGAGATATTTACCATTATCAACTTATAAGAAGTGCCACATGGGCTTTCATTTGGCACCATGACTTTTGACCTTGAATGACTTTGAAATGTCAAACTCAAGGTCATGGATTTTCATTGGACTATAACCTGACTGCTGATGACTGAGAAATACTACCATTATCAATATATAGGTAAAAAAATAAGTGCTGTCGGGCAAGGTTTGTTTTGCCTGGCAACACTTGTTTGACTTATTTTAACTCACTGGATGGCCTTTCCAAGAAAAGGTACCAAGCCTAAAAATCAATGGAGGCTTATAATTTTTTACATCTCTGGCTGGGTGAACACTTTGCAACTGAAAACATAGTTATTTGTAAAAGAGCACTCACCAGGTGAGGAGGCTGCAATGTTTGAGGTAGTAGATTGAATCTTGTTTGATTGACTCTATGATTGTTTGGGAAGATTCTTCAATAATTTTGCATTTCTTTCTGCACTTTCTAAGGCTAGCATTTCGAGCTACCACTTTAGTGCCATCTTTGATTTTGTTGTGGTCCATATTTTGTGTCAGAGCCCAGTCTGGATCTGTAAAACTGCAGAGCTCAGCTGGTTTCCCAAATAGAAAGAAAAAGCAAAATAAAAGCAGCATCATCAAAAATTATATACAGCTCTTTTTAAAATGAAATAATCGTAGAAGCCTTTGATTGTCGGATCACACACTCGATCATGGTATTGTCATGTTTGACAACAGCGAGTTTCTGCGTGACCAGGCTATTAATGGATCCAATATTTCTTATACATTGCAATATTTCATTAATAACTAGTTCGTAGCACTTACCATTGATAAAATGCTCACTGCAGGCTTGTGTGGTGTTTTTTTGCTTTCTCATTGCTTAGATCAGACCGGTTTATGTTGGACAGCCATTGACGTCTACACTCCATTGACAACTCTCTTGTTTTTTTTCCTCCTTGATTATTTATAATTGCTGGAATTCTAAAGAACTTATAAGTCACCTTGTCTCAAATAGAGTTGTGCCAGCATCCAATTACAGCACAAAGAGTCGGCATAGCAAAGAAACAAAAGGAATTCTTGAGCGTAACAACCTCTTGAGCATATCTTTGATAGTAAATGTGCGCCACGTGAGTTTGTGTATATCCTCCAACATGGCCCACTTCCGGTTCAAAGCCTTATGCAGAATTAGCTATGACATCACTTGCAAATGAAGAATTAAAGATTCACTTTATTTGTAATTTCTCTGGGTATCTGCATACACAGAAAGAAACAAAAGAGGGTTTCTCATCAGCATAGTGCAGTGCAATTAAAAAAAGTTAAATTATCAGTCTCTTAAAATAGATCTAAAACAACCATTCAAACACAATCAATTCACATACAGAATGCAAGAAATAGAGAAGTAGATTCTCGTGCCTTAAATGGTCTTCTCAGGCAGTTTCCTGTCCCAGTACTAACCAGGCCCTTAGGGTGCATTGGGCAGCACTGATCTCCATATCCCTCAGGCTCTCGCCTGTTACATAGCTGGGGTTACAGTGGGGGGCTGGTCCTCTGGTAACCACAAGAGTTTGACTCCCTACTCACACCTCTATTATGGCGTGCCTCACCAGGCACCATTTTGATAATGGTCTTTGGTATGACCTGACCATGAGTAGAATTCATGATCTCCCGGTCAAGAGGTGGACACGCTAACCACTAGGCCAGCTCGCGTTATTTTTTTTTCCAGAAATGATAATAAATGAATCATGAATTGTGGGTGGTGCAGTGGTTAGTTAGCATGGTTGCCTCACAGCAAGAAGGTTCCAGGTTCGAACCTCATGGCTGACAGGGGTCTTTCTGTGTGGAGTTTACATGATCTTCCCATGTCTGCATGGGTTTGCTCCCACAGTTCAAAGATATGTGGATTAGGTAAAATACCTAAAAGCCAATGCATACTTAGTGCCGGTCCCAAGCCCGGATAGACTGGGAAGGGTTGTGTCAGGAAGGGTATCTGGTGTAAAAACCTATGCCAAATCAAATATGCGGATCCAAATGATCTGCTGTGGCGACACCTAATGAGAACAGCTGAAAGAAGAAGAATAAATGATTTGTGATGTTCAGTTTGAGTATATATGACCAATGCTGGCTTGTCATGCTCTTGCTATCGCTACATGTGATATGTTGATTGAAAATTATGAACTCCAAATAAAAATTCTCATTCATACACTAGCTCGATAACTGTATTAAATCATTGTAAACTCAATAATGAATATAATAATCCAGTTAGTCAATTTTAGCTGTTATACCGTATTCTTTTTTTTTTTCTTTTTGGTGTTAAAAAGTTCAGAATGGGTCATTTAGACCTAAACAGGATATTAAGGGTTAATCCTGAGAGGAGCTGCATTAGCTTGTGTGACAGCTTTTAGAAGTAGTCTCAGTCTCTCTCTCTCTCTCTCTCTCTCTCTCTCTCTCTCTCTGGTCTTAATGGCAGGATGGAATTCATCCCTAACCTTTTGGCTCTAATGCACCCATAGACCAAGGAAGGAAAAGCAAATGGAGGACTAATGAGTAGGACACCGAGACTCTCAAAAAGTGCCATATCTGGAAAACATGAAAGACTAAGACTGATCTATGAAGTCTCTCTAACCAGGCAAAGTTGGGAGCACAAGCTTTTAAAGCCATGGCTTCTATACACTGGGGCCTAAAATTCTAAGTTCAGTACCAAATAATGCATGTTAGTATAAATATAGAGGTGATTATAGGAAACTGCATGCGCTGATAGGTGAAGAGATTTGGACTAATTCTCGATAATCACCTTGAGTGACCTGGCAAAATGGCGGCCGATCACTTTTTCACTGTAAGTGAGGAAGAATTACAAATTATGAAAGAAAATGCTGTTTCTAAAATCACTAAAAGTGCTATGAAGGTTGATCTAAAACTCTTCAAAGGTAAGGTGGAATTGTGATTTATTTTATCGATTTTAGAAAAAGCATTTTGTGCGAACTGCTAGTTGGTCTAGTGGTTAGAGTGTCTTCCTGGAGATCGGGAGTTCTACTCACGGTTGGGTCATACCAAAGACCATTATAAAAATGGTGCCGTCTGGCAAGGCGATACAGATGTGAGTGGGGAGTCAAACTCTTGTAGTTACCAGAGGACTAGCCCCCCACCGTAACCCTAGCTATGTAATAGGCAAGAGGTCGAGGGCTATGGAGATCAGCACTGCCCTATACGCCACATGTCATGGGAAGGACTTTGATTGATTTTATGCGACTTGGTGTAGATTACCACGCCATTATTACATTCGCATGGCGCTTTTGAAGTTTGAATTTTTTTTTTTCGAATACAATTTTTTTTTTTTATAATCACCTGTGTATTTATCCTAAAACAATTATCTGCCTCAGGCTTAGTGAATATCTGTGAATAATCACCTCAACTTAATTTTGGTTATTATTCACTGATATTCACTTCGCCTTCAGCAAATATTTGTTAAATAATATATCAGAAATCTATATTAATAACCTGCCCAAGATTTTTTTTTCCACACTGTTGTGATGCCAACCATTTCATTCAGCGAGTTACATCATGTTAAATGTTGTAGTCTCTTATACAAGATAATTTAATTGTTATAACACCTCCTGACTTATCAGCACGTTATCCTGGAATGAGCAATCCAGAATCATAGTGGCAAAGAAGATCTCACAAAGATGGAGCAATGGAGGATAAAAACTTTGGGAGAACTAAGTCATTTTTTGGTAGGAGCTAGTGAAGCATGTCTCTCTCTGGCCAACACTATAAATGATGAATGATTTTTTTTATATCAGGTAGTCCGAGAAATCCAATTTTCGAAAGAATATATTTTGAGTACAGACTCATTACCAGTAAGGGTATCTATCTACAGGATACACTATACTGTATATGACAGCAATCAGAAGAGCTGTAGCTTTATATAAGCCTCCTGTGTGAGGGGTCACCAAAAGGCAAATGGACAAATCCCAAAAGGGGTTTGATTCTAACCTTAAATTACCCTCTGTGTTTTGCATGCATCTATGTATGTTTTCTCCAGGTTCTCTGGGTTTCCTCCCACTGTCCAAAAACATACTGGAAGGTGGACCGGTGACTCTAATTGGCCTAAGCCATGAATAAGCTTGTGTGTGTGTGTGTGTGTGTGTGTGTGTGTGTGTGTGTGTGTGTGTGTGTGTGTGTGTGTTTGTGTGTGAGAGAGAAAGAAAGAGAGAGAAACAGAGAGAGATGTGCCCTGTGTTTTGTGATGTCTGGCTGCTATCTGGATGTAATGAAAATCTGAAGCCGCACTGGCCCTTTGTGGGTAAGGTTGGTGAACCTTGTTCTAGGTGGAGCAGAAAGCTGAGCAGAGTCAATAACATTAGAACAAGAGCTTGTAGACCTCCATAAGATGCAGGATCCAAACACAATCCTCCTATGAGAGGATAGGAGCTTGCAGGAATGGGATTTGAGCAGAAACAATGGCTTATAAAGGCAGGATCCTCATGAGAACAGAAGCTTTTATGAGTGGTATTTGGACACAAACAGAGGCTTGTCGGGGAAGGATCCTTACCAGAGGTGGGTCTTGTAGGCCTGGGATTTGGACAGTTGTAGGAGGAGGATCCTGAAGGATCAAGCAGACTGCAGTAGTGGGATTTGGACAGAAAGCCAGGCTTGTAGGAGTAGGGCCCATGTGAGAGTTTAATCTTGAAGGAGCATGATCTGTCCAGAAACTGAAGCTTCAAGGAGTAGGATCCAGATGGTAGTAAGGGCTGGTAAGCCTCAGGAGAGCCTGATGTTCTCAGGAACTTGTGGTGCACAAGATAGGAACCCTATGTTTGGAATAGCAAGCGATGCAAGAAAATAAACGAGTTTAGTTTAATGGAGCAACATATATGAGATGATTTGAGTACAATATTGTCAGTGCTCAATGAGGACTAACTAGTGTAAGAGGGGAATGTGACCCACCAACAAATCTATGCTCTGCTCTCAACAAACTCAAGTGATCACATGGGAAAAGAAGCAACAACCGATCTCAGTTTATCAAAACTCTTGTTGCCTATAGTTCACCATCTGCATGACCTGTAAAGGCCCGTTCCCACAACACCGATAACAACACCGATATAACTATACCTATAACCACAACTATGACTACATTTCTGCCTGAATTTAGTTCCAGTCTGGAGCAGTCACACCACAACTATAATACCGACTATAATATCGATTGGTCCTGACACTTGGGTAAATAAATGCATGCAACTTAGGAATAGTCATGGAAGTTTTTCCCAAGTAGTAGCACATTATTCCAGGTCATACTGTATAGCTTGGACTTCAAAACAACCCATGCACACACTCCGGTGGTTGATATAATATGAATAGGTCACAGACTATGGCAATATAATAAAAAAGTATGCAAAATACAGAGTAGATATGGATTTTAATACCGATGCATC
This sequence comes from Sciades herzbergii, assembly GCA_026153275.1. Classification (NCBI taxonomy): domain Eukaryota; kingdom Metazoa; phylum Chordata; class Actinopteri; order Siluriformes; family Ariidae; genus Sciades; species Sciades herzbergii. The sequence goes on from JAPFFA010000023.1 coordinate 68,304,745, forward strand.
ACAGATGATAATTAATGAATCAGTCACGGACTTTTCAGCATATTACGGATTTGTTACTGATTTCATATGGCTGATGCATCACAGATGAAAAATTAAGAAGTCTAAAACAATTAAATGTTTGGAATGCTGAAGTTCATAATTAAAATATCTTACCTGTATTTATATGTTTACTTTATTAATTGACTATCGAAATTTCATGGAAAATCACATATCTCTGAATAAAAGATCCGTGCTTTGTATTAATTTTTTATTTTCCGTGAATCCGTATTCCGTGACTTCATGATGCAACAAGGATGTACAAAGATGCCCGGGGAAAAATAGTACATGCTCAGACAATGTCACATATAAACAGTTACCTGATTGGTCAGATGTTTTATCGGATCAGTTCCAGGCCTGGAAAATTGCTCCGGAAGCAATCTCACCGATATGGATAAACCCAGGGCTGGGCTATAGATATCATTATCAGTCTGGTGTGACCATCGCTGCCACTCAATTCGAGTAATACGCCATGATGATTTTACTTCTTATGTGTCCGCAGAAGGGAGAGGAGGTCAATGCGAGCTCGACAAGCACGGCCACGCTTTGGACATACATGGTCTCCTGTGATGTTTGCTGTCTTATTTGCTGCTGCCTTCCTTTTTTCTCTTGCAGCAGTTTCTTGGGCCACTCGCTGAGTCTCAAAGTGGAGGACTCCGTCATGCACCGCTTTTCGTCAATTCTTGTGCTCCACTGTGAGAGCTTCCCAGTTCTCGGGGTCTATGCCACACTTCTGCATGGTTTACTTCAGCTCATTCTTGTAATGTTTCTTTTGGGGCACCAACCTTGTGAGTTCCCTCTGATAGTTCAGAGTAGAAAACCTTCTTTGGGAGCCTGGTGTCACTCATGTGCACCAGGTGTCCAATCTAGAGGAGGTGGTGCTTCATAACACCAACCACATAAACTGCAGGGGACCAATTTATTTATAGTTATTGTTAGCATCATAGTTATAGTTATCGGTATTGTGGGACTGGGCCTTAACTCAAGAGGTTGTCCTAATTCCAGTCTTTGGAAGGAAGACGAATAAATTACATAAATTACAGAAAACAGACCTACTGTCTACTGCATCTTTTGCTATTTTTTGCACCGATAACAGACCTGCATTTCGGGATGAAAGAGGGTGCAGTATATTATAATGTGCTCTGAGCTAATTATTGTAGATACTGGTGGGCAAAGCAGAACTTGGTATGTCATAGCTTTTTGTACTTCATACAAAGCCAGGTAGCCAATATCAATTGGATAGGATATGATAGGACAGGACAATTGTGATCAAACACACTAGTACTTGCTGTGAAGCTGAGATCCACACTAATTGGAGTTTGTTGATGGAAACATCATGGAATTCAGCCAGTGCTTTACAGTAATCTCATCTTATGGTGGTACCGGCATGAAAACAACTCTTAAGAATGAACATCTGATACCAATTTCACCTGAAAGTTTGTCTGAACATTGAGCTTGGCCTACATTGGACACGTTTAGAATTGGACCCTCTTTGATGGCAGTCACACGTTTGATTTGTGTGTCGTAAAAGACCACAAGGTATGTGCACTCACGATCTAACTGGCATGCCACAACATGGGTGCTCACACTGCATGTGAAAATGTAGAATGATTTTATTCACAACAATATGGCCACATGCTGAGTAACTAGCAGGAAAACCAAGAACACAGTATGTAGCTTTGCTAACTTGTGCCATGCTGAGCTCTGAAACTAAAAGAAGGAAAAGAAAAAGGTGTGTATACACACACAGATGTCCAAGAAGGTGTGGGAAGGACAATTTTGCAGAGAGAATTTAAGGTAGGCCATGCTTTGTGTGTGTGTGTATTTTTTATGTGCTACTGAGGACCAAATGTCCCCACGAGGGTAGTAAAATATGACAATTTTGACCTTGTGGGGAGATTTAGATGGTCTCCACAAGGAAACCATAATTGTTGTTGTTGCTGTTGTTGTTGAACAAAAAATAATAAAAAAGAGCCAAAAAGTTTCATTTTCATTACTGAGGTTAAGGTTAGGTGTAGGGACGGCATTAATTAACACCATTCGTAATTGTCAGTGGAAGGTCCTCACAAGGATAATGAGACAAACATGTGTGTGTATGTATATGCGTGCATAATTTTATGTACTACTGAGCACTGAATGTCCCCACAAGGGTAGTAAAATCTGACAAGTTCAAACTTGTGGGGACAATTGGATGGTTTCCACAAGGAAATTGTAATTATTGTTGTTATTGTTTTCATTGTTGTTGTTGAACAAAAATAAAAAAGAACCAAAAAGTTTAATTTTCATTCCTGAGGTTAAGGTTAGGTTTAGGTGTAGGGACAGCATTAATTAACACCATTAGTAATTGTCAGTGGAAGGTCCTCACAAGGATAATGAGACAAATGTGTGGTGTGTGTGTGCATGCGTGTGTGTGTGCGCATATTTTTATGTTCTACTGAGGATCAAATGTCCCTACAAGGGTAGTAAAATCTGACAATTTTGACCTTGTGAGGACATTCGGATGGTTCCCACAAGGAAATTGTAATAATTGTTGTTGTTTTTGTTGTTGTTGTTGAACAAAAATAAAAGATGAACCAAAAAAGTTCCATTCTCATTAACGAGGTTAAGGTTTAGGTGTAGGGACAACATTAATTAACTGCATTAGTAATTTTCATTGGAAGGTCCTCACAAGTATAATGAGACAAACATAAGTGTGTGTGTGTGTGTGTGTGCGCGCGCGCATGTGCACATATTTTATTTGTACTATTGAGGACCACATGTCCCCAAAAGGGGAGTAAATTCTGACAATTTTGACCTTGTGGGGACATTTGGATGGTCCCCACAAGGAAATTGTAATTGTTGTTGTTCAACAAAAATAAAAAGAACCCAAAATTTCATTTTCATTACTGAGGTTAAGGTTAGGTTTGGGTGTAGGGACAGCATTAATTAACTCCATTAATAATTGTCAAGAGAAGGCCCTCACAAAGATAATGAGACAAGTGTGTGTGTGTGTGTGTGTGTTTGTGCGTGCATATAAAACTGGTTTGGAAGACCACGTAAACCGCAAGAATGCTGACTGAAATGTTTTGAAGAGTATGTGTTTCCAAGCGTACCTGTCAGTGTGTTTTTGAGTGTGACAGACTGCCATGCTATTTAGCCCTCAGATTTTTGACTACCACTTCGTCCTTCATCATAATCATGGCACTCAAGGAGGCTTTTCTCAGGTTAGCTTATTTAATCTGTGTAGCTCAAACTAGCAATGAAGAGAATATAACTTTTTTGAATGAAATTAAAAATCGATGCAGAAATCTTGTCAGGTTAACGGCTGTTCAGCAGGTAGTACTGTATTTGTGGAATGATTCTGAACATTTAAGCTAAATCACATGAGCAAGAATGCTGTTCTACTGAATATGAGCACAACTGTGATTTGTTTGGAGGTTATATTTATAGCAAAGTTTTTTTTTTCTCTGCAACAGCACTGAGAGATTGAGAGTGTGATATTGCATGATGTGTGTATAACATTTCGAATGAAAATAGTTCCCAAAGACGACACAGCTAGACAAAGCATTGTGTGTTGCCATGCAACATACAGACTGACTGACAGCCCGTAATAAGCGCAGTAACGTTTTCAATGTAACAAGCTATTACATGAGTTGAGATTTTATGTGGCAAACACAGATAAGTGGAGTTGTACAAGCAGTGAAATGTCCCAGTGCTGGTATAGTAGGAAGGGTGGGAGAATAGCGATGTTTATGAGCAATAGATGGTGCAACCCTGTGCACATCAGTGTTAAAGAACAAGACATTGAGCTGCTAGCTGTTAGCCTTAGGCCATATTACCTACTGAGATAGTTCTTGCACGTCATCACGATAACACTCGCCACTCGGCTGAAGCTGCTACAGCCTGTGAGCCCACACACACACTGTAGTATCACAGTTACAGATGGCATACCCACAGTCTCTCCTACTCCTCAGCTCAGGTGACCTTAACCACGTTTCCCCACCTTCACCCACTATGTTAAATGCCACATCAGGAACAATAAAAACACAAAGACAAAGGATGCATACAGCTCTTCACCCCTGCCCCTGCTTGATCACCCAGATCACAACCTAGTACACCTCCTGCCTGTCTATATACCGAGAGTGTAAAAACAACCCCCAAGCACAAGGTCTGTGAAGAAATGGACTGAACAGGCCAATGAGGACTGCTTTGAACCCACCAACTGGGAAGTGCTTTTAGGCCACATGGGAAGGACATTGACAGTCTTGCTGCATTACAGACTCTATAAACCTTTGTATAGAGAACACTGTGCCGACCAGAATGGTACAGTGTTTCACCAATAGCTAACCCTGGGTGACCCCTGAGATAAAAGTGCGTTTTTATTTATTTTATTTTATTTTTTTTAGATCTGGGGACAAAAAAGAGCTGAATGAAGAGGGTACAAGCAGAACTAACAAGGAAAATAAGGGAAGGCAAGGACAACAACAGGAGAAAGATGGAAGAGTGCTTTACATCAAAACAATGAAAGGGAGGTCTGGAAAGGACTGAAAAAAAATCTTGGGCCATCGCAAAGGCAGTGGGATGGGCCCTGAACCTGGAGACTGGGAATGGGCATCCATCTATCCATTCATCCAATCCACTATCAATTCTTTGTGTGCAACCATGTGACAAAATAGTGCGATTTATGCATCCGACACCATGTTGCATGATATACAAATCCAAAATGCCATCTTGTGCGAACAATAACTGTGATGCATCTCTGACTTTCTCAAAATATTATGATTCTCTGGAGTTCTCTGCCGAGTCAAGATTAAGAGAAAAAGTTGAAATTTGTGGCTTTGACCCGTATATGTTAAAGCTGTCCAATTATACAGAGGATTTAGCCTCATTCTCCTGTTGACATCCATCAGTCTCGAGAGACTATGGAGTCACACTTTGGGTGGATTGTTTGGAGCAGCTTTGAATGTGACTGAACAGGCCGATCCTAGAATGACAGTCTCTTCCACACTGCAGGCAGATGTAGTCAGTGGCTGGTCGATCACTCTGATATCGGGCCTTCCGTCTAAGTCTCTTCGCCTCTGTGTACTGGGTTGATGTCTCCTCAAACTTTGAAAGGCCTTGTTGTACTGCTTGCCACCAAATGGAGCGCACAGATGCTGAGGCTTCCCAGTTTTGCATGTTGAATCCCAGGGTTATCATGTCCCTCTTACAGACGTCTTTGAATTGTAGTTGAGGTCTTCCAATTGGATGCTTCCCATCCAGCAGCTCGCCATAAAGTAGAGCTTTCGGAATACGGCCATCTTCCATCCTCACAACATGACCGAGCCAACGCAGGCATCTCTGCTTTAACAGCACGTACATGCTGGGGACCGCGGCTCACTTCAGAATTGTGGTACTGGGGAGTTTGTCCTTCCAGGTGACATTGAGAATGCGTCGGAGACAGCGCATATGGAAGACATTTAGCTTTCTTTCCTGAGGGTCATGAAGAGCCCAGGATTCACTACCGTACAGAAGAATACTCAGCACACAGACTCGGTAAACTTGAATCTTTGTGTGCTCTGTCAGTTTTTTGTTGGTCCACACTCTTTTCCCCAGTCTGGCCATAGTAGTG
>JAPFFA010000023.1:69530776-69542353 GCA_026153275.1 Sciades herzbergii
ATGAGAAAGACGACGAAGACAAAAATGACAAACAGCTACGACAAAAACAAAGAAAATGATGACAAAAACAGACGACGAAGACGACGACAAAGACGATGAAAAGAGCGACGACAAAGACGAAAAAATGAGAAAGACGACGAAGACAAAATGACAAACAGCAATGACAAAGACGAAGAAAATAATGACAAAGACGACAACAAAGATGACGACAAAGAAGACTACGACGACAAAGACGATGAAAATGACACGACGACAAAAAAAAACCATGACGACAAAGGTGAAGAAAACGACGACGACAAAGATGACGAAGAAAATGACGACAACGACAAAAGCCAAGAAAACGACGACAAAGACGACGACGAAGACAACGACAAAGACGACAAAAGCCAAGAAAACGATGACGAAAATGATGACGACAAAGATGACGATGAAGAAGACGACGACGACGACAAAAGCGAAGAAAACGATGACGACAAAGACGAAGGTGACGACGATGAAGAAAGAAGAACGGTCCTGAATGAGAGTAACAGTTTGTCCCAGCGCCGCTCGCACAAATTAATTAAATCGGCAACTTGTGGTGGTGTAAGAGGAATAAAACACAAACACGGTTTTACTTCATCATTTACGATCCTTAGATTTTACTCACCAAGTTCTTTTAGTCAGAGCTGATTTGCTTTTGTTTTATACGATATAAATGCTGCGTTGGGATAGTTTTTAAATCCCGCCACTGGCACGCGCAACAGACTTCCCCTCGCGCGTTCTGAACAGCACGCACAACGCACGGACTCTCGCGCCTCTAATTACGGACGCCTCTCTCGGATTAAGTAGCCGTCAGCGCGCTCGTATCAGGACGCTGAAGACTCCTTCACGTCGCAAAAGCGCTGTGCCGCGAGTCACACATTACCAAGCCTTGTTATCGTGCGGTCTTCCTGATTCCTGTTCTGCGTTTTGGATTCGGATACTGTCGAGCCCTGTTTAACCCGTTTGTGCCTCGCCCGACCCTTAACCTGTTCCTCGTTACGATAGCTGTGTGCCGTTCTGGATTGTATACCTGTTTTTTTTTTTTTTATAAAAAGACTCTTCTGCAAACCCATCCGTGTCTGTTCCTAACAACCAGGCTGTCGGTATACTTCGGCTCAGCGATCGAACGCCTCGGCGCACTGACAGATTTAAAAAAAAAAAAAAAAAGTTGCATTAAATGTGGTTGTGCGATTATACAGCGTCGAAATAACGACGGGGAAGATTAGAAACTGCGGGACGTTACTCTGTAACTCTGCTGTGGGTTCAGCCCTTGCCTGTGTATGATTGCTAAACCACGGTGTGTGTGTGTGTGTGTGTACGCATGTGTCTGACGCCTTCACCAAACTTGCAAAACAGGCCAGACCAGGCGGGAGGCTGCACTTCGAGCGGCTGTGTCTCACTCCCACACGCAGCGAGCGCGCTCAGTGTGAACGCTGGCGTCTTCATCAGCTGCTGTTTCAGTTTGTCGTGATGACGACTTTACGTTAAAACCGATTAAAGACGCCAGAGGAGCCGCCCGTCTGTCTTACTGTATCTGTCTCGGTCTTTTCCTCTATCGCTCTCAGTCAGTCAACGTCTTTCTTTCCATCTCTCTCGGTCTGTGCGCGAGTGGAATAACGTAGTGAGAGTGGTCGAAGTGCAGCGCGCGTGTGTGTGTGAGATGTTTTGTGAGCAGGGTGTTCTTGGTTAAAAGCCACACGCTGGTGGCACGAGAAGGAAATGGAGCAAATGCACAGCGCGAGACCAAAGGTCTAATCGTCAGTAAACACCCACACACCACTATCTCTCCCTCCATCTCTCACTTTGTCTCAGCGTCACATGGTCTCGAGCATTCTGCCTGCCTCTCTCGCTGTCCACTGGATGTTTATGCTTCGTTTTGACTTGTTATAACACTCATCACTTCGCGTGCACGTGCACGTCCGTCCATCTTCCTCTTTCTTCACTCAAACGCACTCGTATTTCACTTACAGTTAAAGCTGTGGTTTAAACCCAGTGCAAGATGAAACACACACACACACGCCTGACTCCGCCCCTTACATCACAGCCAAGTTAACGTGCGTGAGACGAGAACTTGGCTTTTCAGGGCGTTCGAGACGGTCGGGTGGTTCTCCGCCTCACCTGAAAAAAAAAAAAAGCTCTCTCAACTGAACTGTCTCGCTTTCTTAATAATACTCGTTTGCGCCTTTGCTTACGTTAAAAGGTGTTTTTTTTTTTTTTAAATCAGCGAAATTCTCTCAAATATCCGAACGCGTTTTTGATAGCCATTTTGTCACTGCTAGAGCAAGTTATGAGCGTTTGAAATACGCTAAATGTAACATATCGGTCAAAGCGATGGCCGTAAACGAGATTCGTCGAGACATCATACAGCGGAAATCAAAGCGACCGACGTCTGCCACCGTCGTCGAAAGACGCTCTTTCGAATGCTGACGTAACCCAGCCGGAAGTTTTCCCGGTGTCCGAAATCGCTCCTTGCTCACTATAATGGCGTATGGACGCCATTTTGTCGCGATTATGTGGGAAAACGCGCTCGGCTCGGTATAATACGTATTTATTACTCTGAAACCCCACCAGCCGCGTTTTAATTGCGCGACAGTAATGACGTAAATTCGTCCTTATCCTGTCGTCTTTCCAACTCTTCTCTACTCCACGTTGATTCCGGAATAATCTCCATGTCACGTCCGCGAGACAGCCGGATGTATGTGCAGCAGTATACGGTTTAATAAAGTGCAGAATAAAATATACAAAAAACGGCAGGCTAGATCAAAATACGGGCGAAAGGATCGGTCGAGGCGCAAACAGGACGTCGAAGGCTAAGCGAGGACGAGAACGAGAAACGGGTACAAGGATCGCGAAACAGGAAATCAAGACGACGGGTAGAAAGGCTCGGTAATGCGTATCGTAATACGTACTTCGCGATGTAAATGCATCAGCACGGTTCTTAAATAGGCAAACGCATCGTTCCTTAATTGAGGTCTGGTTCACGGCGCGCAGCGACTGACACTCCATCACGGATGAAGCTGGCAAATCTCGAAATTGGAACGATATGGCGATCTGGCCGCTGTGTGAACGGTTTTCAAAATGGCGGTGCTGATACTTGACGTTTCGAAGTCTCGCGACGATCGCGCGGATAAGCGACGCCTGCCGTGGACCGAACGAGCTACATTCAACATGGCTGATAAAGTGTAATATAACATGCCAATACGGGTCACGATATAAAAGGTTAATAAAACCGAAAAACGGAACTGAATAAACACGTTCGTTAAGAAATACAGCAAGTTTAAAAATGACTCCAGTTCCCCTTTAATATCTGGGGTCCACGTTGAAACAAAATGGCGGCACAAGACGCTCTGGCGCTGGCACCATAGCGCACGGTTTATTTAGTCTTTCTGATTCCGAACACCCGCTGCACTACACACACAGACAGACACGCGTCTGATCTTTTTATTTCATAATTCATCACTTCCAGGAAAATTTTATTTTATTTTTTTTTAATTCATAACAACTAGTCAAAACTTTGATCATCCAGTTAAAAGTACCGACTGCAAAAAGTCATCTTTCCGCCCCCGGACGAGACGTGGATCGTTTTGATGTCCTGAGGATCGCTCTCCACCATTCTGGGAGCGTTTTCTTACCTCTTGAGGTAAGCCGACGGAAACAGGAAACAGACGAACGCGAGGGAGGAGCTTTAACTAACTCGCATTACTATGGAACTGCGTCACACCATGACGGCAACCTGCGGAAAACATCGAGAGTTCTGAGTCGCAGGGACGTAACTAGCGGTTGACGTTTGCGAATAGATCCATTTAAAAAAAAAAAAAAAAAAACGAAGGTATCTTTTCTCCGTTACTGCTTCTGTGTTATCGTTTCTTTCTCTGTAATATCAAAACATTACGTGTGGAACTCCATACTCGCGACCGTGCCCGAGTCGAGCTGACGCATTCTAAGGCTAAGATAGCTAAGCGCTAGCTAGTTATCTGTCCAGAAAAAGGACACGTCATCTCAGCTTGCTCTAGCTTGCAGTTGCGCTCATTACACAGGCGTTTTCTTTTCCGCTGGAGGGAGAGCCGAGTCCGCCATGTTTGCCCACGCCGACTTGTTTTGGTTAAAAGTAGGTCAAACAGACAGACAGACACGCCCCACAGTGGTCAATTTTTTTTTTTTTTTTTAAATATTGTTAACGGCGATCTCCGGAATCATAAAATGCGGGACGTTTTTTATCTCGGCAAAAAACATTTACACACAAGATACACGGGGTGTGTGTGTGCAGCAACAAAACGTCTCAAAACTCCAACAGCGATAGAAATTGAACATTTTCAGCACTTTGAAAATGTGTGCAAAAGTCTTGGCGCCCCATTCCTTTTATTTTTTTGCGTTATCGATTCACTCCGAAAAATTTTAGATTTCCGACACAAAATCAAAACGTGACAGAAAAATGTTTGGCAGTAAAGAAAGCAGCAAGTCACTGTACATAAGAGACCGCTTTTACTTTTCTAACGCAAAGCAGAATGAAGGCTGCTGGGTTTTGCGGCAAAAACGCGACGCCAAATGCGAGAGTCAACGTTTGTAGAAGAGCTGCAGCTGGTTCTGGAAGACTGTCAGGAAAACTTCCAGCTCATTTCCTGATAAAACTGCACTCGCTGTCCCGGAGACCAATTTTTTAAGACAAGAGAGTCGTCATACCAGGCTTGTAGTACTCGAGTCCGACTCGTGACTCGACTTGGACTCGTACATTAACTGCGTTCGGACTCGGATTTTTTTCCTAACATGCCGTAATAATTTGGCATAAGATATTTATGATCGACATTAATTTTTATACTAATTTCGTGCAAGAGCGTCCCGCCTGCGCGGCTTGGCGCGTGCATTAGACAGACTCATGTGTACGCTCCGTAAACGACTCGCACCTGCACAGGATTGAAGCGCAATCCGCGCGCCTGTATAAAAACTGTGAAAACCCACTTACTTTGCGAAGTATTGAGTTGCGTTGCTGACACCTTATTTCCTTGTTTGGTTTCCTGATTCTCGTCTTTGATTCTGCCGAGTCTACGGTAGCCTGTTTGTGCCTCGCTTGACCTATTGTCCGTTTGCCTGCCGTTCTGGATTGTTTACCGTCTTCACTCGCATTAATTAAACACACCTTCCGCACTTACATCCGTCTCCGACAGAATACTTCGCACTCCCTGATAAAGAGAATGCACGCTCGCCTATTCAGGAACAAACTAACGTTAAAGGCACTAAAATGCCTGGAGAGAACGTCCCTAGGATTGTCCGCTTTGTTTATAGAGAGTGGCAAAAAAAAATTAAAATAAATAAATAAATAAAATGCACTGCTGTGTGTTCTATATGTAAAACTATCGAGGAGACGACGGGGACGACCTCGAACTTCAATCGTCATTTGACGAGACTCCACCCAGAGAAGGAAGCGACACGCTACGTTCATTGTTCTGTTGATAGTGGGCGGGACTTGCTTGCTGAACGATGAACTAGCTAGTGTTAACCCTTTCTCATGTTATTTGCCCTGTTGATAGTGGGCGGGGCTTGCTAAGCGATGAACAAGCTTTTTATCTGTAGCCTGTTAACTAAAATGGGGCAGTCGAGCAGTAACGTTAGTCCGACACCGTAGCAGAGACGCTTTCACGTAAAGGCAGCAACAGCCACCGTCACATGGTGCCGATTGAGTCCTGTTCTCAGATTCGACTCGGATCAATAATGGACTTGACTCGAACTTGAACACTCGGGACTGGACTTGGACTCGAGGTTTAGTGACTCGACTACAACACCGACTTTGCTTCATTTATTAGTTTACTGCTCTGTATAGTATTTTTTTTAATGTAGAAACATTTAATTTCATTATTTATGCGACTAAGACTTTACACAATCCTGTATATCCCGCCTCTGGATGCGGACATCTTAATCTCCAGTAGCAGCTCATATTATTGGCTGTGTGTTTAAGCATCGCTTGGTTGATTTAAAAAAAAAAAAAATTGATATATACTGTGGCACGTCACTAAACGGCTCAGAAGCGATTATAATAGGGACTTTAAAAAAAAAAAAAAATAAGTGTGCGGATAGAAGACTAGAACACACCATACCCGTGTTGAGTGTTTCTCCTGCCAGACTCCAGCAAGCTGATAAATTAAATATTAAACTCTCCTCGAAGGGGAGTATTATGTTTATGACCTTTCACGCATTCAAGGTTGAGTCATGATTCAATTCAAATACAAAAGGTAAAAACACCACGAGACACAAAGGTCAAGAATCCAGACGCTGTACTTGTGTTCACAACAACAGGTTTCCAAGACAAAGCCTGTGCCAATCCCATTTTTGGAAATTTTTCAATCCATAACTAAAAATATCAAAGCTGTGATATCGGACAATACCCAAAACGGATCCGATACCAACAGAGCATTTGTGTTGACGTGGATGATGACTGGTTCACCCCGTATCATCATCATCATCACAACACAATACTGCAGAGACCGTGCCACAGCAGCAGAGGGAATCCAACCCGATACGATTCAAAGCTTCAGACTCAGCATTTGAATTGAAGGCGTCCTCAGATGTACAGGACGTCCCATAATTCCATGACAGTTTTGACGAAGATGGTGGACGGAACCATTGATCGAACCGAGGAGTCGTTTACAAACTAACTGAGTCACTTTTACTGGCGGTACGAGTCATATTTATGTTCATAATTCACGAGGAGTTGTTCCATGGTTCACAGAACGCCACTGACAGCTTTGATACAGTGGACCCTACACGCTCGAAAATCCAACAGAAAGCCATTTGGGATTCTACTCCTATGAAGGGTATTACATAGTGGACTCTACGCCCTTCATAGTACTCTAACACGATGGAGTCGGCTCCAATGAAGGGTATTAAAAAAACAGTGTACCCCTACCCCCTACATCCAACACAAAGCCATTTGGGATTCCACTCCGACTAAGGGTATTAAACAATACACCCTACATAGTGCTCTACACCCATCACAAAGCATACCAAGGGTACACTACACCCTACATAATGCTCTCCATCCAACCCAAAGCCCTTTGGGATTCTGCTCCTACTAAGGGTATTATACAGTGGACCCTACACCCTACATAGAGCTCTAAAATCCAACACATCTATTTGGGATTCGGCTTCAATGAAGGGTATTAAACAGTGGACCCTACATCCAAGAAAAAAAAAAACAAACATTTGGGATTCTGCTCCTACTATAATTATACAGTGGACCCTACACAGTGCTCTCCATCCAACCCAAAGCCAATTGGCATTCCACTCCTACTAAGGATATTAAATCATAGACCCTACACCCTACATAGTACTCTACATTCAACACAAAGCCCTTTGGGATTCAGCTCCAATGAAGGGTATTACACAGTGGACCCTACACCCTACATAGGGCTCTAAAATCCAACACAAAGCCATTTGGGATTCAGCTCCAATGAAGGGTATTATACAATGGACCCTACACCCTACACAGTGCTCTCCATCCAACCCAAAGCCATATGGCATTCCACTCCTACTAAGGATATTAAATCATAGACCCTACACCCTACATAGTACTCTACATCCAACACAAAGCCCTTTGGGATTCAGCTCCAATGAAGGGTATTACACAGTGGACCCTACACCCTACATAGGGCTCTAAAATCCAACACAAAGCCATTTGGGATTCAGCTCCAATGAAGGGTATTATACAATGGACCCTACACCCTACACAGTGCTCTCCATCCAACCCAAAGCCATATGGCATTCCACTCCTACTAAGGATATTAAATCATAGACCCTACACCCTACATAGTACTCTACATCCAACACAAAGCCCTTTGGGATTCAGCTCCAATGAAGGGTATTACACAGTGGACCCTACACAGTGCTCTACAACCAACCCAAAGCCATTTAGGATCCTACTCCTACTAAGGGTATTACATAGTGGACCCTACACCCTACATACAAGAAAAAGCCATTTGGGATTCCACTTCGTCTAAGGGTATTAAAACAGTGGACCCTACACCCTTCATAGGGCTCTACATCCAACACAAAGCCATTTGGGCTTTTTTTTTTTATACCAAGGGTACACTACAGCCTACATAGTGCTCTCCATCCAACCCAAAGCCATTTGGCATTCTACTCCTACTAAGGATATTAAATCATAGACCCTACACCCTACATAGTACTCTACATTCAACACAAAGCCCTTTGGGATTCAGCTCCAATGAAGGGTATTAAACAGTGGACCCTACACAGTGCTCTACATCCAACCCAAAGCTATTTAGGATTCTACTCCTACTAAGGGTATTACAGAGTGGACCCTACACCCTACATAGTTCTCTACATCCAACCCAAAGCTATTTAGGCTTCTACTCCTTCTAAGGGTATTACAGAGTGGACCCTACACCCTACATAGTTCTCTACATTCAACACAAAGCTATTTAGGCTTCTACTCCTACTAAGGGTATTACAGAGTGGACCCTACATAGTTCTCTACATTCAACCCAAAGCCATTTAGGATTCTACTCCTACTAAGGGTATTACAGAGTGGACCCTACACCCTACATTAGTTCTCTACATTCAACACAAAGCTATTTAGGCTTCTACTCCTACTAAGGGTATTACAGAGTGGACCCTACATAGTTCTCTACATTCAACCCAAAGCCATTTAGGATTCTACGCCTACTAAGGGTATTACAGAGTGGACCTTACACCCTACATAGTTCTCTACGTTCAACACAAAGCCATTGGGGACGTCGTGGCTCAGTTGGATAAGGCGCCATACCATAAATCCGGGGACAAGGGTTCGATTCCGACCCGAGGTCATTTCCCGATCCCTCCCCGTCTCTCTCCCGCTCATTTCCTGTCTCTACACTGTCCTACCCAATAAAAAAAGGTGAAAAAACACAAAGCTATTTAGGATTCTACTCCTAAGGGTATTACATAGTGGACCCTACACAGTTCTCTACATTCAACACAAAGCCATTTAGGATTCTACTCCTACTGAGGGTATTACAGAGTGGACCCTACACCCTACATAGTTCTCTACGTTCAACACAAAGCCATTGAAATGATGTTAAAAATGCAGGTCAGACTGCACTCCGTGCTACCTGAGGTTATCGCACAAGCAGAGCACTTTCGATTTTAACGTACAGCTCGTTAATAAATATCAGCTCTGCAAGTTAACCGCTACAAGCTCCGCCCATTCTGTTCCATAGTTTAGTGCCGAAACGTTCGGTCGCTCAGTACAGTCAAGGTGTTTACAAGCTTCCTTCTGTAACGCTGAGAGCAACCTCACTAACTCATCCACTGCATGAAGAACAAACCCTGTCTCTCTCTCGCACACTCTCGCTCTCTCTCTCACACACACACACACAGAACAATCTCTAGTTTCTCCAGTTCCTCAAAATAAAGACAGAGCCAAAACCCCATCAGCTGCTCCTTATCTCAATAATCTTGTGCGAATTAATAGCCCAGACACTACATGAGTGCAAAAGTTTGCATCCCCTAAAATAAATGGCTGTATTTTGACTTGTACTGGATCAAGTGCTCTCTCATCAGCTGCTGAATTAATCAATGTGGAAGCCATACTGTTAATTAATTTTATACTATTTGTGCACGAAGGACTAAATAGTCTTATTTTTAATCTTTTTCATTTTGCTTTTATAGGTTACGTTGTAATTACGATACCGCTTTTTCTTTGACAGCAATGCTAATACCAAAAGCATGAGTATCAGCTGATATCGATACCCGTTCAATGTTTTTTCTTTAAAAAAAAAAAATCAAGCATGAAATTATATTTTTTGCAAAAAGTCCAATGGTTGGGGGGGGGACAGGAAAAATGCATAGCTTAAATATTACACGCATTAAACCACAGTTTGTTTTGTTTTTTATTTAATTAAACTCTTTCATATACATGGCACATATAATAAATATAATAAAAATATAAATATAGGAAAAGCAATCCTAACACTAGATAGAGATTGGAACTAAAGTCAGAGTAATTTGCGCTAGCTGTTACAAAGCGGGATGTCTGGTCACCGCAACCTATAGATCCGGAACGGTAAGAGATAGAGAATGACGCTTAGTGAGGACAAGTTGCGTCCTGAACAAAATTTAAATAATAATAATAATAAATAAAATAAAAACACCTGATTGAAAATCATGAAAACTGACAGAGTTAAGTGATTTTCATGGATCATTCTGGTTCTGTGATCCAGATCAGCACCAAAAGTCAGAGCAACGTAATTCAGCCCAGAGGTATTCTTCACGTGAAATGTGGCAATGATTGGTTGAAAACGGAGGGAGAAATAGCATCCTAAATAAAACATTAGGAGAAGGAGAAGAAAGTAGAAAGATCCTGAGCGAGTGTAACACTTTGCACCAGCACTGCTCGTGCAAATTTAACAATACAATCACGGTATTTAAAAATACAAAATCATTTAATTACCCTCCAATGTCAGATCAACCCTTTCTTGCCCGTATTGGTCCGAGACTGATCCTGGGTATCGAATCGGTGCCGTCTCCGCTTGTATTGCATTTGACAGCAAAGAAATCACACCAGTTCTTATTTTAATTTGCAGTTTCTATTCCTGACGTTTGCTGTTTAAAGGCGGTGGTCGAAGCGCTTTTTAAAAACCCCGTCTTCGACACATCCATCCGAGACAAATATGACAAACTGCGCAGTGAACAGGAGCAAATCTACATGTGTAGAACTCAAGTGCGCATGTAACCCGTCTCAGAACACGACCCGAAATGAAGACACAAACACATTTCATCTCAGGATTATATTCTTATGTTTCACACACACGCTCCTTCACAATCACATGATCAAAAACACTGAATGTTCACATCCCAACAATGGAAAAAAAAAAAAAAAAAAAAAAAACCCCACACCAAACAGAACGCCTTCTGACCGAAAACATTATGAATTTCCATTCAAAAACCATAGAGGTGTACAAACTTCTGCACAAACATCAATCCTTTACTCCTCCCGAGAGTATACACCATCCACAGGGTCAATGAACCGAGCTGGAGATTTACAAGCAGCAAACACACACGTCCAGCTCACTACACTCGACCAAATGGACGACAAACAAGGGTACGAAAGGAGTGCACTATATTTCCAACAGCACTCACAGCAAGTACCTACTCCTTATATACACCAAGTGCACTAGATGTCGTCCCTAAACCTACACTATATGATCAATTTGGCGATATGAAACACTACGTGCTCGCTATATGACCAATCGTGAGCCATTTGGGATTCAGCCCATTATGTGTTCAGCTCTACGGACCTTTTTCACACTTAGAAGGATAAGCACTAACATTAAACATATACACATTCACACATTAAAAATACTACAAAGCGCCAATTTCCACTGCACCTCCGGACATGCCCCGATTGCTGCCGTTTAGCTACGGTGGTGCTTGAAAGTTTGTGAACCCTTTTGAATTTTCTATATTTCCGCATAAATATGACCCAAAACATCATCAGATTTTCACACAAGTAGATAAAGAGAACCCAGTTAAACAAATGAGACAAAAATATTATACTTGGTCATT
>JAPFFA010000023.1:69954924-69965990 GCA_026153275.1 Sciades herzbergii
CAAATCAGTCTTAGTTGAGCAAGTCGGTAACGGTATTTCTTACTTTCACCATGAATTTTTATTTATATGACTTTGGTCTATAGCTGTAAAAGGCCTCAGCCTTTAAACCGGTTACCGCAGTGATGTAACGCGCTCAGGGATGGCTGGCTCAGCGGGGCAGCTCGAATGCCAACTTGGCGATCGATTTTAACTCTAACTCGTTTTTTTTTTTTTAATTCCCATTTATGCAGCATACAAGAGTCAAGGATGGAGATACTATCCACTCAGTTTATTTAAAACTAAAGGCTCTGCATATCTCCTTTAAGCTGGTAAATAATATATTTTTTTTCTTTACCAAATTCTAACAGAAAATGAGAGCGCCCGAAAGGGAAACCATATTTAGAACCTGCTACAAGCTCGTCAAAAACATGCCCTGGCTGCTTGTGGGCAGTTTCCCTTCGCAAAAACTTCAACCAACTGCCATTTATGGGCCACAAGGACTTCTCTTGACTTGTTGAATATTTAGTTTTGAGCTGGACTGATTCAGATAGCTCTGGAAAGACGTGAGCGAGAACGGCTCGTACACGTCGCCATTTTTCTTTGTTGCGGACATGGAAAAAGCTGCACAGCAATATGTTTAGTTCTTCACCAGGTATGTCTTCGACCTTCATTTAGGTTTCGACAGAACTTCCCAAAGACATTGAGGTTGTAGGTCGTCTTTTCTGTTGTATTTTCTGCTCCTCAATTTGCTCCTCAATAAACTGCTGGATTTGCTTGGCGTTAGCAACAGTTGCAGGTTTTCGGCTTTCTCCTGAAATGTTTTCTTTTATTTCTTCTTTATCAGGGTAGTAAAACTCGCTTTTGCTGTGAACACTGTCATCACTATTAATGCTATTATACTGAGAAATGCAAAAATTAAATGTTGACAAAATATTGCTATTATGTTTGTTGTTGTGAACGAGCAAGTCGCCAAAAGTCCGCAACCGGGGTCCGTATCAACTCGTGAGCCAATCAGAGCGCACAATTTGATAGAAACCGGACCGCGAAAAAAATAATGGCCGATATAATCGGTTTTGATGTTCAGGTATTGGATGCAAGCAGAAATGCGATGTTATTAGATTGCTTTTATATGTCTAGTTACTGGTTCCATGGGTTGTTGTTTTTTTGTCCGCACAGAAGCTTTTAATCAGTCATCCTTATATTATCGCCCATACAGCCCTTTTACTTTCACTGTCTGCATTGTTTACACAAAATGCACGTTTCAACTACTCAGCACTATAACTTTGGCCGACAACATTAACAATGTACGTTTACATTGATGACAAATTGTAAATGTGCAATCATTTCGAGCAGTATTAATCTTGAAAAAAATCTGATAGACCATGTAAACCTGTTATAATATTTGAATATCAAAACTGATTATATAGCCTAATATTGGTTTTTGTACCGTTACCAGCAGCCTGGGCCTGGACACTGGACGTCTTTGACACTGCTTAGAATGTGTCTTTTCCACGTTTTTCACAGACATGGTCTTTTGTGACAATTTTCACAAATCATGTTAGGTAGTGATGGGTTTTGAGTCATGGGGAAGTCCAGTGTTGTTGATAGAAGCAGAAGAAAATAAATGTACAAAATGTAATGACAAATCAGCACTACTAAAATAAGCCATTATTAATGGTGTTTTTTTTTTTTTTTTGTCCGTGTACAGTGTTTTTATAGCTTGCAGAATTCCAAATAGCTCATCGCAAACTAACTTTACTGAGCCTAGCAAGTTTAGTTTTTTTAAATTTTAATATTTTTGTTTTTGCTGATGCAGTCAGTGGATTGTGAGCATAATTACTGTAGCTAATTCAGTGGGGTAGTATTGTCCTTGTCTGCTGATTTTTCGAAGATAAAAGCTTAGAGTGAAGTTAGTTTAGTCTCTGTTTTATACCATATTGTAACACACTCGCAGATTAGGAAATGAGACAGGCTTGACAACTCAAGGTGCAGTTTATTTTCTACTTGGCAATCACTTTTCAGTGACTTTATTTCTCTCTCTACTTTTAGCCAGGCTTGTAGTACTTGAGTCCAGGACTCATGACTTCGCTTGGACTTGAGCACTGATGACTCGGACTTGTACATTAACTGCGTTCAGACTCATAAATTGGAGATGAGGACTTGGATTTTCTTTTTTTTTTGTAACATGACATAATTTGGCATAAGAGATTTATATCTACATTAATTTTTGGACTAATTTTGTGCAAGAGTGTCACACCTGTGTGCCTTGGTGCATGCATCAGATAGACTCTTGGGCGTGCTCTGGACAGCGCGGATGCCAAATTGACTCTCGCGCACACCATAAACGACTCGCGCCTGCACAGGGTTAAGGTGCAGTCAGCACGGCTATATAAAGACTGTGAAAACATACTTGTTTTAGGAAGTATTGAGTTGCGTTGCTCACACATCACCGAGCCTTATTTCCTTGTTTGGTTTCCTGTTTTTTGTCTTTCATTCTGCCTAGTCTAAAATAGCCTGTTTGTGGCTCGCTCGATGTATTGCCTGTTTCACCATTTTATGCTTTTTGCCTGCCGTTTTGGATCGTTTACCTGTCTTCACTTGTATTAATAAACACACCTTCTGCATTTACATCCGTCTTTCAGCCATCTCTGACAGCATATTTCGCACTCCCTGACAGAATGTGCATTCACCCGTTCATACGTCATGTTCAGGAACAAACTAACATTAATGGCGCTGAAACAGCCACTGTCAAATGGTGTGGTTAGACTCGACTCAATTTTCTTTAATGACTTGGACTTGAACCCTGGGGACTCAAGACTGGACTTGGATTCAAGGTTTAGTGACTCGACTACAACACTGCTTTTAGCACACCCACACACACAGCGCTGGTTAACTCTGCTCTCTTTCTGATTACTGGCTTCTCCCTCTGAAAGAACATGCAAAATGCACAAAAGGAAATTAGCAGTAATCAAGTAGTAATCAAATGTGTTTCCTGCTGGTTCTACCTGACTCCTCACTACCCACAACTGATGCTCGACCACACCCCTGCTGCTACAAAACTCCACTGCACGACTCGGGCTGATTCTCCAGGGTGGAAGAGGTAACCTGCCACCAGTATCTGTGCCCCTGGCTTGTGGACCACTCCAAACTTAAAGGACTGAAGAGTTAGATACCAACTAGTGATCATGTGTCAGCATCCTTTATGTGGTGGAGCAGGATGTGGTTGGACCAGAGAAGGAAAGGGCATCCCAGCAAGTAGTATTGGTGAGTGAGGACCACCCATTTGATGGCAAGACACACTTTCTCGATCATGCTGTACTTTTGTCTCTTGCACTAAGAGCTTGCAGCTGATGTACAGTATGGGGCATTCTTCCCCCTTCACTGCCTGAGACAAAAGTGCCCCCAGCCCAGCTGTCTGACACATCAGTCTGCCAGACAAAATGGAAAGAAAAGCCAGGAGCATGCAACAGCAGGCCCCCACATAAAACTGCTTTAACCTGGGAAAAATCCTGTTCGCACAGCTTTGTCCACTGGACCAGATCTGATGTCCCATTTTTAGTGACCTCAGTCATCAGGCTGGTGATTGTCTGAAAAATTAAGTACAAACCTCCTGTAATAGCCAGCCAGTCTCCAGGAACTGCCTCACCCCATTTTTGGTCTCTGAATGTGGTCTGCCCAAGACTACTGCAGTCTTATCAAATTGGGGACACACCTGCCGGTGACCCAAGTGGAAGCCCGGATACCGTATTTCCACCCACCCAATTGCACACTTCTTTGGGTTTGCTGTGAGTCCCGGACGTCTCTGTGATCTCAGGACAGACGTTAGTTATATTGTAAATGCCGTTGTCAATCATGATTGTAAATGATGTCATCTAAATAGGCAGTGGTATATGCACTTTGTGAGTGGAAGAGTCTGTCCATGAGATGCTGCAGTGTCACTGGGGCTCCATACAACTTAAATGGAAAAGTGACAAACTGGTGTGACCCAAATGGAGTGGAAAAGGCTTTTTTTTTTTTTTTCTTCGTCTTCTTCTTGGGATAATGGTGTCAAGGGTATCTGCCAGTATCCTTTAGTCAAATCCAGTGCTGAATAAAAGTGAGCAGCGCCTCACTGATTGAGAAGTTCATCAATGCAAGGCATTGGATATGTATCAAATTTAAACACCATGTTGAGTTTTATAAAATCTATACAGAACCAGACTGACCTGTTTATTTTGGGGACCAAAACCACCGGGCTGCTCCAGTCACTGTGCGACTCCTCAGTTACCCTATATCAACCATAGCCTTGATCATCCTGAACCACTTTTTTTTTTTTTGGGGAGGGCTCATACAAGTGGCTGTGCACCACCACCCCAGAGGAGTCTCAATGTGGTACTTTATGAGATTAGTATAATCAGGCAGGGGCAAAAACACATCACAGAATTCCTTCTGCAACTTGACAACCTGTGCTCTTTGCGATGGCGAGAAGTGGTCTCCACAGAGGACCAGGGTGAATTGGGTCACACTTCTTAGACTTGCCTCCAGTCCCAGCTCCTCCCTCTCAGGCACCACCAACACCAGAGCCACAGGAACCTCCTCTCTCCATGGTTTCAGGAGATTGGGGTGGTAAATTTGACATGCATCGCCTCTATCCCTTCACCTGATCTCGCAGTCGACTTCTGACTCAGCGTGTGACCTCAAAGAATCCTTGACACACTATACTGGAGGCTACATCAGGGGCAGAGCCTTTTCTCACAAAGTCCCATGGTTATAGTACAGCCTTCTAAGTAGTGTTCAGGAATCAGACACCATCTCAGCATTTAAGTTGAGGCTGAAAACGTATCTGTTTAGTCAAGCCTTTTGCTAATAGTGTTTGAGGTAAAAGAGTAGATCTGGAGGGTCCTCAGGCATAGTGTTTTGGTAAACTGGGATGTATGGATGCTGTCAGTCCCCCACTCACTTGCTCACTCAAGTTTGTTGACTGTGTAGTGGCTGCTGCTTTATGTCCTGGGGCGCCCTTGTGCCTGTGTTACCTTCTGGCTCTACCTTTTTAGTTATGCTGTCATAGTTAGTTTTGCCAGAGTCCCTGCTTGCACTCAGCACAAAATGTATATTGTTCTTACTTATCAGGTGACACTGGGCATATCTAACAGCCTTTTTTTTTTTTTTTGAGTAATTTAGAACTCAACATGGACAGTAAAATGAGCACTTTATATCTCTGTGCAAATTAACATAGCTGTGTCCCCCTGTTATGCAGCTGGAATTGCTGTTCTTGTACCTGTAACAAATTCTCCTGGGTTAGGTGACTCAGTGTATAGTGTTCTGCTCTCGGGTCAAGAACATGCTGAATTTAATTTTTGCTATTAGAAGGCTCTCCTCCCAGTTTTCCCTGATGACATCTAGAATGCTACGAGATTTGCGACCTTACAATAATTCAAAAGGGGAAAACCTGGTGGAGACTTGTGGGACTTCTCACATTGTAAATATAAGGGGGTTGAGCCATTTGTTCCAATTTCAAGTGTCCCCCATGAATGAACCTATGAATCATGTTTTTAAGTGCTTGATTAAATTGTTAGATTGGCCTTTCCATTTGAGGATGGTAAAGACTGGTACAAGTCAATTTAATCCCCAGTAATCCATACAGTTCACAAAGTGTGCATTATGTAAACATTGCGCCTTGATGAGCCATGATTTCTCTTTGGAATCCCAACTAAAGAGATTATACAGAAAAGTGCTTCCGCGACACCATGCAAAAATGTTGCATAGAGGGACTGCTTCTGGGTTTCGCATTGCATAATCCATTAAGACTAACAAAAAGCTATACACTTGTGCAGATTGATCTAATGGCCTGATGAGAATCATGCCAATTCTTTCAAAGGGGATCTTGGTCAAAGGTAAAAAGTGTAAAGGCACTTTGGATGTGGCTGGCAGATTCACCAGCTGATATTCGTGACATGCTGTGGTACCACCTGCTGTGAATGCCTGGCCAACAGAAGCATGCCATGAGTCGGTTCAGTGTTTTTATCCTCATCTAAATGCCCCCGGTATGGGATTTTGATGAGCCACATGGAGTAAGTTTTCTATGGCTCTTCTGGACCAGCAATTGGTTCATTTTCTCTTGTGCCACTCAATTATAGTCTATCATTAATTTAAAAAAAAATTGGGTAGGAGCATGCAGTGTTAGGCTGTATATTTTGACCAATTACTCTCAGTTGGTCAAACGCGTGCCTTCTGAGTTTCGTCTTGCAGCTGCTCCAACAGGAAATCCCAAAGGAAAATATTGACTGAGAGCAGAAGGGTGGAGACCTCCCCGCTCTCTGTGCCCCCCCGGATGCAGAGCTGACATAGATGGCCCTGGGACCACCTCCTCAGATAATGCTGCACCAGAATTCCCCCTGAGGTGTTACAGCAGGACCTATCCACAAATAAGTGCTTTACTAACATTTTAAACTGTGGCTAATTTATTCCCAGCATTAATGAGGTGAGGACTAACTGTTGTCTCCACATTATCCTTTTTGTCCCTGAACTGGATCGCAATGGGCACCAGTAGATACTTGTGAACATCTTCGTGTACACACCTTACCTTCACCAGTTGTGTGTTTCCCAATGCCCCACATTGAGTCAGGTTTTGATGAACTGTGGTCTGATTACAGCCCAAGTTGACGAAGGCCTGATGTGTGAACCCCCTTAAATACTCACTGCCACACGGTACACTCCTGCTCAGTCAGGGGAAGTGCCTGGCTTTACTGCTGTGCCTGCAGCCCCACCCAGGTTTTGTCCTGGTTTTGGTGAGCATTGATGGTTCCACTTGTGGAGAGAGAGAGAGTTAGTGGCAGCATTGGCACAGAGGTACAAAGGATGAGGGAAAACTGGGAAGGACACAGGTATCGGGAGTGGGCTTCATGGGACTTGGCCTCTCTTTCCATGGTGCCATGATTAGGGGTGGAGGGCAAGGAGAGAGAGAGAGAGAGGGAGGAGTAGTTGGAGTGTCTGCACCTGGAAATGCCCATAGATGGTGCTCCACCAGCCAGACCGCCTCCTCTAGCAATACTGTGCGGTGGTACTGAACCCAGGCAGACGTTCTTCTCAGGAGTTGAACGACAAACTGCTTCAGTGCCACTTGGTCGATTATGTCTTCGGCATTACACTCTTCACTCAGCAGCTGCTGTTGTCAGGCATCTTGGAGCTGTTGGGCAAAGGTGGCTGAGCTCACTGTATGCCAGCATGTGGAGGTGCTCCTGCTGCAGAATAGCCCACTTCAGGTCCAGATACTCCAGGATTGGGAGCTGTTTGAGCTGCGAGCTGGGCTTCCTTCAGCGGGAGGAGGTTTGCCACAAGCATGCTTCGACGTGCTCAAACAGCTAAATAAACACCTGGGCTGTCCTTCGGCCTCATCTTAAGTAGTAGCATGTGGGGTTTGACTGCAGTATCCGTAGGAGCAGCTGCTGGAGTACCCCCACTAGCTGGACCAGGCTCTGGGTCACTTGCAGGTCCTCGGCCTGGAGCTAAGACTGTAAGCACTGCTCCTGTTCTGTGCACAGTGTGATGAGGGCCTGATGATGAGCTTTGTAGTTGCTGATGAGGGTCTTGGAGGATCTCTAGGACTGGTGTGGATTCCATTATGGTGCTTTTTCTTCTCTCCTGGGTTTTGCTACCAGTGTAACACATTTGTAGGTTAGAGAATGAGGAACTGGGAGACAGGCTTGACAACTCAAGTTTTATTTTTTTTACTTTATCAGTTTTCAGTGACTTCCTACTTTTAACACATGCACACACGATGTTGGTTAGCTCTCTCTCCGATTACCAGCTTCTACCTCTGAAAGAACACCAAAAACATACAAGTAAATTGAGAGTAATCAAACAGGTGAAACTCATCATGATACCTGTTGGTTCTACCTTACTCCTCGCCATCCATAGCTGACGCTCGATCATGCCCCCGCTGCCCCAAGTATTTTCTGCCTTATTATGACAAAAGAGTGAAATGATTTATTTCTTTTTACATAAGGATTCAATGCAGACTACATACCAAAATTAATGACTTTTCTTATGGTTATAGATTTATTCTTGTGGGTTATTTTTTTTGTAGTGCTTAAAACTTTTTTTCTTTCTTTGTTCCAGGAATGAGAACAACACCTGACAGCCTCCTCATTTTTGTGTTCACTTTCCTACAAACAAATATCAAATTTAACTTCGTCACACAAGCACGGCAAGAGCTGCCACTATGATGAAATCAGAGGAGATTAAAAATGAGACTGTACCTGTGAGAATCTTCAGGGGTCAAGAGATCTCATCTGGAATTCATGACATTAACACCACGTGGAGAGAAGTGAAGCCGGAAATGTACCAGTGTTCTCAGTGGGGGGAGAGTTTTAGTGATATGGGAAATCCCGAAATGCACCATTGCGTTCATGCAGGAGAGAAGCTGCATAACTGCACAGTGTGTGGGAAGAGTTTTACTGAGCGAGGAAATCTTGTGAGACACAAGCGCATTCACACAGGAGAGAAGCCGTATCACTGCTCACAGTGTGGAAAAAGCTTTAGTGATGGAGGAACTCTCAAAAGACACCAGCGCGTTCACACAGGAGAGAAGCCGCATCACTGCTCAGAGTGCGGGTCAAGTTTTAGTAGAGCGGGAGCTCTCAAAAGACACCAGCGCATTCACACAGGAAAGAAACCATATCCCTGCTCACAGTGTGGAAAAAGCTTTAGTGATAGAGGAACTCTTAAAACGCACCAGCGCATTCACACAGGAGAGAAGCCGTATCGCTGCTCAGAGTGTGGGAAGAGTTTTACTGAGAGAGGAAATCTTGTGAAACACAAGCGCATTCATACAGGAGAGAAGCCGTTTCACTGCTCAGAGTGTGGAAAAAGCTTTACCGATAAAGGAACTCTGAAAAAACACCAGCGCATTCACACAGGAGAGAAGCCATATCACTGCTCACAGTGTGGGTCAAGTTTTCGTGGAGCAGGAACTTTAAGAAGACACCAGCGCATTCACACAGGAGAGAAGCCGTATCACTGCTCACAGTGTGGAAAAAGCTTTAGTGACGGAGGAACTCTCAAAACACACCAGCGCATTCACACGGGAGAGAAGCCGTATCACTGCTCACAGTGTGGGAAACGCTTTAGTGATGGAGGAACTCTCAAAATACACCAGCGCATTCACACGGGAGTGAAGCCGTATCACTGCTCATGGTGTGGAAAAAGCTTCGGTGATGGAGGAACTCTCAAAAAACACCAGCGCATTCACACGGGAGTGAGGCCATATCACTGCTCATGGTGTGGAAGAAGCTTTAGTGATGGAGGAACTCTCAAAAAACACCAACGCGTTCACACAGGAGAGAAGCCGTATCACTGCTCTCAGTGTGGAAGAAGCTTTAAGGTTAAAGGCACTCTCAGAGCACACCAGCGTATTCACACAGGAGAAAAGCCCTATTACTGCACAGAGTGTGGAATGATTTTTTCGCAAAAGGCTACTCTAAAAACACACCAGCGCGTTCACACAGGAGAGAAGCCGTATCACTGCTCACAGTGTGGACTGAGCTTTGCTTATTTAAATGTATTTAAGACACACAAGTGCATTACAGCGGAGCTATCGGTGTGTCACACATGAATTTTTCAAGAAATATAATGAATATAATAATATTAGGGGTGTAACAATATACTCTAGTCACAATTCTCTTTGATTCATAACATTTAGTTTCATAATTTAAATTCAGATTATCAGTTATTTTTGAATAAAATATGAAAAATTGTGACTGCAAAGTATTTTTTATTTTATTTTTTTTTGTTAAATTTCTGAATCAAACAATGCAAAACAGTGTGCATTTGTTGATAAAACTAAAACTTGCTATGGACAATGTAGTACTGGCTCACCATATCTTGGGCATCATATTATAGGTGTCATTTAACCGGAAACAGAGTTCCAAAGTTGGCTAAAATGCCTGACTGTGACAAACATGATTTATGAACTATGCCTTTCATACGCTGTTTATAAATGTAGACAAAATAATAAGCAACCTACTTTCATACGTGTAAATATTAGTCGTATTATGAACATTGAAGAGTATATTGCTAGAACAAACACAGATTTTTAAGGAAATGGTCAGTGAGCTTAAGAACTAGGTATGGAAACATAGGCTAGATACAGTGTCTTGCAAAAGTATTCATTCCCCTTGGTGTTTGTCCTGTTTTGTTGCATTACAAGCTGGAATTAAAATAGAATTGGGGGGGGGTTGCACCGTTTAAGTTACACAACATGCCTACTACTTTAAATGTGAAAAGTGGCCTAAATCAACCTGTTCTGGAAGGACCCTGACTGCAACACTACTGAGCAAGCAACATGAGAACCAAGGAGTATTCCAAACAGGTCAGAGACAAAGTTGTGAAGAAGTATAGATCACGGTTGGGTAATAAAAAAAAATCCCAAACTTTGAATATCCCAGAGAGCACCATTAAATCCATTATAGCAAAATGGAAGGAATATGGCACCACTACAAACCTGACAAAAGAAGGCCCCACCCACCAAAACTTGCAGACCAGGCAAGGAGGGCATTAATCAGAGATGCAACAAAAACACCAAAGATCCACAGCAGAGATGGGAGCATCTGTCCATAGGTTGACTTTAAGCTGTACACTCCATAGAGTGGGGCTTTATGGAAGAGTGGCCAGAAATAAGCCAAGAAAACACATTTGGAGTTTGCCCGACAACATGTGGCAGACTCCCTGAGCACATGGAAGAAGATTCAAGGTCTTTTTTTTTTTTTTTAATTGATTCTTTGGTCAAATGAGACTAAAATTGATCTTTTTGCCCATCATGGGAAATGCCATGTGTGGTACAAACCCAACACCATGAGAACACCATTCCTACAGTGAAGCATGGTGGTAGCAGCAGCATCATCATGCTGTGGGGATATTTATCTGCAGGGACAGGAAAGCTGGTCAGGACTGAAGGTATGATGGATGGCACTAAATACAGAGCAATTCTGGAGGAAAACCTGCTTGAGTTGGTCAAAGGTTTGAGACTGGGACGTTCACGTTCCAGCAGGACAATGACCCTAAGCATACTGCTAAAGCTACACTGGAGTGGTTTAAAGGGAAACATTTAA
>JAPFFA010000023.1:71252550-71263930 GCA_026153275.1 Sciades herzbergii
CTGTGGGGGAAACCGGAGCACCCGGAGGAAACCCACGCGGACACAGGGAGAACATGCAAACTCTGCACAGAAAGGCCACCCGGACCTTCTTGCTGTGAGGCGACAGCGCTAACCACTACACCACCGTGCCGCCCTTTTGTGATGTATGTGTCAATTATTAGTTATAGCATATATGATTGAGGCTAGTAGCATTTTTAAAGAGATTTTAAAAGTTTATTATTAACAGAATAATGTGGGTATTTTAACTTATAAATGTTAAAATAATGACAAATTATCTTTTGACCAGAGTATCTATTCAGTTTTGTTCCAGAAGTGAGACTGACTTAAGCGAAATAAAGGCTGAAGCCAAGACAAAAGTGACAGCTGCAAATGTTTCATTGTCCATCTTTGTGGTGTCTGTGTCCCTGGCAATAGAGTTGCTCTTATCTGTGCCGAGTTTCCCAAAACCATCGTAGCACAAAGATCATCATTAGATGGTAGCACGAGCAGCACAATTAACACTCTCTTTCCTAGTTAAGATGCTCTTAGCATTAAGAGGCTTTTGGGAAACCCACCACTGATTGGTTGTTGCCAATTGTCTGTTGCCCTAATTAGTTGCCCTGTGTCTCACCTGGTTGCCTGTTGCTGGCAACATTGCCTAAAAAGTTGCCCCATGTATCATCACCTTAAGGCTCTATCCCATTTCAAAGAGCAACTTTCTGGAGGTATCTTGACCATGCATTGGCCTCTAAACTGTGAAAATAGTCAGAGATGGTTTCACTAGCTCTTTACATAATGGCAGCCAAATCAGTTTGTCTGACCACCACTTCATTCACCGGAAGTAAACTCACAAGCAAAAGTCACATGACTGAATATAACCTGCATTCTATTCCAGGTTAACTACTCACAAAAAATGACCAAAAAGCCTTTAACTCTGTGGATTGTCAGTGAAAAAAAATGTCAAGATTGTGGCCGCACACTGCGACTATATGGCAGGCCTTGGAGAGCGCTGTTCTCACATAGCATTGTTGTTGTGGGCTTGAAGCTGGAGCGAAACAAAGGGATTCACTGATAGTTACAGATAAAAAGGCATACTGGGTTCTTTCTACTACTGTGAAAAAAATTCCTACTCCCAGATTAGAGACATTTCCTTTCTAAAGAAATCCATCCATCTATCCATTATCCATAACTGCTTATCCTGTGTGGGGTTGCGGGCAAGCTGGAGCCTATCCCAGCTGACTATGGGCAAGACGCGGGGTACACCCTTGACAAGTCGCCAGATCATCGCAGCTTTCAAAAGAAATGCCCAGCTCAAGTTTCTCAGCCACAATCAGAAGTTCAAGACAAAGTTCCAGGGAGACAGTAATACCTTTTAACTTTTTCGCTCTTTGAACAACTGGAACAACCAAAAACAGCAAAAATGAACCAAATTTAAGACAGATTAAGCCTTGCTTACAGGAAAGACAGTGTCTGGTTGTCCCTCAGGAGAAATTATCACGTGATGCGTGATGCCATGTGCCAGGGGTCTATTCACTGTTTGATACTCTTTGGATGTTAGTGGTTCATTGCAAAGTCTTGCCTTCTTTCTGATTGCATTTCTGAGCCAATATACCATATCGTCTGTTTGTTTCATTTCAGGTGGTTTCTGATATTAGATTGTTTACAGATTGACCTCCTTTGCCAATTGTTCGTCCATTTGGTGTTGACACTTTTGCCTGCCTTTAATGACTTTAGTTGTGTCCTACATTTATTCCAAAATAAACTCCGAACTTGGATCCTACTTATCGAAAACTCTAAAACTGCATGCACTATTTCTATTCATCCATCATTATGGAATACCTTTGGTCCTGGAAGTCCATATCCTGTCTCCCCCAGTGGTCCTGGTGGACCTGGTGGACCTACATCACCCTGTAAAAGCATTAAACATGTCTGTAACAGAGTGTACACATCAGTGCACATATTGAATGGAGCATAACTCTTCAGTTGTACCTTTGTTCCAACGACTGCACGTCCTGGAAGTCCTGGTAAGCCGAGACGTCCTGGTGTTCCTGGTTCACCCTAGAGGAGGACAAAACGCAATGTTATTTAGAGCAGAAGACTTCAACTCGTGTTACTGCCCACATTTCAAAATTAATGGGACAATTATCTTTTTCCAAAGCAAATTAAAGTCTTTCTTTCTTTCTACTCACTTTTGCTCCTGATGGTCCGGTGATTCCTGGAGGTCCTGCTAATCCACGGATTCCTCTCTGGCCCTGATCTCCCTGTCCAAAAGTATAAAACACACTTCTTTATCCAATAACTAAAAAACAGTTTTGAACCTGACTGATTTCAAAACGACAATCAGTGAGAACAGACTGGCTGTTAAAATAAGAGTAACAGGAAGAAGAAGAAGAAGAAGAAGAAGAAAAGAGTTTACCTTTTCTCCCTGTGTTCCAACACCTGCTGCTCCCTCCGGCCCTCTCGTACCAGGAACACCAGGCTCTCCCTAATATACATGCATGCACACATACACATGAGCCCATCATTTTGGTTGGAGTTCATTCCAGTTTTAGTTGTTATAGTTTCAATTATGACACATTTGAAGCAGTGGACTGATTGGAAGGTAATGAGTTCAAATCCTAGCACTGCCAAGCTGCCACTGCTGGGCTCTTAACCTTCAACTGCTCAGTTGTATAAAAAAGGAGATGAATGTAAATCACTCTAGATAAAGTTGTCTCCCAAATGCCATAAGTCTAAATGTAAACTTTTAAATTTCCACTAAAAAGCGGGATAATACTAAAACAAATGTTTTCAGCATGTGACTTTGAGCTCAACCTTGTTATATAAAGAAAAAAAAGACATCTTTTAAAGTGTCATATTTATTTTACAGATAGGATGGACAATTTGACTAGGACTACTACCTTTTGTCCATGAGCGCCATCCTCTCCAGGTAACCCGGGTAAACCTGATAATCCCGGAGCTCCTGGTTCACCCTGCAGAGGAGAAGAACTTCATCATAGTGCATAAAGTCAGGTCCAAAGGTCTTAGAGCAATCCATTAACTTGGTGATTCATCATGTGGATTGGATTTGTTCATTCTGAATGAAAGCTGTCGAGACCAGATTTTAGGACTTGATTCTGGACTGTTTTGGGGGTTTGTGATTGAAAAGATATAATCCATATAGTCTAGCTCTTTTGACCTTATATACAGTAAGATATTTAGTCAGTGCCTAAAAGTGGAGCTCCTGATGACTGAGCGCATGAGTAAAATATTTGCAATAGCACAAAATCAACCTGACTAGAATAATAATATTACAGCACCATGAATGAACCATTGAATTGTGTAGTGCCATGTTTTTCACCTCAGTAAATCACTGCATTGTCTTGTGACAGTGAGGCCAATAATGAGATACACAACACAGTTATGAATACATCCTTTCTTTGACACCGCATGCCATGCGCCAGAAACGACACCACCACATTTATTATGGTGTGACTTTGCTGGGTGCCTGGTGGACAGCAGTGAACCAGCACTTTCACTTTACATCACTACTGTAGAGTTACCATCCAATATCACACTTGATATGTCAAACAGATGTCTGGTTACATCTCTTACATCCACACACATTTGCGTGCACATGAAGTGCCGTTAGGACTAATTACCATGCACCTGTTCCTGATTAGAGCTCAATCACAACACATACCTATAAGGACTCTGAGTAACACACAGTGAACCAGTGCTTTCACTTTACAGCATTACTGTATAGTTACCATCCAATATCAAACTCAATCTGTCAAACAGTTTTCTGGTTACATCTCTGTGGCAGCGGGGCCGTGGCCGAGCGTCAGTTTGTGAATGGAGGGCAGGGTCAGGGAAGGTTAGTGGCCAAGTCATTACACCTGTTGTCAATTGATGTGTGTGTGTTTCTTGCAGTGATGGTGGAGCATAAGAGGAGTAGGAGAGCAGAAAAGGGGTACTGGGACCAGAGCACAACTGTGTGTGTGTGTGTGTGTCCGTGTGTCTGTGTATAGACACATATGTGTCCTAGAGTGCCGAGTGAGGAGCTGAAGTTGTTGTTGGCTCTTTTCATCTAGTCAGACGGTTGTAACAATTCACATCAGTGTGGAAATTGTCTTCTGTCACTGCAATGTTGCTCATGGCTGATACAGCCGATGTTGGATCGACAGAGGCGGTTGCAGTGGCTGCAGGTGAGGTTGATTGGCGATGGTGTTGCCTGGCTAGTCCTTTGGTGTCTTCGTTGGCGTCTCCTCTCCCATTGTTCTGCTAGCTCATCTTTGTATTTTGTGGCACCGGTCCATACTGCATGTCTCCATGTGGCTCTCTCTCTGGCTAACCATTTTCCATTTAACCAATTTCCGAAGGGGATGTGGAAGTCCTTCAGGGTTTCTTTGCATACATCTCGGTAGCACAGCTTGGGCCTTCCAAAGGGTCTGAAGCCTGTAGCCACCTGGCCAAACAGCAGCTGCTTTGGAATTCGGCAGTCATCCATTCTGGACACATGGCCAAGTCATCTCAGTCTTCTTTGGCTGATTGTCGTCATGATGGTGGTCAGGGCTGCTCTTCTCAGTATTGGTGACTCTGTTCTGCCACTTGATGTTGAAGATCTTTCGTAGACATCTAAGATGGTATGTGTTTAGTTTCTTTTCGTGCCTCTTGTAGCATGTCCAGGTCTCAGAGCCATACAGAAGGGAGCTGAGGACACGAGTTTCATAGATTCTTGCCTTGGTTTTATCGTTCAGGTGCTTGTTTTGCCACGCTCGCTTGCACAGCTTTCCAAAGGCTACAGCTGCCTTCTCAACCCTTGAGTTGATCTCTTCATCAAGAAAAATGCTAGAAGTCACAGTGGAGCCCAGATAGCAGAATTTGTCCACCACGTCTAGGGGCTTGCCATCCAACTTCAAGGCTTCATGGTTCTCTTGCACTCCTTGGGTAAGGACAACAGTTTTCTTGATGCTGATCACAAGTGAGAATAGCTTGCATGCTGAGTTGAGCCTGTCAAGCATGTGTTGTAGAGTGGCAACATCATGGGCAACCAGAGCTGCGTCATCAGCAAAGAGTAAGTCACGTATGGTGGCTTCCTTCACCTTCGTTTTGGCCCTGAAGCATGCCAGATTGAATAAGGATCCATTGGCTCGCCAGTGCAGAAAGACGTCACCAGGGGTCTCCTTAAAAGCAGTGGACAGCAGAACAGCAAAGTAAATTCTGAATAGGGTTGGAGCTAAAACGCATCCCTGCTTGACCCCACTCTTTGATTGCAAAACTGTTGGAATGTGAACCATCAAACTGGACAGTTGCCTGCATATCTTCATGAAATGCTGATATGATGTGAAGTAGGGAGGGTGGACAGCCGATGGACTCCAGCACACAGAACAGACCTGATCTGTTGACCATATCGAACACCTTAGTCAGATCCACAAAGATGATGGCAAGTAGTTGCTGTTGCTCACAACATTTCTCTTGGAGTTGACGAAGAGAGAATATGTCAATGGTTTACCTTTTTGAGCCGAAACCACGCTGATTTTCAGGCAGAATTCGGTCGGCAAGTAGTTGTAGACATCTCAGAACCACATGAGCAAAGGTTTTGCCAGTGATACTCAGGAGTGATATACCGCAGTAGTTGTTGCAATCACCCTTGTTGCCCTTGTTCTTGTACAGCATAATGATCTTTACATTTCTCATGTCTCGTGGTATGGTGCCTTTTCTCCAGCAGAGAAGAAGGTTCTAGAGATGAGGGATGATGGCTTCTTTGTTGTACTTCAGGAGCTCAGCTGGTATGGAGTCACTGCCTGGAACCTTACCAGAAGAGAGATCATCAATAGCCTTGCTCAGCTCAAAGAGAGTGGGTTCTGCATCAAGTTCTGTCATTTCAGGTAGTCTTGGGAGCTGGAGATTGCTGTCTAGATGGTGTTCAACCGAATAGAAATCTGAGTAATGCTCAATCCAGCGTTCTAACTGTTGGTTCTTGTCATGGATGAGCTCACCAGTCTTTGATTTGATTGGAGCCACTTTAGTGACCTGTGGTCCTAAGGCGGTTTTGATCTTCTGGAACATGGTCTTGATGTCACCGTGGTCAGAAGCCTCCTGTATCTCATTGCACAATGCATTCCAGTAGTCATTTGCACATCTTCTGGACTCAGCCTGCAGCTTGTGCTTGGCTTCCCTGAGCCTATCATATGTGGATTGGCTGGGTGATCTTGCATGGGCCAGCAGTGCATCTCTTTTCTCTTCAAGCAATGGTAGTAGGGTTTCTTGGTTTGCTTCTACTCAGTCTTCTCTGAAGGAGGTAGTTTTCTTTCCAAATATGTCAGAGGCAGCATCATACATGGCTGTGCGGACTGCCTCTCATATTTCTTCTGGGTGAGGATCTTCTTCAGTACCTCCACCTTGGTTTTCAATGAGACGATGTAGTCTAGTGGAGAATTCCTCCTGCCTAGGCCTGCATTTCATGTTGAATGTGCTCAATTTTGCTGTTTTGGGTGGTTTTTGTGTGTGAACTTTCTTTCACTCCAGCTTGACTTTGGAGATGACCAGAGCATGGTCAGTGTCACTGTCTGCACTTGGGAATGACCTAGTCATGTTGACTGAGTTGAGGCTTTTCCTCTTGGTTAGGACTACATCGAGTTGATGCCAGTGCCACAATCTGGGATGTTGCCAGGAGACCTTGTAGTGTGGTTTGCAGTCAAAGTATGTGTTTGTTACACACAGTCCATGATCAGTACAGAGCTCCAAGAGTCTTTGCCCATTATCATTCATTTTTCCGATGCCAAAGGACCCTAAGCAGGATGGCCAGTTGAGATGGTCACTCCCTACTCTGGCATTGAAGTTGCTGAGGACATAGAGTTGATTTTCCACAGGGACTAGCTGGAGCACACAGTGGATGTCATCATAGAATTTGGCCTTTGCTTCTGGGTCTGCATTCAGGGTAGGGGCATAGGCATTTATGATGGTTGCTTGTCCTGCACGCGTTGTGAGTGTCAGTGACGCGAGCCGCTCAGATATGGCTGATTGGATGATGATGGAGTCCAAAAGTTTGTTATGTACAGTGAACCCTACACCATAGAGCTGTCGTTCTTCTTCTCCAAGCCCTTGCCAAAAGAGTGAGTAGTTTCTCTCTCTGATGGATCCTGTATTGGCTAAACGCATTTCTTGTAGGGCAGCAATGTCCACTTTGAGTCTGTTGAGCTCTCTGTCAACAACTGCTGTTTTCCTGATGCTGTTCACATCAGTGAGGTCTTCTTCTATGCCCTGACAGAGTGTGTGGACATTCGAGGTTCCAAGTCACAACAAAATTGCCTTTCGATTTCTTTGCTTGTTGTTCGTGGGTACTTGATTATGCCTGCTATTTGGTTTTTGACCTATCCTCTTGCACTCAGAGAGGCACATAGGTGTGACGGACCAGCAACTAATTGGCCGGGGGCTGCCCAGCTTGGGAGGGCGTTAGCTGGTCAGTGAGACACAATGATCTCTCCCACCTTCGAGAAGCACCCATGGCATTCTCTCATTCACCAATTCGAGAGAATTTATAACCTGTAAACTGCCCTTCTCCATGTTGTTTTCCCACAATTTCAGATCGTGAGCGCAGAGTGTCCTCTTTGCCACCTCTTGAACTGCTGTGTCTGGGCATCGTGTGTAGAGAAAATGTGTTGCCTAGTTCCCACTTCCTCTCTCTCAGCTTCACCAACAACAGCCAGAGGAGAGATGGATCGGTACGTCTGGAAAGTTGGTGTCGCTGCAGGGGATGCCAGAAGAAGGGTCGAGCTGCTCCAACATCTGCCTTCGGGTCCCTCCCTCCTGATTTGATTTTGGGGTTTTCTCCCCTAGCCTTTGTCTAAAGAGACATGACCTACAAGGCAGAAGGTGGGAGGAGCTGAAAAGCACTTAATAAACATGTGTCTGAACATTAGCTGCCTCCTGCTGTGCTTCTGTACTCCACCCACATCAGGGAACTATCACAGTGGTGCTGAAACCTGGGAGTACAGAAGGGAGCCTGCCCATGGAGTCCTCACTGTTCAAGGACCTCATTCATGCCATCGCTACCGTTCAGCAGAACCAGCATCAAGCACTGATCACCCTCCGGAAGGAGCAGGAACAACGCTTCAAGGCCTTGATGCTGGCCCAGCAAGAAGATCGCCAGGAGTTCCAGCACCTGCTCACATCAGCAGGGTCCTTGACCGCCACCACAGTGGACTCTCCCCACCTCACCCTAATGAAGATGGGTCCGCACGATGATCCAGAAGCCTTCCTCGTGCTCTTCGAGCAAGCAGCCGAAGAATGGGGGTGGCCAGTCGAGCAGCGCACAGCGTGCCTACTTCCTCTGCTGACTAGCGAGGTGCAGCTTGCTGTGCTGCAGCTCCCCACTGACAGCCAGCTCATTTATGCTGACTTAAAGCAAGCCATTCTGCAGCATGTTGGCTGCTCTCTGGAACAACAGCATCAGCGCTTCTGGGAGCTGAAGCTGGAGGAGGTTGGCCAGTCATTCACATTTGGCCAACAGCTCCGGGACACCTGCCAGCGGTGGCTGAGGGCGGATGACCGCAACACCAAGGGAATTATTGACCTGGTGACACTGGAACAGTTCATCGCGCAATTTCCGGAAGGAATGGCGGAGTGGATCCAGTGTCATCACCCAGTGTAGCTGGAACAAGCCATCAAACTGACGGAGGACCACCTGGCAGCAGTTCCGACAGCAGGAGGATGTGCAGGAGGATGTGCTGCCTCTTCTCCTCTTCTCTCTCTCTCTCCCTCTGCTTCCCATCTTCGCCCTGTTCCCCCACCGTGGAGGCAGGGGCTGGCTCCCACCCAGCCGGCCTGACGCACCTGTGGTGTCCTCCCATTTTCCCCCTCCATGTCTGTGTATTCTCCCCATCAGGTGAGTGACACCCAAAACACTGGTGCAGAGGGCGAGCCTGGGCCAGTGTGCTGGTGGTGTGGGGAGCCGGGACATCTTCAAGGTCAATGCTCTGCGATGGAGGTGGGAGCAGTGGTCTGGATTCCCGAAATGCCAGAGACTGCCCTCGATCGGGCCAGAGCGTACCGTATACTGGTAAGTGTACAAGTGGATACATATCACGCCTTTGTGGATGTCGGCTGTAACCAGTCCTCAATCCACCAAAGCCTGGTGCAAGGCGAGGCATTGGGGAGAGCACAGGTGGTGAAGGTATTGTGTGTGCATGGGGATGTTCACAACTACCCATTAATGTCTGTCCACATTCTATTTCGGGGAGAGAAGCATAGAATAAAGGTGGCGGGTAATCCTCATCTCACCCACTCGCTAATTTTGGGGACTGATTGGCCAGGGTTTAACGAACCGATGGAACACATAGTAAGAGGTGGGTCCTGCATTAATACATCACGGGAAGGTCCTGGTGTGGCATTGACTGGGGAAGCTGTCACAGAGCCGTCTACATCAGCACCCCATCAGGGCAATACAAGGAGTGAGGAGCAGCCTGCCCCTCCTCCCTCCCTTGGGGATTCCCTTGAGGATTTCCCATTAGAGCAGTCATGAGACGAGACTCTGTGTCATGCATTTAACCAAGTGAGAGTAATCAATGGTCAAACTCTCCAGCCAAGCGTGACACTAGCCTTCTCCTATTAAGCTACTATTAAGGATAGGTTGTACCGAGTGACACAGGACACTCAAACTGGTGAACAAATAACCCAGTTGTTGATCCCAAAGAGCCCTAGGGAACTCGTATTCCATGCGGCTCACTTTAACCCCATGGCCAGACATTTAGGGCAAGATAAAACACTAACCTGAATAATGGCCCGGTTCTATTGGCCAGGGATTCACAGGGATGTCTGTCAGTGATGTGCAGTGTGCCATGAATGCCAATTAGTAAATCCTGCAGCCACTCCAAAAGCGCCCTTGCGCCCTCTCCCTCTAATCGAGACCCCTTTTGAGAGAATTGGGATGGCTCTCATTAGGCCATTAGATCGGTCAGCATGAGGATATCACTTTATTTTAGTTCTGGTGGACTATACAATGCAATATCTGGAAGCAGTGCCTCTCCGCAATATCTCAGTATGCAGTATTGCAGAAGCGCTCTTCCATATTATCTCCCAAGTCGGGATTCCGAAAGAAATCCTGACAGACCAAGGCACTACATTTATGTCACGCACACTGCATGAACTGTATGGGTTATTGGGTATTAAGTCTATCCGCACCAGTGTCTATCACCCACAAACAGATGGCTGAGTGGAAGGGTTTAATTAAACCCTGAAAAACTTAATTCGGAAATTTGTAAGTGAGGATGCACGTAATTGGGATAAATGGCTCGAGCCCCTGTTATTTGCAGTTTGAGAGGTCCTGCAAGCCTCCACAGGGTTTTCGCTGTTCAAATTATTATATGGGCATCCCCAAATTAACAAGACCACAGTGACTGCAGCCTGCCCAAGGCCCAAGACCAAAAAGGGGGTGAGACAGTTCCTGGGGCTGGCTGGCTACTATCGTAGGTTCATACCTAATTATTCGGACATCACCAGCCTGCTAACTGATCTCACTAAAAAGGGAGCACCAGATCTGGTCCAGTGGACGGAGCAATGCCAACAGGCTTTCTCTAAGGTAAAAGCTGCACTGTGTGGGGGGCCACTTTTACACTCCCCTGACTTCTCTCTCCCCTTTGTTTTACAGACAGACACATCGGACAGGGGCCTGGGGGCCGTTCTGTCCCAGAAGGTGGACGGCGAGGAATGACCCATGCTGTACATCAACCACAAGCTCTCGATGCGTGAAAGCAAGTACAGCACTATCGAGAAGGAGTGTCTGGCTATCAAATGGGTGGTCCTCACCCTCCAATACTACCTGCTGGGGTGCCTTTTCACCCTCTGTTTGGACCACGCACCCCTCCAGCGGCTCCCTCACATGAAGGATGCCAACACGTGGATCACCCGTTGGTATCTCGCCCTCCAGCCATTTAAATTCGAGGTGGTCTACAGGCCGGGGGTGGTGGCAAACTTCCTGTCCCGTCCGGGGGGAGGGGAGTCTGCTGCAGGCCAGATGGCTCCCCGGCCTGAGTCAGGCAGTGGGGGTATGTGGCAGCGGGGGCATGGCCGAGCGTCAGTCTGTGAATGGAGGGCGGGGTCAGGGAAGGTGAGTGGCCAAGTTGTTACACCTGCTGTCAATTGATATGTGTGTGTGTGTATGAAAGAAAGAAAGAAAGAAAAAAAGAAAGAAAGAAAGAAAGAAAGAAAGAAAGAAGGCACAACTTTATTCATCACACACTTGTGAAATTCCTCTCTGCATTTAACACACACATGCACACACATGTAAGCAATGAGCACACACACATACCCAGCGCAGTGGGCAGCCATGCTAACAGCATCCAGGGAGCAGTTGGGAGTTAGGTGCCTCACTCAAGGGCACCTCAGCCCAAGGCCGTCCCATATTAACCTAACCACATGT
>JAPFFA010000023.1:72314418-72325412 GCA_026153275.1 Sciades herzbergii
ATTATGTTATATACGAAGGAAAGGAAACGCAGGACCAAACTAATAAATATGGGCGCTCAGCGAGCACCTCGGTGTGAGCAGCTGTTCGTTTAGTGACAGAATGATGGAACTGTCAGTGCACGCTCAAAGGTAAACCTGTAGATGGCAGCAATGCGACACTGTGGATGCCAGCTGCCGTAAAACCCAAAAGAAGAAGAAGGAGGTCAACCTGCACATGCGCACACGGACTTCTTCTGTCTGCGTGAAGCGAGTGATTTCATGCACATTTGCTTTAATCCCCTCAAATTAAATAACTTCCCAGCCACAGAATGGCCTGATTTTTTTTTAGATATTACAGAAATAAATGTGTCATAATGACCACATTTCAGAAGGAACTAAATCTCACCAATTTTATGAAATCAAAAGGCCGTCTTGCTTTAATTCATGGTTTTCTTACATGTGAAGTATCTAGAGGGCATTTTGTCTTATTTTCTTGCATGTAGGGAAGCCTATGTGGTAGTGCATCTCATTTCCTCCACTGGAATGGCACCTAGTAGAGAATTTCATCATATTTCCTTGCACTTAAAGAAAATCCATTGGACCATGTATTCTCCACTAGAAGGGCATCCTTTAGGCCAATGCATTGTTTGTATATTGTCCATTAGAAGGGCAGACTATAGGGCAGTGCATAACGTATTCCCTATTGGATGGGCACTTCTTCCTGTTTCCACACCCTCGAGGATCTGCATTGGGCAGTGGATATCATATTCCCTACTGGAAGGGCACCTTCTAGGGCAGTGCATCATACTGTATATTCTCCACGAGAAGGTCAAATGATAGGGCAGCATATATTCTCTCATATTCTCCCCTGGAAAGACACACTATATCCTAGAAGGCACTTCATCATATTTGCTTGCACATAGTGGCCGCTTGGAAGGTATTTCATCTCATATCTCATTTTATTGCTAAGTGCATCACGGGTGATTTTGTTCTAGCCTACACGGGATGACCGTGGCTGGCTGATTAACCCGATTGGTCGGAACCCGTGGTGGACGGTCCTGGCAGCAGCAATACCATCCATGCTCTGCACCATCCTCATCTTCATGGACCAGCAAATCACAGCCGTCATCATCAACCGCAAAGAGCACAAACTGAAGGTGAGACGTTCTGTGTATGTGCGTTGTCTGTCTTCTTGTGTAGCTTTTAGCACAAAGAGTTTATATTGAGAAATTTACTCAGCACAGCTGAGTTGCTTGTTTTTATTTGTTCTTGGAAAAATATTTCAGTCATCTGTATATAGTTAGCATTTGTATGGGTTCTTTATTTGTATTGACATGAGGCAATTTATATCATGTACGTTCACTTGAAGTTGGGAAAATAATGCACCTCATTAATCAGTAATGTAGGAAAGTTGTGCGCAAATGTTTTTCGTGGCCAAATCCGACAAAAAATAGTGGTAATTTGGTTTCGCAATTACAGATTTTCTTTGCGCTCACAGCTGGTTACCTCATCCAGCCGTAGGACAGGCTGGAGGAGCTTATTTGATCACCGTCGTTCGTCTGTCATCCATCCGTCGTCGTCATCCGTCCACAATTTACAAAAAATCGCTACTCCTCCTACAGGATTAATCTGATTTCGATCAAACTCACACACAGTGTTCTCCAAGTGGGAGTGTATAAAAGTTAAGATGGTGGCACCACCTGTCATATTTACGATTTTATGGGTGTCTGAAATTTTTGGGTGACTCGTCACATTAAACGCGACTCTTCATCAACTGCTGGGACGTTTTCATTGAACCTCACCCAGAAGACTCTAAAGACATATTCCAATAAGAGTTGTTCACCAGGTGGCGCCACCTGCCATGGATGAGCCGACAGAGAAGTCACATGCAATTTCATGAAAATCGCTACTCCTCCTACAGGAGTGATCGGATTTTGATCAAACTCATACAGAATGTTCCCCAGATTGGTATGTATAAAAGTTCTCAAGACAGTGGCGCCACCTGCCATATGTGTATATGTGTGTGTGTTCCTCTTGCTCTATAGAAGGGTTGTGGCTATCACTTGGACCTGCTGATGGTGGGGGTGATGCTGGCTGTGTGCTCAGTAATG
Organism: Sciades herzbergii; assembly: GCA_026153275.1. Classification (NCBI taxonomy): domain Eukaryota; kingdom Metazoa; phylum Chordata; class Actinopteri; order Siluriformes; family Ariidae; genus Sciades; species Sciades herzbergii. The sequence continues at coordinate 72,316,509 of JAPFFA010000023.1, forward strand.
GGCTTGCCGTGGTTCGTAGCGGCGACCGTACTGTCAATCTCCCACGTCAACAGTCTAAAACTGGAGTCAGAAAGCTCCGCCCCTGGAGAACAGCCCCGATTCCTGGGCATCAGAGAGCAGAGACTAACCGGCCTGGTCATCTTCCTGCTCATGGGCTGCTCGGTGTTTATGACTGGTGCTTTACAGGTACATCATGAACATTTCAGTAGATGTACACGTATGATCTACTAGCATGTCCATCTTTCATTTTTAGCTGGAAAAGTAATGACTGAATGCAAAATAGTATCAATAAAGCCTGGGGGATGAGAACAGACAATGTTGGACAAGCCATAATTACAAGACAGCTCGATAAAAATATGTGATGAGACAATAAGAGAGTAAATAAACAGCATCTTTTCCTGGTTATCCTTGGATATCATACTGAAAGAAAGGAAAACTTTTTTCTTAAACTACAGGTCACATGCACAATCATGACATTACTGTTTTGAAATATAGAAGTTGTGTGATTTCAATAGACTTATGTAGAGTTTACACATCACTTGTGTGTTCGAGTGAGAAAATAGCACAACAATGTTCAGGCTCACATTTTGCATGCCTCTGGAGAGCAGCCATTTGGTTTATGGGGGAACTGGGTGTTGCTGGTCACAATGGTGTCCATATTGATGTTATTATACTCGCATATAATGTTGGAACCTCTCTTTGCGAAAGTATATGAAACCAGTATGTCTATGCCTTAAGTTCCTCCAGAGTTCCTCTGTCTTGCAAATTTAGATGGGTCTTACCATGTTTGAAGATTTGTGCCTTGGCAGAATACTCCACTTTGTTGGAAGTTAATCCTTTTAATTAGATTTGAAGCCTGTAAACATTTTCCTCAGGTGCTCAAATAATCCCAACACTCCACACAATTTCCATTTGAACAGCTGTCCAAAGTTCGTGATGCTATCTGATGATCTTTTTGTCTAAGCAAATAAACAATACATAAATCAGTGTAAACATTCCAAACCAATTTCAGAATTAATCTTGCACTGCATAAAGGCAGAGCTGAATAATAGTCTTACCACCAATACCAAGTGTTCTTACATCTGAACAGAAACCTTTTTTTTTTTTTTTTTTGGAAAAGCCACTAAAACTTTAATCCCAAAAAGCAATGTAACAGGTAGCCCAGCTCCATCACTCAACCACTTTACTTGGCTCCATCCACCATTCGGCTAGCTTGGCAGTGAACTAGCTCTGGTTGTTTTTTTTTTTTATTTGGTTGTAGTATTTGGCCTGCTTTTTCCTGCATCTTTATGTTTTCCCAGACCTGCTGGATGAGATCATTCTGTCCCTGAATCACCTGGCATACATCATGGTCTGGATGTGGAGGATGGCCAAGAAATTACTCCAAAAAATCTTTTAGGCTTCCTTACGAAGGGTATTTATGAAGGGCTGTTTTAAAACAGTTCTTGCCAATGGATATCCATTGATTCCAGATTCATTGATGTTTATCGGTCATCCTGGTTTGGAGAGGTTGGTTAATCCATTCTGTGAGGTTGTTTTTTTGGATGGTACATGTTGTTAAGGTTGTGGCAGTACACTCCATTGTCTTCAGACTGTGTGCAGAAGATGATAGAAACTTGTCTCCACAGCTTGAGTCAAGGTATGCAGGCAAACCCCAATAAGTACAGATGTTCATTTTGTCAAGAACCTGCAGCTGAAAGGTGAACATCGAACATGTAACCTGTTCGTGCAGCTTAAAGCCCGGCGCACATGGGTGACTTCTTGTCGCAAGTGTATTGCAATTTTTGGACGCAAGTTTTCCCTCTTGGGTAGCTGCATGTGCGTGTTATCTGTGACCAGTGGGTGATTTGGGGAGGGGGATGCAAGTCACATGGAAATCACGCGACTACTTCTTGGGCAGGGATTGGCTTAGCCTTTGGAGGTGATCGCTTCATTATCACAAAGACACGCACACGCAGCGATATCTCTGCAAGAAGTCAGCGACTGGCAACTTTTTGTCACAGAATATCAAGCATGTTTGATACCTGCAATCTGTCACAAGCAACAAAAAGTCACCGTTGCAAATATCTGCACACGAAGCAATTTCTTGTCTGTGTCAAAAAGTTGCACAACCAAGTGATGGAAAATCGCCAGTGTGCGCCGGGCTTAAGACCCGTTTATATTTTTGTGTGAATCTATGCCATAGATACAGGGTAGGAACAGTGTAGCTGCATACCCTATGCCCTAGCCTATGGTGTAATCTGACGTGCCCCTCCCCAGAAATGTAACTACACATTGTGGCAATGCAGACCGCAATAAATGTGATTGGTCCACTTGGTAGCATCATTTCCTCCTATGCATTTCCAGCTATTCCTCCTTCTCTGTCATTTTCGAATTGAGTTGAACGAGCATGGCCAAATTGAGGAGAGGTCATACACACCATCCCCTATGACATCATCTCTCTTTTTTTTTTTTTGCTTTGCAGTAATTCCAGTAAAAATAACTGTTGCTGAACATTTATTAGCTCCAACTCCAACATGATCTGCTCCGTTTCAGTTGTCATTGTTTGAAGTACACAAAGAAACTCAACACAATGCCATATAAACCTCACCGCCAACTACTGTTTTAGAGGTGTAATTGCAGATCAACGCAAATACACCAAAGGCTCACAACGGTGTAGGCCACTTGCATAGGCTAAAGCTTAGGCTCTGCATAGAGCCTAGACACAACTATAAATCAGCCTTGAGAGTGGATTGCGATAGACCTGATGGCTTTCTGATTCTGGACTTCTATTTCTAGCATTAAACACATGCCTTACTCACACATCCTTCTTTATGCTTGGCCAGTACATGATGTCCAAAAATGATAGTAAGATCTTCATCCTATGCAGATGACCAAAAGAAACTGTTATGGGAATAATGCAAAAGGGCCTGTTGACAGGAAGATGGAATAACTACCTGTAAAATATGTCCATGTGGTTTTTGGGGACTGAACTTAAACCAACCATTCTTGTATGTGAAGTTGATTTGAGCTTGTCTCTTTTCTTGAGTGGTTCCAAAGCAAAGTCTGCTTCTTGAATATTCCTGATGTCTCACCAGACAAAGGTCAGTGACAGTTGGAGTGTGACTGTGGCTTAAAGAGAGGCCAGGAAGGTTTCAGTTGGTTTATATGGACTGTATGAGTGTGTGTTCAGTAGAACATTGCATTTTCTCTTTTTGTGATCCACAGTAAAGTGAGACCATTGCAAAAAGATGGAACACACAATCCTCTAACGATGGCTTTGACTTGTTAAACATCCAAACAAGGGCAGCATGGTCAGCATATGCCTTCAGAAAGGGTCCCTCTAAATAAACCCACCTTTTCTCAGCAGTCCACCCAACAACCAATAATTCTTTTTCAGATGTATACAAGTAGTAGCTGCACTCCTCTCAGGATTCTTCATGCAAATGCATCAGAGAAGCAATTCTTTCTTTTGAGATCTGCAAGGACTAGAACCTCTGGTAGCTTTTAGAAAGTGAAGGTGGCATTTTGCAATCCAAACAGCAGAAGTGTAAATTCAGATAGCACTCAAGAAGTGGGAAAAGCTGTTCTTTGACCGTTATTTGGCTTCAGTTATACTACCTGGAGCTACTTATTAAATCAAAGGTGCTGAATATAGTGGCTCCATGCTGTGCCTCGAGAAGCTCCTGCACCTGCTGCACAGGGTAACCATCAAGGTGTGTTTCGATACTCAGCATACCGTTGTCAACACAGAATCAAGTACACCCTTCCCTCTTTTTTACTATTACTACAGGAAAAGCCCAAAGAGACACAGCTTCCTGAAAGATCTTAAACCAGATTAAAACCATGGTAACTGACTCCAAACCATTTTGGCCATCTAAACTAAAGCAACACATGGATAAATGTTTTCACAAGCATCCCAGGCAACCCCCCCAGAGATGCCTGCTACAAAGATGGCAAAACCCGGAAAAGATACATTTTCCAAACCCTTTTTAAATGAATAACAGCAATTTACTGAAAATTACATACTGAATTTTGCATATGGTTCCATCTTCAGTAGTGATCATGTCTCTTCTGTTTCCTCAGTTCATCCCCATGCCAGTGCTGTATGGAGTGTTCCTCTATATGGGAGCTTCCTCTCTCAAAGGCATTCAGGTAGGAATGTTCATCTTTCACAGTCCACATCCAGTCACACACGCAAACACTCCTTACTTACACTCTCCTTGTTCTACTTTGGCAGTTAATATACTGGAAATCACCTTCTCACTAATTTATCTAAACCGTACCTCCAGGCTCATTAACTTATTTCCTGACCCAGTTCTCTTTTTCTGTCTTTGTTTCAGTTCTTCGACCGTTTGAAGCTGTTTGGCATGCCGGCAAAACATCAGCCGGATTTCATCTACCTTCGACATGTTCCTCTGAGGAAAGTTCACCTGTTCACCATCACACAGCTCACCTGTCTCGTCCTGCTGTGGGTCATCAAGACGTCCCCCGCGGCTATCGTATTCCCCATGATGGTACGTTCCAAAACAACATGCATGTGCATGTGGAAGGGATTTTAGAGTAAACTTACTTAGAATTACTTTAAACGATACATCTTACTTTTAAGTAAGGTGTAGTATTTCAGTGCATTCAGCCTCAGACAGAGAACAGTGTGAGAGATATTATGAGTTCAGATTACATAAAGCATGGAGGTCATTTAGCTCATTAAGGAAGTGGGTAATTTTGAGAGGTGATAAAGCAGATCACAGGAGTTTTTGTCTTTGAATATTTTTAACGTTCAAATAGTTTTTAAATAATGAAATTTAATGGGGTATATTTTGTTAGTCTACTTTAAACAAAATATACAAACGTACACCACATTTAAACCAATTGAAAACATCTTCAAATTCATTATTTTGAATTGTAAATAATAATTATCTATATAATAAGCAGCAAAGTTTGTTTGTTTTTCTGTCTTGAGCTAACGTCGCCATTTCTCAATGGATTTTCACCAAATTTGGCAAGTAGGTCCAGGGATGACCCGGAATTTTGCAGATATAAACAAAATTCATGTACGAGCCCCAGGGAGGTCCCTGGTGGGCACAACATCCATCCACCCACCCCCTCCCTCAATGCCTTTCACGTTACATTTATCAACACAAACTCTCGACAGACCTTCACTAAACTTGGCACGTAGGTACACGAGGTAGCTACAATTTGGCAGAACTCAGAAATTCCATATTTGGGCCCCAGGGGGTCCCCGGTGGGCCCCTGGGTGGTGGATGTTTGGATTTTTGTTTGTCTTGGGTTCACATCACAATTTCTTGATGGATCCTCACCAAATTTGACATGGAAGTCTGGGGGCAACCCAGAATTTTGCAAAACCTGGGCAACGCCGGGTAACTTGCTAGTTATAAATAAATCCTCTAAAAATAGTGACCAAATTCCATGATTAAATAATCCGTTTATTCTACAATGTCTCTTATTTTTTTAATTACCGATTTGAAAATGCATGTACTTTAAATCCAATTATGCAGTTTTTAATATTTGAATTATTAAGTCAGAAAATAACTAATGTGTCATTAAGTTTACTTGAACCTTTTTATAAAATGTGCTATACTGAGGATGATTATGAGGGTGATTTATAGCTGTTGTATATAATTGTGGTCAGTTATGAGGGAACATAGAAACTGATTATGGTGTTGTGCATCACCAGGTGCTGGCGCTAGTCTTCATCCGTAAACTGCTGGATTTCTGCTTCAGCAAACGGGAGCTGAGTTACCTCGATGACCTCATGCCTGAGAGCAAAAAGAAGAAACTTGATGATGCATCTAAAAAGGCAGAGGAGGTAGTGCCAACGACGATTTCAAGCATCCGGCAAAACAATATCCAAATTGTTCTGCTATTGATATGGAGAAGTGAGAGCATGCGTGTCTGTGTGTAGCAGGAGACACAGGAGATGCTGGTTGATGACTTAGACAGAGGAGAGGATAAAAATACAGTACGAATCCCGATGGAGAACAGCAAGCTACTGCAGTCTCCTAAAACACCAGACCCCAAGTAACACCAACTGTCCAGTCAGCTGTATTATTAGTCATGATGACAGGCACACCACAGTAACCATGATTTATCCAAAACATGCTTAGTTTTCAGTAAGATCTCAATTTCTAAACTTGAACCTATCCTCTTGTCTCCTCTCCTCGTGTAGGACTGACCCCTCTGACATCAACATCTCAGATGAAATGTCGAAAACTACAGTCTGGAAGTCTCTTAGCTCCAATCACAAAGACACACCCCGTCCAACAGGGCTCAAAAAGGTAGCAAAACAACCACAACTTACTTTGGCTAAGCTAACAGACTAGCTAGCTTTGCACTTAGAGTCTATAACGTATGGATATTTGGATATCAAATAGTGTTGAGCCTGTAATGCAGTGGCGTGACTAAGGCTGCTTTGACACTTTTTCCACCTTAGCGAGTGTTTTATTTGTAATCCTACAAGAAGTGGCCACTTTTAAAAAGCGCTGGCATGACAGGAGAGCTAATAAATAATACATTGGCTTTGTTAGTGATTGAGATTCATGATGTGTTGAAATCAAATATATCTTAATCAGCTTCATGAGGCCGGCACCTGGAATGCTTTTCAATTAACAAGTATGCCTTGTTGAAGGTTAATTAGTGGAATTTCTTGCCTTCTAAATGTGTGTGAGATAATCAAACAGTAAATAGCTCTATTCCACAACTGTAGTCATCCTTACTTTAAAGACATGGTCAGCCAACCTGGGAAATTGCAAGAACTTTGAATGTATCTTCAAGTTCTTCCATCAAACACTATGATGAAAGAGGACCATCCCAGAAAAGGAAGACCAAGACTTGCCTGTGCTGCAGAGGAAAAGTTCATTAGAGTCATCAACTCAGATTCGAGTCGACATGAATGCTTCATAGAGTTAAAGTTGCAGACACATCTCAACATCAACTGTTTAGAAGAGACTGCGTGAATCAGGCCTTCATGGTGCAACTGCTGCAAAGAAACTGCTACTGAGCGACACTAATAATAATAATAAGAAGAAGAAGAAGAAGAGAATTGCTTGGGCTAAAAAAACACAAGGAATGAACATTAGACCAGTGGAAATCTGTACTTTTCCGTTTCCGGTTGAGAGTACGCTGTGCACATTTTGGCTGCCACTTCTCAGTGGAGCGAGCGAGCAAGCTATCTATCTATCTAGCTTCCCCTTTGTTTTTTTTTCTTTTTGTGATTGTATGATTTGATGTTTGTAATTTGTTTGAATGTTTTGTTTGTTTGTTTTTCCCCACTGGTTGTGGCGTAGCTCTGGCCCTAGTTTTGGGTGTCAGTTCCGTTCAGGCCTTGAGCTGCCATGGGTGATGCCTGTGCTCCTCGCTATGGACTGCAATGAGCTCATAGCTCTTGTTAGCATCGGGGTTTTCTAGCGCTCTGTGTGGTGGTGCTTCTGTGCTTGACGCAGTGTTCCAAGCGATGTGGCCTTGCGGTGGCTGTGCAGGACATACCTTCATGCAGCTACGCCACTGGAATTACATCTTGACCCTCTTTTGGTGGACTTTTTTTTTTGTAATTGTAAAGCAACCTGGGGTGTGAGAAAGGTGCTATACAAGTTGAACTTATTATTACTACTACTTTGGTCTGATGAGTCCAAATTTTAGATTTTTGGTTCCAACCACCATGTCTTTGTGAGATAGAGAAAAGAAGAACGGATGGTATCTTCATGTGTGGTTCACACCATGAAGTGTGGAGAAGGAGGTGTGATGGTGTGGAGGTGCTTTGTTGGTGACACTGTTAGAAATGTATTCAAATTTGAAGGCAACCTTAACCAGCATCACTACAACAGCATTCTGCAGCAACATGGCATCCCATCTGGTTCACGCTTAGTGGAACCATCATTTGTTTTTCAACAGAACAATGAACCCAAAACACACCTTCAGGCTCTGTAAAGGTGATTTAACCAAGAAGGAGTGTGAACGAGCGCTGCATCAGATGGCTTGGCCTCAACAATCACTCAATCTAAACCCAAGTGAGATGATTTGGGATGAACTGGACCACAGAATGAAGGAAAAGCAGGGAAGAAGTGCTCAATATCCTGTATATGAGAACTCCTTCAAGACTGTTGGAAACCCATTCCAGGTGACAACCTCATGAAGCTGGTTGAGAGAATACCAAGAGTGTGCATCAAAGCAAAACGTCGCTACATTGAAGAATCTTATGATTATAAATCATTTTGCTTTGTTTACACTTTGTTTACTACATAATTCCACTTGTGTTATTTCATAGTTTTGATGCCTTCAGCATCATTCTACAGTGTAGAAAATAATAAAAGTAAAGAAAAAAAAAAGTAAATTAGTGTCCAAACTTTTGACTTGTACTATATTTATTTTTAATAGCAAAGACAAAGAACCTCCTCATCACCAAACTTTTTTTTCTGCATTACGCAGAATAATAAATCAAATCTAGACAGCTAGGCTAGCTAATGAGTTGATATTAGCTTCAGCTGGTCAGAGCACTGTGATGTGAGCCAGGGTTTTTTTTTATTATTATTATTATTATTTTCTTCATTTCAACACAAAAACCACTCTGACCAGCACTTTTTATTGGAAAAAAACCCCACTGAATATGAAAGCAGCCTTACGACAATAGCGTTAAAGTACTGTAAAGTGTCTATACATCGAAAAATGCTAATTTAATTTAATGTTAGCAAAGAAGAAAGAAGAGATGACCACAATCATCAATCAAAAAAGATTTAAACAAAGAAATACTGTAAGCAAGTATTGCCAGGCAAAACAAACCTCGCCCGGCAGCACTTATTTTATACCTATATGTTGATAATGGTAATATTTGTCAATCATCAGCTGTCAGGTTATAGTCCTATGAAAATCCATGACCTTGAGTTTGACATTTCAGTCATTCAAGGTCAA
>JAPFFA010000023.1:73138408-73148537 GCA_026153275.1 Sciades herzbergii
TGTGTGTGTAGTGACCTGTGCGTAATGCTGTAACTTGTTTTGCAATTGTATGAAATGTAGCTATGAATGGATAAAAAGTACGTGTCATTCTTTACAGATTTTTTCATAAAATGTCATTTTATTCCTCCAACGCCTCAGAAATTAAATATTTAATCATTAATTATTCATTATGATTTATTAATTACTTATTTAAGAAAAATGCACCACACTTTTTATCCAGTTATAGGTACATTAATATCAGTTCCTGCTCCCACTGACACTACAGCCGATATAAACAGCCTCTCCATCACCTGCCTGGTTCTCTCTCGAGACAAAAAAACCCACAGCTCGTCCTGTTTTTGAGGAACTCCAGTCGTCTGTCGTGTTTACTAAACTGCAGTCTGAAAGTTAAAACTCTCCAACCACCATCAGCACCATCAGCACCTCTCCGAGTGCTCGCACAGCTGTGAAACTGATCAGGGAAATAAAGCTGACTGAGTAACTCTCCGTTATCTCCATCCGTCCACCCGCTCAGACTGAAGGTGAGTTACTGATGCAGCTTACACGTGTAGCGCGGCAAATAAATAAATACAGAAAATTTACAACTAAAATATTGATAAATTACCCATTTACTCTGACCGTTAGCACAAGGTTGATTATTTTCCGACAATAGTTCATCCTGGAGTGTTTTATTCCTTTTGTACACAGTGACCCACAGTGAGACAGAGTGCGAGTGTGTGTACTGCACTTACTGAGGTCTTCAGCCAGCTGAACTCTCCTCCCCGTAATGAGCTGCAGTTTCTTCTCACTGTCCTCCCCAAAGTCCTCCAGCACCTCCTTCACGTTCTTCTCCAAGCGCCGCACTGTGAGAACCACAAAACCACATCACAACTCCAAAACACACACACACAGCAAATCCCACCATCCGAGTGCTGCGTCTCCGTCTCCTCATCACACACCTTCAGTGTTGGTGAGCTGCTGGCGGAGAGTGTTGGCTGTGATGCCCAGCATCCGCTGAATTCTCCAGAACAACACCACGTCGTTACACTCCAGCTACAACACACACACACACACACACACACACACACACACACACACACACACACGAAATCTCTGTGCTGAAACCTGAAAAACATTTACAATCCTAGCCCGATATGAAAATAGAAAGATTTTTTTTTTTTTTTTTAAAAACACTGGACCAAAGTGAAGTAATGTGTATTTTTAGAAAAATCTGGAAAGATGTCTGTTTTCATCCTGAATTTCGTAATGACTTTCAAACACGAATCATGTCAACAAACTCGTGTACAAGAGTGTGAGACACACACACACGGGAAAAAAAATTAAAAAAATTATTTATTTAATTTAAAAAAAAAAAAACGCCTCTGCGATATGCGGTTAGGTCTATACCATGGTGTATTAGGGCTATTGTAGGTAAAATAAATAAATTTTAAAAAATTAAACGGAAACTACGGAGCTCAGGGAGAGGGTAATATTCTGAGAAAAAAAAAAAAAATTCCAAAATTCAAGTCGCAAATTCACAACAGAAAAAAAAAAAAAAATTCTCAGACTAAATCATAAATTTATAAAGAAAAAAATTTAGAAAAAAAAAAAATTTAGGGGTCATCTTGCAAAGCGTCACCACACCACAGACCCCATGGCTGATCTGAGAGGGACAGGAAATGCAGGGTTTCCTCTTCGATCGCGCAGAACAACAGAATAAAGCGCCGAGAGATTTTTAACTACATTTCCCAGAATGCACTGCAGCCCGGAAGCACAACGTTGTTGTCTCCGAGAATATCAGAGATTTTTTTCATAAAACGTACGACTTTAATCTCTGACATTATCTGGATTTTTTTTTCCTCGGAATATTACCCCCTCCCCCAGCTCCTTATTTATTTATTTATTTATTTATTATACAACGTCCCTAACACACCGCCGTAGGTGTAAACATTGTGTTTCGAACACAAAGCAGAACGCCAGCGTACTTTCATAACCGGATTACTGTCTGAGACTTTACTACACCACAGAGCTGAATCGGTGCTTACAGAGTCAGCGTTCTTGTGTTTGTGAGCTGATCTGCGTCGTGGTTCTGAGCGCTAAACAAACACGCACGCCTCCGGTGAAATCAAACCCAGAAACACAGGAACAGAACTGAACGCAAACTGTTCACAAAACACGAGCTGCATGGAGACGAGACGGATCTGGACACAGTTCATGATGAATGAGGACAATCCAATCAAATCCGAATGTAAACTGTGTGTCCTGCGAAAATAAACAGGAGGAACGACAGGATTCATTTTCCTACAGTACAACAAGCGAGACAACATCTCAAACACTGCGCTATGGATCTGTAGGGGGTTTGGCAGATTTTATATAATAAATAAAATATATTTTTTTTTATGCTTTAGGTATTTGTAGTCTTTCTTGCCTTTACATATTTTTTCATCTTTTTATTTAGTTTTTTTTTTTTTTGCTTTACATATTTATAGGGGATTTTTGCCTTTATGTATTTTTTATCTTTTTTGCTTTACATATTTGTAGGTTTTTTTTGTGCTTATATATTTATTTTTTGCTTTAGGTATTTGTCAATTTTTGTGTATTTTTTTTTTTTTTGCTCATTTCTGATTTTTTTTGCTTTAGGTATTTGTAGGGATTTTTGTGTTTATATATTTATTTTTTGTTTGTTTTTGATCTTTTTTTGCTTTAGGTATTTGTAGGAGTGTGTGTGTGTTTATTTGTTTATTTATCTATCTTTGTGTTTGTTTATTTATCGATCTATCCAAGTATTTGTAGGGGTTTTTGTGTTTGTTTATTTATCTTTAGGTATTTGTTGGGGGGTTGTGTGTTTATATATTTATTTTTTGTTTGTTTTTGATCTTTTTTGCTTTAGGTGTTTGTAGTTTGTGCGTTTATTTATTTAGCTAGCGAGCTTTAGGTATTTGTAGGGTTGTTTGTGTTTATATATTTATTTTTTTTGTTTTTGATCTTTTTTTGCTTTAGGTATTTGTAGGAGTGTGTGTGTGTTTATTTGTTTATTTATCTATCTTTGTGTTTGTTTATTTATTTATCGATCTATCTAAGTATCTGTAGGGGTTTTGTGTTTATTTGTTTATCCATCTTTAGGTATTTGTTGGGGTTGTTTGTGTTTATATATTTATTTTTTGTTTGTTTTTGATCTTTTTTTGCTTTAGGTGTTTGGAGGGGGTTTTGGTGCTTATTTATTTATTTAGCTTAAGGTATTTGTCGATTTTGCGTGTATTTGTTTATTTCCGATCTTTTTTGCTTAAGGTATTTGTAGGAGTTTTTGTGTTTATTGATTTATTTATTATCTTTAGGTATTATTTGTAGTATTTTTTTGCATTTTTTTTTTTTTTGCTTGTTTTGTTTTTAGATATTTATAGTTTTGGGTTGTTTTTTTTCCTTGACACATTTTTTTTTTTGTTGTTTTTATTATTGTTCGCTTTATATATTTTTTCTGTTTTTGATTTTCACACAGTGAAACCAAAACACAATTTGCACAGCGCTGTGCAGAAACACTTTTCTGAAGTGAAACAAACTTCCTCGGCTGTTTAAACCGGGGAAACGTAAACAGCGGTAAATAAAATAAAATAAATAAAATACCCCTGATGTCTCTGCCTGATGAATACCGTCTCCGTATATCTAAAGGTCACTCGTATCTATACAGCGTCACTGAGCACCAACGCTGTTTTCTGAGGCTCAGTTTAAAGTAAACTCCGTTTAGTGACGAAATCAAAAGGGAGTGCCTGTTAACTCCTACCTCCGAGTCTACGAAGTGTCTCTGGTAGTAGTAAAATCCTCGCCGACAGAGGTTACAGTGGAACAGGGCCTTCTGGAGGAAGTGGCGTCGGTACAGCTGGTGCCACGTGTCCTTAATCTACAGCACATCAGTGGGGTTGAGCCACAGAGGGACGGATCAGACGCGACACAGGATCTGTATTGGGTTCTGTTAGACTCACCAACACCGGGTCCACCTCGACACCGCGGGCCTCCAGGTTCTTACGCACGGTGGTGACCTCGTCGTTGGCCAGGTACGCCGTGTGTTCCTCGTGCAGCTTCAGCACACGCTCCAGCTCGTTTCTGGTTTCGTTATGGATGTGCTGTGAGAAAGGGAGACACACGGCAGGGAGCGTTCATTCCCATCTCTCTTCCTATTCGGACTGAAAAAGGGCGTGGCCTGTACTGGAACGTTAACCCTACAGCTTTGCTCTGGAAATGAACAGCAATCTGAAGAACAGTGTTTGTTTCAACTGACTCCTGACTCATTAAACAAGACTTTTTTTTTTAATATAAATATAGCTCAGCGCGTCACGCAGCTTCGTGTGAATTCAGTAATAACGCTAGCCGACGCAGGAAAACTAACTTTCTAACCTGTTCTGGTGTGCGACTCTTCCAGTTCAGCCACCGCTGCTTCCAGTCGGGTCCCACCATGTCGGCGATCACCGACTCGGCTGAGAGGAAAAGCGAAAGCAAAAAAGGTTCTTCAATCTTCCACATCCTTCTCAATATATAAATCGGCTATACGCAAAAAAAAATCCTCAAAAAATGCATTCACCTTGATTTACACATTCCTCAGTTTAAAACAAATAAACAAATCTAAATAAATGAAATATAACGGCTCCATAGCACTCTCTCCAAGTGCACACTATATCCGTACAAGAATAGATAGCAAGAATTTAAAAAATAAATATAAAAAATATATATATAAATGGTCTCGTAGAGCCAAGTTCAAATATAAATAATAATATACGTTTTAAAAATTAATTAGTAATAATTAAAATGACTTTTTTTATGAAACATGTAATATTAAGCACATATTATATATGACTGAAATTAATCATTAATAAAATGTCTCGATTGAGCTTCCTCCAAGTGTAATAAGTTTTCCTTTATAAAATATAACGGCGCCACAGACTGGTCTTTAAGCTCACACTGTACAGATAGAAATCATTTTAAAAAATACTTAAAAATAATTAAAATAAATAAAATGGTCCCACACAGCTAACGTCAAGTATAAATAGTAATAATTAAAAAAAAAATCATTTCTGAATATTTTTTCATTGCTTATAAAATTAATAATATATAAAACGGCTCCACCGATCTTTCTTCAAGTTCACGTTGTACAAGGAACAATTAATCGTAAATATTTGAGTTTTTTTTTTAAATCAGTAAAATGAAAAGGTCCCCAGAGATTTGCTGAAGTATAAATGAAATTAATTTCAGAATAAAAGCGTGCGGTCTGAGTGAGACGGGCCAGATCAGGAGGAGGAGATGGAGAACGTGAACGCTGGCGTGATGAACGCACTGTCTTTCAGCCGAGACTGCAGCGTCTCCTCCATGAACTGGATGGCGGCGTCCCACTGGGGTTTATCGGTGATGGAGCGATCCTCCAGGGCGTTGTGCTGAATCACTCGCTGGGAAAGAAATAAAAACCAGTCAGTCAGTCAGTCAGTAAAGGTGTGATGTTACGACAGACCGGATCACTTCTTTAATCCACAGCAAACTTCAGAGAAATAAAAATAACTTGGGTTTTTTTTTTTGCAGGTTATCAGAAATGTGCTGTCTCTCTCTCTCTCTGCCCCCGTCTCTCTCTGTCTCCGAGTGTCTGTCTCTCTGTCCCTGACACTCTGTTTTCTGTCCCCATCTCTCTCTCCGTCTGAGTGTCTCTCTGTCGCTGTCTGTCTCTCCCCATCTATCTCCCTCTCTCTCGTCCCCCGTCTCTCCCATCTGTCTGTCTGTCTGTCTCTCTCTCTCCCTCCCTCCCTCCCTCCCTCCCTCCCTCCATCCCCGTCTCTCTCCATCTGTCGCTTTCTCTCTCTCCCGGTCTCTGTGTCTGTCGCTCTGTCTGTCTCTCTCTTTCTCTGTATCCCCCTTCTCTCTCCGTCTGTCTCTTTCTCTCCGCCTCGTCCCCATCTCTCTCTCTGTCGCTCTCTCTGCCTCGTCCCCATCTCTCTCTCTCTGTGTCCCCGTCTCTTTCTCTCTCTCCATCTGTCTCTCTCTCTGTGTCCGTCTGTCTCTTTTCTCTCTCCATCTGTCTCTCTGTGTCGGTCTGTCCCCCATCTCTCTTTCTCTCTCTCTGTGTGTGTCTCTGTTGCTCTGTCTCTCTCTCTCTCCCCATCTGTCTGTCTGTCTCTCTCCCTCCCTCCATCCCTCCCTGTCTGTCGCTTTCTCTCTCTCCCGGTCTCCGTGTCTGTCGCTCTGTCTGTCTCTCTCTTTCTCTGTGTCCCCCATCTCTCTCCGTCTGTTTCTTTCTCTCTCTCTCTGTCTCTCTCCCTCGTCCCCATCTCTCTCTCTCTGTCGCACTGTCTGTCTCTCTCTCTCCATCTGTCTCTCTCTCTGTCTGTCCCCATCTCTCTCCCTGTCTGTCTCTTTTTCTCTCCCCGTCTCTCTCCCCATCTGTCTCTCTGTCCCGTCTCTCTCCCCATCTGTCTCTTTCTCTCTCTTGCTCTCTCTGTGTCCCCCCGTCTCTGTCCCCTGTCTCTCTCCCCATCTTTCTCTCTCTCCTGCTCTCTCTGTGTCCCCCCCCGTCTGTCTCCCTCTCTCTTCCCCGTCTCTCTCTCCGGCAATAAACCAAAATCATCACATCATGGTCCTGAATCGCATTTCTGTGATACTTCACACACACCAAATCCAGGTTTGAGAAGAAACTTCCAGCAAAACAACCGAGCTGCATTTATTAAATAAAAATAGCAATTAATTCAGATAATACTTTAAAATACAACGTTTAAAATTATAAATCTCAAAATTATACATCAATTATTTTGAATATTGTAATTTACAATTTGTAAAATTATAAATATGAACAAAGTTTCATTTCTTTGAGAAACGTATAAAAATCTTAATGATTTTTTTTATAAAATAATTCAGAAGTGTTTTATGGCTTATCTTAATTTCTAATATGATTAATTTTCTATTAATTTTGTTAAAAACAAAGAGCTGCAAAATACAACCTTCATCTGAAAACATTTATTTTGATTGTTTCAAGGTTTAAGTTAGAAAAAAAATATTTTATTTAAAATAAATACTCTTGAAAATTAACAAAAAAAAATCTATTCCCAATTTATTTCTTAATATTAATTTTAAATTAATTTC
The DNA here is from genome assembly GCA_026153275.1 of Sciades herzbergii. Lineage (NCBI taxonomy): Eukaryota > Metazoa > Chordata > Actinopteri > Siluriformes > Ariidae > Sciades > Sciades herzbergii. The sequence goes on from JAPFFA010000023.1 coordinate 73,145,498, forward strand.
AATAAAAATAATCCTTATGATTTTTTTTTTTAATTTCTAGTTTAAATAACTTTTAACCTGCATAAATTAGGGCGTGTCTCATGCAAATGGGATATATATTAATGTAAACTGGAGGCGTGCCACATGCATGCGATATGCTAATAGGCTGCAAGTGGGCGGAGCTCAAACCAGGGCTCGTTTCTATGCAGATGTGATGGAGAGGAGCAGATAACATGATAAAAGGAGGAGGATGTTAAAGGGCGGGGCAGCAGGGAGGCGGGGCATGGTGCGTTTACCAGACTGTCCATGGCTCGCTCGTTCCACTTGTGCCTCTTTATGCTCTCGTCCTTCACGGCTTCCTTCAGCTTGTCGAAGATGTCGTCCTGATCCTTCCCTTTGTACTCGGCCATGAAGCGAGCGAACTCCTCCTGCAGCGTCTCCCACGCCACCTGATCGCCACGGCAACAGGGAAACACAGACGTGTTGATGTGGTGATGTGTTGGAGCAGGACTCAACACGTCACATGATCGAAAACCACCAAATATCAAATTCGCACGGTTCACTCCGCAGTCTCCGGGTTTTGCTCATAAGAGAAAAACAAACATTTTCTCACAATTTATGCTCCATTTTTTTTCCTGTTATGCTTAATTTATCCTTTTTTTCCCCATTTCTTTTCTGTTTTTATAACTATGCTCATATTATGAAACGTTAACAATTTATAACAATATATTCTGCGATTTTTTCCCCCCCTTTTTGTTTTTTCTTTTTAAAAGCCAAATTTGTATGAAAAATAATTACAATTTTTTTTTTTTTGTCTTTTTTGTTACGCTCATATAATGAAACAGAAACTTCTAACAAGTTATTCTCCGATATGTTTTCGGTTTTAATCCTGAATGTTTAATTTTTTATTTCTTTTTTGCTACGCTCATATTATGAAACATGAATTTATTCTGCTCATTTGTTTCCTGTTTGTTTCTTTTTATCATAAAACTAATTACAAATCATTTTTTTGGTTTTATCTTTTTTGTTACGCTCATATAATGAAACATAGCAATTTCTAAAAATTTATTCTGCAATATTTTTTTCTGTTTTAATGCTTAATTTATCCTGCAATTTTCTGTTTTTCATTTTCTTTTTTTGCCATGCTCATTTTATGAAACATTAACTACATATAACTATGTATTCTGTTAATTTTTTTTCTTTTTTAATAATTTATATTAAAATTTTCAAAAATTGTCCGTTTTTGCCTTTTTTCCCCTTTTCTTTGTTTCACTCGTATAATGAAACGAGCAATTTCTAACAATGTACTCTGCAATTTTTTTTCCTCTTTTAACGCTAAACTTATCCTGTCATGTTCTGAGGTTCAATTTTTTTTTTTTTGTTTCGCCATGTTCATATGACAAAAGCATGAACAATATCCAACAATTTATTCGGCTATTGTTTTTTTCCCTTTTTTTTTTAAATGCTCAATTTATATTAATCATAAATCACAGTATATTATATCATCAATCAAAATGATTAAAAAGTAAATTGTGTTGTCTTCCCCTTTCAGTTACGCTCATATAATGAAACATTAGCGATTGGTAATTTATTCTGAAATTTTTTCCTGCGTTAGTATGAAAGAATTTCTAACAACATATCCGACAAAATATTCCAGTTACGGTTTTTTTCTTGAGTATAATGTTAAATTTACACTTCAGAATTTTTTTTTGCTTTTATGATTATATAAAACATGAACATTAAATTTCCCACAATTTACACGAAAGGATTTTATTTTCTTTATTTGGTCCGCTCACCAAACTTCATTTATGCTGCAAAGATTTTAGGATGTGATTTTTATTTTTTTTAAACAAAATGTTTAACAATTCATGATGCAATTTTTCTGCTTGTGTTCTGTTACATTATCAAATGTTGCAAATTTCTTTAAAATAATGTGTCATGCATCAAATTTTTTTTCTTGCTTTTTTTTTTCTAAAAATTGAACTAGAGTGGTGGATACAATTATCGACACCTTAACGATCTTTTGGCCGTTGCAAAAGTAGAAAAGACTTTCAATACGTAAATTGTGCCTGAATAATTACTCAAACTTCCACTGGAAAAAAAATACGAGTTGATTCCCGATTACTTAGCGTATCAGATCACATGACACCGTTCCACAATTATCAACACATCTGTCCATAGTTAGACACCTTTCCACAATTATCGACGTTTGTCCACAGTTATCAAACTGTTCCACAGTTAGACACGTTTGTCCACAATTATCGACACGTTCCACAGTTGTCAACGTTTGTCCACAGTTAGACACCTTTCCACAATTATTGACACGTTTGTCCAGTTAGACACATTTCCACAATTATCGACACGTCTGTCCACAGTTATCGAACCGTTCCACAATTATTGACACATTTGTCCACAGTTAGACACCTTTCCACAATTATCGACACGTTTGTCCACAGTTATCGACGCCTTTCCACAATTATCAACGTTTGTCCATAGTTATCGAACTGTTCCACAGTTAGACACGTTTGTCCACAATTAGACACGTTTGTCCACAGTTATCGACACGTTTGTCCACAGTTAGACACCTTTCCACAATTATTGACGTTTGTCCACAATTATCAACACGTTTGTCCACAGTTAGACACCTTTCCACAGTTATCGACACGTTTGTCCACAGTTATCGACACCTTTCCACAATTATTGACGTTTGTCCAGTTATCGAACTGTTCCACAGTTAGACACGTTTGTCCACAATTATCGACACGTTTGTCCACAGTTAGACACCTTTCCACAATTATCGCCGTTTGTCTACAGTTAGACACCTTTCCACAATTATCGCCATTTGTCTAGTTATCGAACTGTTCCACAGTTAGACACATTTGTCCACAATTATCGACACGTTTGTCCACAGTTAGACACCTTTCCACAATTAGACACATTTGTCCACAGTTATCGACACCATTCTACAATTATCAACATCCAGATGATTATTTATAAAAAAAATAATAATAATAATAATAATAATAATAATAATAATAATAATAATGTGTGTGGTATTAAG
>JAPFFA010000023.1:74265517-74276664 GCA_026153275.1 Sciades herzbergii
ACTGCCCTCTAGTGTCAAAGCCCTGAGTTACAGCATGATTTTACCATTTGGGTAACAGTAAAGACATCAAGAAAGTATACACTCTTGCGCATATATTTTCGGCTCTATGCCAAAAACCGTTGAGGCAAAGATCATGATATTTTTCACAATAAAAAGTGAAGGTATAGAGGTAATATTTCATAAAGAAAAGTAAAAATAAAATGCTTTAAAAACAGGAATTATTTTCATTCAAATTTCACTAATCCTTATTTAGACACGTGGCAGTAATGACGTTTTGGTTTATTTAGGCGAAATAAAATTTTTTGCAAGACAAGTTGTCTCAATATTTTTGTTTTACTGCTCTGTTAAATTCTTTCTTAAAATAAATGTATAACAGAAGGCCATGATTAATGGTTTTCAAGAAAAATAAAACTTCATGTTTAAAACTGAATGTCACATTTTCTGAGAATGTCCCATCTGAACCTGAGTACGGAACAAATCTTATGTAACTGGACACACTTGTGGTGAAGTCCCCTGGCTCGGAGGATTAGCGACGCCATGACAGAAACACACACACACGGTAATATGAGAGCGACCCGGTGTTCGAGGTGTGAACAGAGTCAGGATGGGGAATCTTATGGGACTCGACAACAAAATGCTAAGCGTAGGATGTTTTTCTCCTCACGCTTGCAGGGAGCAGGTGGTCAGAAATGAAGCCTGTGGGAAGATCACAGGTGGCACCGAGCCAGTGTGACTGTACTTCATCATAATTACCGGTTCCTCCGTGTTCCAGACGGATCAGAGCACTGCCAGGTACAGCGGAGTGATACGACCAGAAGATCATCACCACAATACTTAAACGCAATACAAATCATAAGAAACTTCTGCTCATACAAACCGACAACCAAATAACAGGGTTGGACAAAATACTAATTTCAATTATCTTTTTTTTTTTTTAAGTCTCAAACTAGAACCCTTTTAGAAAGAAAGGCTTTTCCTTCGGAACTTACTGATGCTGCAAAAGGTTCTGCAAAGTACTAAAGCAGGTTTCATCAAGACTTCTTTCGAAAAGATTCCAAGCAAGCATGGAAATATTCCACCTGCATCCTTACTGATGGAGCAAAATGTACTTTCAAAAAAATATTATAAACAGCTTAAATCAAGAATCCTACAAACAAATACTTTCCTCGTTGAAACTCTTTGGCTTGTATTTTGATAAAATATCAAAAAAAAAAAAGTATCAGATGAAAATTCAAACTAAATCCAAATTACTTGAAACGACTCTCATTGAATTCAGAATTGAATGCAGAACAACAGACTTTTTACACAATTAACATATGTTCATCCATTACTGAGAGATTACAAATCAAAGATTGAAAAAAAACGGCTTAATTTTTAGAAAACTGCCATAATATTCTGCCCCCAGGATCACATGGTCCAAAATGGGCCTCATTAACCAATGAGATCAAATGTTTTTTTTCTTAATAACTTCTTTATTTTTCAAGATATTTACATGGAAATTGGCAGGAACATAGATGGTTGGATACTGAATACAAAGTTCGAAAAATATGTCAGAACAAATTATGCAGATTAGTATTGATTATGCTAATTAGGTAAAGATGTTAAATCGGTCCACTCTCTTCTTCAAAGTTTCACCAAATGGTTTTATTTCTGCGATATAAAGCTGACCTTAACTCTCATTTATACATCACAAAGAAGGAGAAATCAGTGTTAATTATAAAATATGCATCAATCAGCATTGAACATCATTCACATCGACCATTCTCTATCAAAATAAAAAAGGAATAAAAGATTATTTCTAATCCCCTCTTTGTGCTCTGTAGGCCTTTGTATTTCTCAAAAGTAGGGCCTACTAGTGTTTACATGAAAGAATATAAATGATTATTTCGATTAATATTCACAGCTTTCGAGGCGAACCTTGAAAAAACTGTCTGATCCACATCCAATAAACAATCCACATTAACTGAACTGAAATTGACACTTGCGTTTCTGACTTCCATTGTTTTTTTTTTTTTTTTTAAATCTCACTCTGATCACTAAGATCTCAATATTTTTGATCAAAACAACTCCAGTTATATTCTAAAGTAGTTATTTATTTCCAGGATTCAGTTTGATTTGAAAAAATAAGTAGGTAAAGCTCTGAAAACTCACTTCAAAAAGTCTCCCGTGAATCAGAACATCAAAACTAGCAGATGGAAAATTTTGCTGAATCCTTCATCAGAAACAGTGAGAGTGAGAGAACATCCCTATAAATAAAAAGTTTTCTGATTGATATTGACGAGTAATCCAGTGGGAAACTGATCGAGAGAGAGAGAGCCTGACCGCTTTCCCGTGACTCAAAAAGAAAAGCACCGGCAGTTTCCCGACGTCATGCGAGCAGAGTTTTTACTCTGTTGTACCGACTTCAACCTGCCGTTACTCCCAAAGCACTGAACAGATCTTAACCAGACACATTTCTTTGGAAAGCAGAGATAAGCTTTTTAATGATAGTTTTCACAATAGAAAACATTCAAGAGTTCAAGAGCATTGACAGATTTAGAAACTTAGATGAGTGTCTGCATGGAGAATTTTCACAGCATGGCCAGCAAGTGTCTGATACGCCTACTAATATGTTACCATGGGACAGTCATGTGGCGTATGTGACTAAGAAAATCAAAAAAGGCTCGGTCTTTTGAAGCATTCCAAGAAATTTATTTCGTTAAGAGCCAGGAAAACCTTTTTTGACACCCTGATCCAGCCCATCATGGAGTATGGTTCAACCGTCTGGTGAGAGACCTTCAAGAAACCTGCAGACGCTATGCTTATGCTCCAGGAGTGCGCTGCAAGAATCATCATGGACGTGACCTGGGATCATCCACCGTGCCGATCCATACTCAAGTAAAACACATGAAACACGCCTTTGTGTTCAAGGCTCTTATTGGATATTATCTACAGGATATCAAGTGCTCTCTCTCTCAATAAAAATGTCATCCATCTATCTCTCCCTGCAACAGCAGGTCAAATTATCAGCATGCTTGTAAGTAGAAGCCCTTTAAGAAGCCAAGAATCCTTAACTAGAAGAACAGGAGAAAGTTTAAATGTAGAACTCTTAATTCTTCTTCCAATGAAACCTTTAAACAGGCATATCAGACGCTCGCTGGCCGTGCTGTAAAAATTGTCCATGCAGACGCTCATCTAAGTTTACAAATCTGTCATTGCTTAACTCTTGAATATTTTCTATTGTGAAAACTGTTTTTTCCAGCATGAACCATGATGACATCAGTGGGCGTAGTTTGGAGAGGAAGCATAGCGCAGCGATGGAGAACACAACAGAAAAGGAAACATCTTCAGGAAACAAGACTGCTCCGAGAGCACAATATCCCCCCGCTGGTAACTATGCCAAAACTCTGGTAAAACGTGTCTGAATTGAATGAAATTGCAGTATGCGTATTACCGACATATAACAAAGAATCCTGTCAAGTTTTGTGAACTTCCTCCACAAATTGTGAGAGGAGTTGATTTCAGAAGGTGAGTACCCTTTCCTGGGATGGACAGACAGCCATCGCCACGACATAATCCCCCTTTGGGTCTTTTGGCCAGTGGGGGATATTTTTTTTTCTTGCCAAATTACATGAAATTCCTCCAAAAATTGTGAGGGAAGTTGATTTCAGAAAGCAAGCACACTTTGATAAAATTGCAAAAGTACAAGTTTGTTAATAATCAAGGACATAACTCTGGTAAAATTTGCCCAAATTAAATGCAATTTCAATCTGCGTATAACTGTCATATAACAAAGCCTTTTGCCAAGTTTGGTGAAATTCCTCCACAAATTGTGAGAGGAGTTGATTTCAGAATAACGTACACCCTCATGAAATTCTCAAAGTACAAGTTATTTAATCAAGGGTCAAAACTCTGGGAAAATTTTGACAAACAAAATTAAATCGCAATCTGCGTATTACCGTCATATAACAAGGCCTTTTGCCAAGCTTCGAGAAATTTGTCCAAAAATTGTGAGAGAAGTTGATGTCAGAAGGCGAACACACACTCATGAAATTGTGAAAGTACAAGGTTGTTAATAAAGAGCTATAGTATAGTAGTAGGCACCCGTCAGTCTCGAAAGACTATGGGTTTCATGCAGTAGGAGACTTGCAGCATTTGAAGTGGCTGCAGAGGCCAATGCGGGAATGGCAATCCTTTCTGCACCGCTGGCAGATGTATGTGGAGGCTTCTAACGTTTGACTCCTGGCCTTTCTTTTCTGCCTTTTTGTCTCATTAAGCAAAACCCGCCCCTCTTCAAACTTGGAGATGCCTTGCTGTAGAGCACGCTTCCAGGTAGATCTCTCGGAGGCCAGAGTTTCCCATGAGTCGATGTCAACCCCCATGGCCTTAAAGGCTCTCTTACAGGTGTCTTTAAAATGCAACAGGGGTCTGCCTAAAGGTCGTTTTCCCTGGACGAGCTCTCCATACAGCAGATCTTTGAGGATTCGCCCCTCGTCCATCCTCACAACATGGCCCAGCCAGTGCAGGAACCTCTGTTTCAGCAACGCAAACATGCTTGGGATTTTAGCTCTCTTTAAGACATCGTTGTTCGGTATCTTGTCCTGCCAAGTGATGTTTAGTATCCATCTGAGGCAACGCATATGGAAGGCATCCAATATTCGTTCCTGCTGGCTACGTAGAGTCCAGGACTCACTACCGTTCAGGAGGGTGCTCAGGACGCACACACTATAGACTTTGACCTTGGTGTGCTCCATAAGTTTCTTGTTTAACCAGACTCTCTTTTCTAGCCTAGACATGGTAGTAGCTGCCTTACCGATGCGCTTGCTCAGCTCTGAATCGAGAGAGAGGGTGTCAGAGATGGTAGAGACGAGGTAGACAAACTCATGAACAACTTTCAGCACATGGTTCGAAATTGTGATGCGGGGCGGTGAATCCACACCTTGTCCCATGACTTGTGTTTTCTTCAGGCTGATGGTAAGTCTGAAGTCTTGGCAGGCAGCGCTAAAACGATCCATGAGCTGCTGGAGCTCTTCAGCTGAGTGACCGGTGATTGCAGCATCATCAGCAAATAGGAGGTCACGAATGCATCTCTGCTGGACTTTGGATTTAGATCTCAATCTGGAGAGATTGAAGAGTTTCCCGTCCGATCTGGTGTGGAGGTAGATGCCTTCTGTTGCAGAGCTGAAAGCGTGCTTCAGGAGAATGGCAAAGAAGATCCCAAACAGGGTCGGCGCCAAAACGCATCCCTGTTTCACGCCACTACGGATTTCAAAGGGGGCAAATCTGGAACCGTCAAAGATTGCAGTACCCTTCATGTCTTCATGGAAGGATCTGATGATGCTGATGAGCTTGGGCGGACATCCAATCTTTGGAAGGATCTTGAAAAGGCCGTCTCTGCTGACTAGATCAAAAGCCTTTGTGAGGTCTATGAAGGCTATGAAGAGTGGTTGCCATTGCTCCCTGCATTTTTCCTGGAGTTGACGGAGGGAGAAAACCATGTCAATGGTAGACCTGTTCATCCGGAAACCGCACTGCGATTTTGGAGTCTCTTTAGAGCAACTCTGGCAAACAGCTTTCCAACGAGAGAAACAGCTGTAACTCTGGTTAAATGCGATTGAATTGAATTAAATTACAATATCCATATTACCGACATATAACAAAGAATCCTGCTAAGTTTCGTGAAATTCCTCCAAAAATTGTGAAAGGAGTTGATTAAAGAAGATGAGCACCCTCCCTGAGACAGGAATCACAACATGATCCCCCTTCGGGCCTTTCGGCCAGCGGGGAATAAAAAAAAATGGACTGAAAACAAATATCTGCAATAACAGAACAAAAGCTCGAAGGTAATCAATGCACTCCGCCATCTTGCTCCTACTGTTTACTCCCATTGTGAGTTGTGCCACACCCTCGGTCTCATGACGCTTCCTTGATTACAACGCTTCCACTCAAAAGTGGTGGAAAAGTGGGCTGGTTCGCTAGCTGGCACCAAGGTTCAAAGAATCCTGAACAGAACCGGTTCAAAACTCCTACTAGTTTCCTACTAGTCGAAAATGGATATCGGAGAACCATCAAAGGTACAAAGAACCTTTGTCAAAATTCACACTCTTCGAACCTTATACAAAACCATATAAAACCAGGTTCAATGAGAAAACCACTTTGGAAAGCATTCCACCTTGACCGTTCTATTTACAGCCAAAAGGTTTCTTTGTTTTGTCCCTCTGAAAAGTTTAAAGGGCTCTTAAGTATTTCTGAAGAAACCATTAACGGTACCATGTAGAGTCCTACAGCAGAGTGTTACAGGAAGAACCCATTCCACAAGGTTCTACATCAGAAAGATCATTACTGTATACATACACTCTCAGAAAATATATTATTCTATCTACATTCACTGGACATGAGCAATCGCACGCTCCGATTGGCTACTCTACTACGAGGCTATCAGCTCGTATACCGCGAGGAGAGAAAAACAAAATGGTGGAGCGTGTTGCTGAACCAACCAAGGATGAAATAAAAACTCTACTCGAAAACAAAAACCCCACAAAAAGCAACAAAATATGGAATGAAAATATTTGATGATAAAAACTTATTTCTTTTTTTAATTTTTCAAGAATTATCGTCACATTTTTCACAAATTGCTCCTGTCATTTTGCTGGTTTGTTTACATTCATCATCTTTCAGCGTTAAAATTTGTTGAATTTTTTTTAGACTGGTTCAAAAGCTCAAAGAAGTTTGAAAGTTACACAACTGAAATATCCAAGGAAGAATTAAATAACTGTCTAAAGCTAACCTATACCTCGGCACGACAGCAAGTCGGCACTTTCTACAAAAAAAAAAACCCAAACACTAAAGTCAACTTGTGCAGCCATCGATAGGTTTTTAAGAGTCCGCCCGAGTGGAAATGATTTTGTCGGACGTTTTGGATGGTTTTATTTACACGCCTCGTCTGCTATCAGCTCATGGACGACTCGATTTTGTGGAATAACTGCTAAATATTGTCCCTTTAGCGGTACGATGGCTTGTCACTGGATCAGTTCCCTCTAAGGTACTTATTTGTACCCTTTAAATACTGCTAGGGAACAAATATGTACGTTTTGGCCCTAAAAAGGTACACATGGTTACCCTGAGGTCCAATAATGAGCCCTAAGGGGTACGGTACATTAGTGTCGACTGTACCATGGGGGACAGAAACGGACTCCTACTGTACCCCTAATTCTGAGAGTGTAAATAAAAACAAATGGACTCATCGGTGAATTGAAACACTGTTTAGGAAAATAAATTGGCTTCAGGGTGAAATGCGAGTCGATGCTGTCAAGGACATTCGTTTGAGAGGTATTGAGAGCTTTGTTCTGCAGACGCGTAATCTATCATTTCAAGGAGAACCTTTTCGAAGAAACTTTTCTGTCAAGCATGATGTAAAAAAAGGTGAAAGGATGAAAACTTGGATAATGCCCGTTTACGTCTGGTTTTATCCACCACTTCCATCATTTACAGCATAGAGGCGTTCAAACAGTCTCTGTGTTCCTACAGTCATTAAATAACAGTATTTACTCGCTAACACTGCTAACACCGCTAACACTGCACATGTCTAATAAAATAATGAGCTGAAAATAAATCTGCTCCCAGGTGATGCTTTTTGACGCCGCCATGTCGTTCACCGCCTGAACAGGCCTTTGCTCTGCCAACAACGTGGAGGTTTAAAGCTGCTGCGATGATGGATGACACGCTTCCACCACCGTCTCTCTTCCCTCATGACACACACTCACAGCCCGACGCTTTTCAGTGCTAATTGGGCGACCTAGCAGATTTCTTTTCCAAGACAGAGGGCTGCTAATTTACCAGCTAATCACACGACCCAGAATTCGTCCAGCGAGTGTCCCGTAATGCTTATGCACTATTTGAACGTTAGATTATTCGGAGCACTGCATGACCCCAAGATCGAAATAGAAGAGCTTATTCGTTTTAATTACAGGGATGTTTATTACTATGGTAATCTGTCTGATTGGTCAGGAGGTGCTGATTAATTTTTCCTCGAATGCCAGCTGTGACAATAATACAGCTACAGAACGGGAAAAATTGTGATCTCGCAGTGAAGTGTGACTTTCTTTCTTTCACGGTGGAATAGGTGCTGGTTTGAGCCAGATGGAGCCTGAAGGATTGAGTGTTTCCGAAACTGCTGATCTCCTGAGGTTTTCACACACAGTCTCAACACAGAATAGTGCGAAAAACAAAAAACACCGAGTGAATGAGTGACAATTCTGTGGGTGGAAACAAAACCAACGTCTTCTTGATGAGAGGTCAGAGAAAAATGGACAGATTCAAGGTGGTTCGAGATTTTTTCCCCCCCAGGAAGGATATAATAACTAATATAATCACTCTTTACAACCGCGGTGAGCAGAAAAGCACATCAGCATGCAACAGAAAACAGAAGAACACATTGGGTTCCACTCCTGCAGTCAAGAACAGGGATCTTAGACCCAACAACAAGTTCCTATTAAAGTGGCCACTGAGTGTAGATGGCTAATTCTGATTGGTTCTTTGGTAGCCATTAAACCAGCCCACATTGATAGTCCGCTGTTACTCAAAATCCTCCTCACACACAACTAATTTACCAGCAACTCGCTGCTCAGGGTGGAATGCGGATATCCAATTTGCATATTCATGAATATTTACAGATCCAGGCATTTTTAATGAAGGTGAATATTTAGAGTCAGTTTATTGGTTTAAACAACACATCATTCTCCAGGAATGAACTGTAACAGTTTTCAGGTGATTCAGCACCACTCTGGGCATCGATCAGTCCTGACAGCTGCTGCGTAACTGCTCCACAGACTCCGCTTAATGTTTAAAGGTGACCAGGCGTCGTCTCTGGGAGCTCTGGCTGAAAGTTTTTTTTATAAAAGACGCCCCTACAATAACTACAAGTTAAAAAAATAATAATAAATGTAGCCTTCTGGGCATTTGAGTCTCTTTAAAGTCTTCTGCTTTGTCCTGTCGAGTAACTGCACATTCTTTTACTGCTTTTATTCGTTTTGTTCATTTATCAATATACTTGTTTCTTTCTACATTTTACTTCATTTCGGTTTAGCATCGTTTGATTTTAGTTCGCTGGTGTACAGTGTCTGTGCTTTTGAATGTACGATATAAATTAAGGTGGCAATGACTCGGATTTGACTTTGGCTTGCCTTTGACTTGTTTTTGATTTTGATTTGACTTGAACTTGATCTAACTGGGTTTGAATCTGAATTGAGTTTGACTTGTTCTGACTTAATCTAACTTTTATTTGACTTTGACTTTAATATGATTTTCCTTTCATTTGACTTGTCAACTTTAACAGCACGGTGGTGTAGTGGTTAGCACTGTCGCTTCACAGCAAGAAGGTTCTGGGTTCGAGCCCAGTGGTCGACGGAGGCCTTTCTGTGCGGAGTTTGCATGTTCTCCCCGTTTCTGCATGGGTTTCCTCCGGGTGCTCTGGTTTCCCCCACAGTCCAAAGACATGTGGTTAGGTTAACATGGGGCAGCCTTGAGCTGAAGTGCCCTTGAGCAGGGCACATAACCCCCAACTGCTCCTCGGGCGCTGTAACATGGCTGACCACTGCTCTGGGTATGTGTGTGTGTTCACTGCTTCAGATGGGTTAAATTTCACTGTGTGCTTAAGTGTACATGTGACAAATGAAGGCTTCTTGGCTTCTTCTTGATCTGACCCCATTTGAATTTAACCTGATTCAACATTGACCTGAATTGATTTTGCCTTTTTTTTACTTCATCTGACTCAGTTTGACTTGATTTTTACTTGACTTGATCCAACAATGACTTGATTTTGACTAGTTTTGACTTAATCTGACTTTGGTTTGACGTTGACTTTACCTGATCCGATTTTGACGTAATCTATCATTGATCTGACTTGATTTGCCTTTGCCTTGATCTGACTCACTCCCGTTGTGAATTGTGCCACACCCTCCATTCATGACGCATCCTTGATTACAGGCATTTAGCAGACGCTCTTATCCAGAGCGACGTACAACATACCCAGAGCAGCCTGGGGAGCAGTTGGGGGTTCGGTGCTTTGCTCAAGGGCACTTAAGCCATTCCTGCTGGTCCAGGGAATCAAACCGGCAACCTTTTGGACTCAAAGCTGCTTCTCTAACCATTAGGCCATGGCTTCCCCAGACGACCAACAGGGACCGGGATCTGTTCTGGTTCGTGCACCAAATTATGAACTATTCAGAGAATTTCGACCAAAAATAAACTGATCCTGAGCCTGAAAAGTTGGTTCCCAATGGTTGGAAACTGGTGGGATGGTTCACTAGCTGCCACCAAGGTTCAAAGAATCCTGAAGGGAACTGTTTCAAGAACCCATTTCCTGTTGGTCAAAAAGGGGTATCAGGGAACCCTCAAAGATACAAAAAAAACCCTGTGTCAAAATCCATACTCTTAGAGTCAAAAGTCAAAGTCCCTTCCCCGACAGGATCTGGTCTTCCCAGGCAGTCTCCTGTCCCAGTACCCACCAGCTCTTTGAGTCGTACGGGTGCAGCGCTGATCTCAGTTTCCGTAGCCCTCGGCCCCTCGCCTATACAGCTAGGGTTACAGCGGGGAGCGGGTCCTCTGGTAATCGTGAGGAGTTTGACTCCCCACACACATCTGTATTACAACGTACCTTGTCAGATGGCAGTAGGTACCACTTTTATGATGGTCTTAGGTATGACCCAACCGCGAGCAGAACTCGTGATTTCCCAGTCGAGAGGCAGACACGCGAACCAACTCGCGGTCCACACTCTTAGAACCTTATACTTAACCTGACTTTGGCATAATCTGACGTTGATTTGATTTGATCTGAACTGATTTGCCTTTGCCTTGATCTGACTCATTCTGATGATTTGCCTCTGACAACTTGACTTTAGCTTGATTTATATATGAAATATTTTGCTTTCAAATGTGACATTTGATCAACACTTTTGTATATTTACCTTCTTCATTCACAATCGATATTTTATATTTCTTGGTTATTGGATCAGTACCATCCCAATATTCAGAGCTCTTGATATCAGTAATGTCTCATCTCATTATCTCTAGCCGCTTTATCCTGTTCTACAGGGCAAGCTGGAGCCTATCCCAGCCGACTACGGGCGAAAGGCGGGGTACACCCTGGACAAGTCACCAGGTCATCACAG
>JAPFFA010000023.1:74594101-74605975 GCA_026153275.1 Sciades herzbergii
TGGATGTAGCGGAGGATCACAAACAGACGGCTCTCAACGCACAGGGGCGACTGCTAGGAGAACATCAACAGATGCTCACCGACCTGAACACCAGGATGACACAGCTAACAACTGTTATGTCGCAGGCCCTCCTAGCGTGCACTGAATCTCCTCCTCGCTCTGCATTGCAACTCCCCACACCAGAAAATTTCACTGGCAACCCCGCCGCATGTAAGGGCTTCTTGTTACAAAGCTCATTGTATTTCGCCACCATGCCGGATATTCTGGAAGAACACAAACTCGCTACATTTCTGTCTCTCCTCACCATCAAAGCGATCTGCTGGGCTACAGCCATCTGGAACAAAGGTGGAAAGCCAACGGGGTCATACAAACAGTTCCTCGCCCTATTCAAGAAGGTATTCGATCACGAGCCTGAGGGAATCAAAGTTGGGGAAACCCTTCTCACTAGCTCACAGGGCACCAGAAGTGTCGCCAAGTATGCCCTGGATTTCAGGACTATTGCAGCTTCCAGTGGATGGAATGACCCAGCACTCAAAGTGGTCTTTCGCCAGGGACCGCACCCTGAAATACTCAACGAGCTGGCATGTAGGGATGAGAACCTCTCACTGGACTCCCTGATCAAACTGGCTATAAGTCTATACCAGCTGTTGAAGCACCGGCCTTCGCTCCTCACAGAGAAGAAGCCAACATTGCCTCCCGAAGACCATGCACCCATGGAGCTGTCACGCACATGGTTGTTCTGCACTGAGCATGCCAGAAGGCACAAGGAGGGTTTGTGCTTCTACTGTGGAAGTGCCGGTCATGACATCCAACACTGCCCAGTTCAACCTGCCCAGGGAACCTCAACTGAGAGACCTGTTCCAGCCCAAAGTCCGGTGAGAAAACTTAATTCTAAATCCTTAAAAATCCCAGTGTTACTGAAGATGGTGTCCTCCACTCGTGTCCTAGCCACCTTCATAGATTCAGGAGCAGAGGGGAACTTCATCAGCGAAGCCCTCATGCAAAAGCTCAACCTGCCAGTCACCTCTCTGAAAAGTGCGCTTAGCATCAGGACTATCGACGGTGGACCCATAGGCGACGGCCTAGTCACATCACAGACACAGCTGCTGCAGATACAAGTGGGGGCCCTACATCACGAACTAATCTCGTTGTACATCACAACCACTGACCATCATGATATCATCCTCAGCTACCCCTGGTTACAACTGAATGATCCCCTCATCTCATGGCAGAACAAGGAGATACTCCAGTGGTCACCTATGTGCTTTCAGAGCTGCCTCTCTCATCCCCAACTCATCGTCTCCTCCACCTCAGTTGAGAGCCCACTCCCCGACTCCATGGACAATGTTCTAGAATGCTACCAGGATCTTTCTGAAGTCTTCAGCAAAGGGAAGGCCTGCGGACTACCACCACATAGACCCTGTGACTGTGCCATTGAGCTGTTGCCAGGCATGGCACCGCCACGAGGTCACATCTATCCCCTTTCCCAGAAAGAACATGCTGCCATGGAAGAGTACATCCAGGAGGCCCTGCATAGACTATAGAGGGCTTAATGAAGTCACTGTTAAATATCCGTATCCTCTCCCTCTGGTTCCGCCAGGTCTGGAGCAACTCAGATCAGCCAAGGTGTTTTCCAAGCTGCATCTTCGAAGTGCCTGCAACCTGATCTGGATTAAATGAGGTAACGAGTGGAAGACCGCCTTCAGCAAAACCACTGGTCACTTCGAATACCGGGTTATGCCATATGGTCTAACTTTGGCTACCAGGGTGTTCCAAAGTTTCATCAATGACATGCTGCAGGACATGCTGGGAAAATACATCATTTCCTACTTAGATTACATCTTGATCTATTCTTCAGATTTCCCCAGTCATCAGGGCCATGTCAGAACTGTCCTCAAACATTTGCTGGAGAACCTCCTCTAGGTCAAAGCCAAAAAATGCAAATTGCACCAAGACAAGATCTCCTTCCTGGGCTACATCATTAGCTCGGAAGGGATCAGCATGGACTCAACCAAAGTCTTGGCCATTACCTCGTGGCCCCAACCTAAGTCCGTCAAGGACCTCCAGAGGTTTCTAGGTTTTGCCAACTTCTACCGTCGTTTCATCAGGAACTTCAGCACCTTGCATGCTCCATTGACCACTCTCGTAAAAAAGGGTCCCATGTGCCTCCAATGGAATCCTCAGGCAGAAGAAGCCTTAAACAAGCTGAAAACCGCCTTCACATCGGCTCCGATTCTCCAGCATCCAGACCCCATGAAACCATTTGTCATGGAGGTAGACGCTTCCGACACAGGAGTAGGAGCCATCTTGTCCCAGCAGTTTGGGGAAAAGCCGAAACTACATCCAGTGGCTTTCTTCTCCAAGAAGCTAACCCCTGCCAAGAGGAATTACGACGTGGGCAATCACGAGCTGCTGGCCATCAAACTAGCCTTAGAGGAATGGCCACACTGGTTGGAGGGAGCAACTCATCCGTTCATCATCCTAACTGACCATAAAAGCCTAGAGTATCTCAAGAAGGCCAAGAGGTTGAACCCACGTCAGGCCAGGTGGGCGCTGTTCTTCACCCATTTTAATTTCTCTATCTCCTTCTGACCAGGGTCCAAGAACACCAAGGTGGATGCTCTGTCCTGGGGTGTAGAACCATCTCCCAAAGTCACAGAACCTCAACCCATCATCCCGACACAGCACTTCATACAATCCATCATGTGGGATCTGGACAGTGAAATCCGTAAGTCTCAACTACAATCTGTACCTAAATCACGTCCCATCTGGTCTTCTCTTTGTGCCAGCACATCTACACAGCAAACTCATCACCTGGGTGCACTCCTCTCCTGCCACTGGTCACCCCAACAATCAATGTGCCTACCAGATGCTGAAGAATAGGTACTGATGGGACAACATGCTGACTGAAATCAACTGGCTTGTCTCTTCCTGTTCTGACTGTGCCCAGGCCAAGGTTCCTCAAGCTCCTCCAGCTGGCAACCTCATGCCTCTACCTGTCCCACAGCGACCCTGGTCACACTTGGCGATCAATTTCATCACAGACCTCCCTTCATCACAAAACAATACCACAATCATGGCCACCATCAGCCAGTTCTTGAAAGCTTTGAGGCTCATCCCTCTTCTGGGTATCCCTATGGCCACCCAAACAGCTGAGCTTCTTTTCCAACAAGTATTCCGATACTAAACCCGGCATCCCTGAAGACATCATCAGCGACCGAGGCCCACAATTAATCTTCAAGTTCTGGTCCTGCTTCATGGAGAGGTTGGGGGTGTCCGTTAGCCTCACATCCGGCTACCACCCCCAGTCCAATGGGCAGGTAGAATGGGCCAACCAGGAAATCGGCTGCTTCCTGCGAATCTACTGCATGCACAACCAGGGGGACTGGGCAGGTTTCCTGCCATGACCTGAGTATGCGCAGAACTCCCTAAAGCATTCTGGGACTCAGCTAACACCTTTCCAGTGCACACTTGGCTACCAACCACCTTTGTTCCCCTGGGATGACACACCCAATCAGGTACAGGTAGTAGATGAGTGGTTCCAGCACAGCCAAACCATTTGTGAAGAGGTCCATCAGTGGCTAGAGGTCGTCTGTGCCAAGTACAAGACGTATGCCGATCGACACAGAGGAGAGACTCCCACCTATCTTCCTGGTGATCAAGTATGGGTGGTGACTAAGAACCTACAAGAGACAAACGCCTGTAGGAAACTACAACCATGCTACATCGGACCCTTCGAGGTGTTACGGCACATCAACAATGTCTCATATCATCTAGAACTTCCATCGCACAGTAGAGTCTCTCCCACTTTCCACGTCTCCAATCTCAAACCTGTCATCCCAGGTCCGGTCTCCGACAACACACCCACTCAAGATCACCCTTCTCTGAATCTTGACGGGGAACCCATCTACCAGGTCAACAAAATCCTTGACTCCAGGCAAAGAGGCGGCCAGATCGAGTACCTGATAGATTGGGAAGGGTATGGGCTGGAAGAACAAAGTTGGGTCAAGTCCAAGGACATCCTCGACCCTCTGCACAAGCAAGACTTCCACGCCCAACACCTCAGCAAGCCAGTACCCAGAGGTCGAGGACGCCCCCAAAAAAAGTATAGCTCCCGGAGGTAGCTCCTCGGGGGGGGGTGCTCTGTCAGTAAACCTTCTGGAGACGAGCAGAGTACAAACATGGACAGCTCAGACTACAACTCCCAGCACACACAGTGCCCTCTATCTCCCACCTTCTGACTCTCAGCTGAC
Source organism: Sciades herzbergii (assembly GCA_026153275.1). Taxonomy (NCBI): domain Eukaryota; kingdom Metazoa; phylum Chordata; class Actinopteri; order Siluriformes; family Ariidae; genus Sciades; species Sciades herzbergii. The sequence continues at coordinate 74,598,355 of JAPFFA010000023.1, forward strand.
ATTCATTTTCTCATCACCTGTCTCAGTATTTAAACCCCAGTCACACAAGCACACATTGCGAAGTATCGTTCTGTTTTTTCCATACATACCAAGCTTTGTTATTCTCTGACTGCCTTTCTGCCTTTTGACCTTTGCTAATGTTTTCTCATTTCCTCAATCTCTGTTTTGCCCACGTTACTCTGTTCATCAATTGCCCGACCCTAGCTTGTTCTTTGACTACGATTCCTGTCTCTCGTTTTGGCTTGGTTTGCTATTCTAAAGCTTTCTTCCGCCGCACATACATCCATAAGTGCCTGCATACTCACAACCAGCTGGTGGTGGTGGTAGGATCATCATGCTCTGGGGCTGTTTTACTGCCAGTGGAACTGGTTCAATGCACAAAGTGGATGGAATAATGAAGAAGGAGGACTACTTCAGAATTCTTCAGCATAAACCATCAGAAACTTGAACACGACTTGGGAGTTACAACAGGACAATGAACCCAAACACACATCAGACTGGTTGTGGAGGATAAAGCAGGCTAATATTAAGTTTAAAACAAGTCCTGACTTCAACCCTATTGAAAATACATGGACCGTGCTTATAAGTTGAGTCCATGCCAAGAAAAAAAAACAAATTTAATTGAACTCTACCAATTCTACCATGAAGAGTCAAGAAATAGCCAGCCAGAATTCTTCCAAAAGCTTGTTCATGGTAATCAAGAATGTTTGGTCAAGGTGAATTTTGCGAAAAGACATTTTACCCAAATATTAGGTGTGCTGTATATATATTTTTGACCTTGTATGTATACTTTTGACCCTGTGTTGATTTCAGAAAACCCAAAGAAAATTAAAACTTGTGCACCAAATTCTAGTGTTTTTTATTAAAGATGTATGCTGTACATTCTACCACAGAAAAAGAACAGTTCAAAGAAATTACTGAAAGCCCAAATATTGCCATGATATTCATATCTAAGATGACATTCATGTCACTGTATGTAAACTTCTGATGACAACTGTAGTTACTTTTAAAATCAACATCAACAGCTACACACAACGGAGTGACCTGGGAGCCAAAATTCTCTCTAAATCTTTCGCTTTTAACAAAGAACACCTAGCGGCCATGTTTGTTTACAAATTGTCACAGTCACTCCCTAGCACGGAAACTTTACGTCTCCGATGTGTCTCTTTTCCAGTTTTTTTATGTCCATTGGTATGTTTTTCTCTTGTAAATATGTGTGAAGAATATAAAATGAAGTTTTGGTCACCTTTCGGGTGTTCAGCGTGTCTTTAGTTTCAGTTTCAGTTTATTTATTTAGTGCTTAATTATAGCATAGCTAATCCTAGCAGTAGCACTGAATTAACCTCATCGTCTCTCTTTCCTGGCCGACAAAGAAGTGATTGTGTGCATGCACAGCTGTCAGTAAACCTGTTGAGAACAACTGAACTACAAACATGTACTCTCTGAACTACAACTCCCAAGAACCACAGCACCCCCTGTCACCGGCCTATTGATGACAGCTGCCACTCATCGCACTAATTACCCATCACGCTATTTAAGCTCCTCACTCATTCTACCCCAATGCGAAGTATCGTTCTGTGTTTCTCCAGTTCATACCAAGCCTTTCATTCTTTGTCTGCTTCTCATTATTCTGACCGCTGCTTACTCGCTCTGTTTATGTTATCTGTCTTGCCTCTACTACTCTGTTTGCTGATCAACCAACCCTCGCTTGATTCCTGACCACGCTTCTTGTCTTACGATTTAGCTTTGTCTACAATTTACATCCCGCTCTCATCTGCACATGCATCCGTAAGTGCCTGCACTCTGACGAGATACTTCACCAACCATGGATGTAGTGGAAGAGGCAAAGCAAACTGCTCTGAACACACAAGGATGTCTACTAGGAGAACATCAACAGATGCTTGCAGACCTCAACACCCGTATGGCGCAACTCACAACTGTGATGTCGCAGGCCCTCATAACGCGTCCTGAGTCTTCTACCAGTCCAGCATTGCAACTCCCCATTCCAGAGAAATACGCTGGAGATGCTCTTGCCTGTAAAGATTTTCTACTTCAATGCTCCATGTACTTCTCTACTAAGCCTAATCTCTCCGACGAGCACAAGATCGCTAAGTTTCTGTCCTTCCTCACTGGCAAGGTGCTACAATGGGCAAGCGCAGTTTGGAACAAGGGCAGTGAGCAGATGACTGCATATGAACGATTCCTCACACTGTTCAAGAGAATTCTCAACCATGAGCCTGAGGGAATTGAGGTCAGTGAAAGTTTGCTCACCATATCTCAAGGTTCCAGAGGAGTTGCTGAATATATCCTGGACTTCAGAATGTTAGCGGCGGCCAGCAGATGGAATGATCCTGCCTCTAAAGCCATCTTCCGCCAAGGTCTTCGTCCCGAGAGCCTTAGTGAACTGGCATGTAGAGATGAACAACTCACGCTTGACTCCCTCATTGACCTAGTGATCCATCTAGATCATTTGTTAACACCTCGACCCTCTATACAAGAAAGTATTAAATCGGTTCAACACTCCGAGGACAACACACCTATGGAAGTGTCCCGCACCCGTTTGTCATGTACTGAGCATGAAAGAAGGAGGAAAGATGGTCTGTGTTTCTACTGCGGGAGCTCTGAGCATCAAATCAGCCACTGTCCCATCCACCCATCCCGTGCATTTTCAGCTGCAAGCACAGCTTGCGCAGTGAGTCTGGTGAGAAAATTCAATTCAAAATCCTTTAAAGTTCCAGTGCTATTAAAGATGGCATCCTCCACACACATTCTATCTGCTTTTGTCAATTATGGGGCAGAGGGGAACTTTATCAGCAGTACAATTGTCCAGAAGTTCAACCTGCCTACAACCCCTCTGCAAAGTGCACTCAGCATTAGATCCATCGATGGAGGACCCATAGGTGATGGTCTTATCACCACTCGCACCGCTCTCATTCAGATACAAGTGGGAGCATTACATTCAGAATTCATCTCCCTCTATGTGACCACTTCATTCTTGGTTACCCCGGCTACAGCTTCATGACCCCTTAATCTCTTGGCAGAATAAAGAAATTCTCCAATGGTCACCCACCTGCCTTCAGAGTTGTCTCTCTCGTCCCCAAGTCAGTCTTTCCTCCACTTCAGTGGAGAATCCACAGCCGGACTCTATGGAGAATGTTCCAGAGTGCTATATGGACCTTAAGGAGGTTTTTAGCAAGGGGAAGGCCTGCAGGCTACCACCACACCGACCTTATGACTGTGCTATCGACCTACTGACTGGCATGTCACTGCCAAGTGGTCATATCTATCCCCTATCTCAAAAGGAGCATGCCACCATGGAGGAGTATATCCAAGAGGCCCTCAGACAAGGGTACATCTGCCCTTCTAAATCTCCCGCGTCAACTGGCTTCTTTTTCATGGAGAAACGAGGTGGTGGACTTCAGCCATGTATTGATTACAGGGGATTAAACCAAGTCTCCATCAAGTATTCCTATCCTCTTCCCCTTGTTCCTGCAGCCCTAGAACAACTCCAATCTGCCAAGATATTTTCAAAGCTTGACCTACGTAGTGCTTATAACCTCATCAGGATAAAGAAGGGCGACAAATGGAAAACTGTCTTCAGCACTTGTGCCGGCCATTTTGAGTACCAGCTAATGCCCTATGGCCTTACTTCAGCTCCTAGCGTGTTCCAGTGCCTTACTGATGACGTGCTATGGGACATGCTAGGCAGATACACCATCGCCTACATAGACAATATCCTGATCTACTCCCCTGACGAGAAAAGTCACCAGCAGCATGTCAGAGTGGTTCTCAAGCGCCTGCTAGAGAATCACCTCTACATAAAAGCAGAAAAATGTAAGTTCCATCAGGATCAAATCTCCTACCTGGGCTATATCATGAGCGCAGACTGAGTCAGCATGGACTCAGCCAAGGTTTCTGCTGTCATGTCCTGGCCAACACCCACATCCATAAGGGACCTTCAGCGTTTCTTAGGCTTTGCTAAATTTTATTGGCATTTTATTAGGGGGTTTAGCATGATTGCCACTCCCCTAACAGCTTCGCTCAAGAAAGGACCAAAGCACCTCCAATGGAATCCTTTGGCAGAAGAAGCATTTAACCGACTTAAACTCGCCTTTACCTCTGCCCCTGTTTTAGAGCATCCTAACCCAACCAAACCGTTCACCTTGGAGGTAGCCACATCTGACACAGGGGTAGGAGCAATTTTATCTTTGCATTTTGGTGAGAAACACAAACTTCATCCAGTAGCCTTCTTTTCAAAGAAACTCACCTCTGCAGAGAGGAACTATGATGTTGGAAACAGATAGCTGCTCGCCATCAAACTAGCCCTTGAGGAGTGGTGACACTAGCTGGAGGGAGCTATGCACCCCTTCGTAATTCTCACCGATCACAAGAACCTTGAATATCTCAAGAAAGCCAAGAGGTTAAACCCACGTGAAGCCAGATGGGCACTTTTCTTCACTCACTTCTATTTCACAATTTCATTTTGCCCTGGCTCTAAGAATACTAAGGCAAATGCCCTATCCCAAACCTTCGACCCATCACGTCAAGATTTGGTCACCCACCCCATTCTCCTGTCCCACTGTTTCATACAATCCATTACCTGGAACCTAGACAAAGAAATAAAAAACTCCCAACCACAGACAAGCCCCATTAAACTCCCGCCAGGCCTTCTTTACGTTCCTAAGCATCTCCGAGGCCAACTCATCACTTGGGCCCACACATCTCCCATCATGGGACATCCCGGCAGTCAACAAATACATCAGATTCTGAGAAATAAGCACTGGTGGGAGAACATGCTCACAGAGATTAACCAGTTCATCGCCTCCTGCTCTGAATGTGCCCAAGCAAAGGTTCCTAGAACCCCTCCCGCCGGCAAACTGTGCCCCGTCCCGATTCCTCAAAGACCCTGGTCCCACATAGCCATTGACTTCATCATGGACCTCCCCTCCCACTATAATGGTAACTATTGACCAGTTCTCTAAAGCCTTAAAACTCATCCCATTACCTGGCATCCCCACGGCTTCCCAGACAGCCTACTCTTCCAGCAGATATTCAGGTACTATGGTATTCCTGAAGACATAGACAGTGACTGGGGTTCCCAGTTCATTTCACGTTTCTGGACTTGCTTTATGGAAAGATTAGGGGTATCAGTAAGCCTCATGTCTGGCTATCATCCACAGTCAAACGGTCAAGTAGAATGAGCCAACCAAGAAATCGGCTGTTTCCTGAGGATCTTATGTATGTGTAAACAGGGGGACTGGACCTGATTCTTCCCAAGGGCCGAGTATGCACAAAACTCACTTAAACATTCTGCAACCCAACTAACACCTTTTCAGTGCATACTTGGCTATCAGCCGGCCCTGTTCCCCTGGGATGACATGCCAAGCCAAGTACAAGTAGTGGAGGACTGGTTCTCTCACAGTCAAGCAATCTGGGAGGAGGTACACCAATGTCTAGAGACCATCAATGCTAAGTATAAGGAATATGCGGACAAACACAGAGGTAACAATCCAGATTTCTCCCTGGGGAACAGAGTATGGGTTGCCACAAAGAACCTCAGAGAACTCAACACCTGTCAAAAACTTCAGCCACGTTACGTTGGGCCATTCAAGGTACTGCATTGCATCATCGAGGTCTCGTACCAATTAGAACTTCCCCCTCACAGCAGAATATCTTCCATGTCTCCAATCTGAAACCTGCCATCCCAGGCCCTCTCGCCAAGAGCACACCAGTCCAAGAACACCCAACACTCAACCTAGAAGGTGAACCCATCTACCAGGTAAATAGAATCCTCAATTCCAGATGTAGAAGAGGTCAAATCGAAAACCTGGTAGATTGGGAAGGTTATGGACCTGAAGAACAAAGCTGGGTAGCCACTAAAGACCTTCTAGACCCTCTGCTCAAACAAGAATTCCATGCTCAACATCCTGATAAACCAGCACCGAGAGGAAGAGGTCACCCAAGAACGAATGTAGCTCCCAGAGGGAGATCCTGGGGGGGTTCTGTCAGTAAACCCGTTGAGAACAACCAAACTACAAATATGGACTCTCTGAACTACACTCACTCTACTCCAATGCAAAGTATCATTCTATGTTTCTGCAGTTCATACCAAGCCTTTCATTCTTTGTCTGCTTCTCGTTATTCTGACCTCCGCTTACTCTCTCCGTTTATGTTATCTGTCTTGCCTCTACTACTCTGTTTGCTGATCGACTGACCCTCGCTTGTTTCCTGACCATGCTTCCTGTCTTATGATTTGGCTTTGTCTACAGTTTGCATCCCTTTTTCATCTGCACATACATCTGTAAGTGCCTGCACTCTGACAGCAGCAGAAAACTTTTGTCATTGGATCTTCGCATGACCTCTGATGTGTGACGATGTGTTGTCTTGACAATGTGCAATATTATAACAATATTGCATGCTCATTCTCCATTGGGGAGAGTGGCGTTATACATGGAGGATAAGCGATATGATAACAATATTGCATGGCATGAATAAACCCACTAGAAGAGAATAGAATACATGTTTTTATTCCACGGAAAAAGTGTCCTGTATGGATAATATTTATTAATATGTCATTACTATTCATACAGTCTTATGTGCATCCAAAGAAATGCTGAAGACAAAAAAAACAATACCTTCAAAAGTAATGAAATTAAATGTTCCTACATTTAAAAAAAAATTATAAAAGAGCAGTAAACACAAATAAATGGATCAAAGTCAATATTTTATGCGACAACACTTTTATTTCCTTTAAAAGCAGTTTTAGAAGGAAAGGAGCTGTTGGTTTTACTGAACATCTTACAGAATCAGATACTGTTCTTCTGGACACTTTGTCACACTTTGTCTTATTTTTGCAACAAAGTGTTTGCAGCAGCCTTCATTATGTTGTTGTTGTTTTTTTATCTGAAAAGTGATCTGATATAATATGCTGCTTAAGGTCTTTGTATTGAATTGATAATGTAGAAGTGATCAAAAAAAAAATTATCTATAAGAATTCTTGCACTAAAGAAAACGTGGTGCCAATACTTTTACACAGTGTATATTATTACTGCTGCTGCTATTATTATTATTATTATTATTATTATTATTACTATGCAGTCACGGGAAAAGAAAGTACACCCTCCTTCAACTGTACAATTTTATTGTCAGGCAGTGGGCATGTGCTGTCCTTGACTGCCATACAATGGAGTAGTAAGGCATCTCCTTCCCTCCACTTGCCTGGGGTGGTGCCTTGAGCAAGCACTAGCAACCCCTTGCTCCCCCTGGTCAGGGTTACAACCGAAGACTGGACTCGGCAGACTGTGCCGAGGAGACCACCACCTGGTGGTTCAACAGGCAAGAAGGACTGCAGACCCAGCAAAGCATTTATGGAGCACAATCAGGGCACAGTGCAACATGTAGAACACTGTTGGTCATCCACTGCATCCCAACAAAGCTCCAGCCATCTTGATCCTGTCTTGCCCCTGGACCCAGTTAGGTCGGGACGAGAGAGTGAGGCGGACGGCTGCACAACTCTCCCTCACTCTAATCCAAGTCACGCGCAAATCTCATTCTCATCTCATTATCTCTAGCCGCTTTATCCTGTTCTACAGGGTCGCAGGCAAGCTGGAGCCTATCCCAG
>JAPFFA010000023.1:75058491-75077061 GCA_026153275.1 Sciades herzbergii
GTTTTGCTCCTGCTCACCTTCATTCCTCTTCGTTCCAATGCATCCCTCCATCTCTCCAAACCCAGCTCAACCTCCTTGCTGTAGGTATGACTATTGCGACCTAATTACATAGACGTTTATTTGCCTTGGTTAACTTGGCCGTGTATTTACAGTTCTCTTGAAACATTATCCCAAGAGCACACAATCCTGCACGTTGTGCAGTGTTATGGACAGGTGATAAGATCTTGGCCATCTCCTTTCTTGTGGAAAAGAAGCTATTTACATTTTGATGGATTACAGTTCATATTATTGTCCTGAGACCAAACAAGAAACTGGTCAACCAAGTCCAAGCAGCATTGTCCTTTATCCCAGACCAGAATGGTGATTGTTGACTCATCGACGTATTGAAAAAGGGCAGGGTTGTTATTTAAGCTGATTTCTCGGTCATTGATAAGTAAATTTAAATAGATAAGGACTATGAGCACTTCCTTGTTTTGTTCCCTGATTAACAGTCTTCCATTGTCCCAAAAGCTCAGTGAACTTGTACGTAGATATTGTGTAGGATTTTAAATTAACAAGGTTAATTTAAAATCGCCTTTTAAAAAAAAAAAAAAATTAACGTATTTATTTATTTGGTCTAATTAATGTTGAGAGGAAAAAAAGAGACCATGTTGGTTCACAGCCTGGAGATCTGACTCGTGGTGTTTTTATAGTGTCTCAAACGAGGTCACGCTCATGTTGCATTTCCTGGTGTGTCAGAATGAGATGATCGCTGGAGATAACTGCTGTTTCCTGCTGCTTTGTTACTGCTGAGACTCAAACTGCTTGTAGATGCATGTGGAGCTACAGGTGCGTGCGCACACAGGATAAAGAGAGAGGTTTTCTGTTTGAACTCCTTTATTGTATTCTGCACTGTAATGATGCCCTTTGTGTGTGTGTTTGTGCTGTAGTAAATGCGTTTAGTCCAGACTTGTTTGCAATTCGTGTTCACTTGTGGCTTGCTGTTGGACTTGAGCTGGTTCCTCTGTGGAGATGTGTTCATCAGGGTGGGGATGGGTTTGGAGGAGCTCCGTTCTTCTACTGAGGAGTTCATTGGGCAGCATGGTGGTGTCGTGGTTAGCACTGTCGCCTTACCGCAAGAAGGTTCTGGGTTCGAGCCCAGGGCCTTTCTGTGTGGAGTTTGCATGTTCTCCCCGTATCTGTGTGGGTTTCCTCCAGGTGCTCCGATTTTCCCCCACAGTCCAAAGACATGTAGTTAGGGTAACATGGGGCGGCCTTGGCCTGAAGTTGGGCTGAAGTGCCCTTGAGCAAAGCACCGAGCCCCCAACTGCTCCCTGGGTGCTGTAGCATAGCTGCCCACTGGGTGTGGGTGTGTGTTTTCACTGGTTCAAATGGGTTGAATGCAGAAGTTAAATTTCAGTGTGTTCAGTCTGCGCTTTATCTTCTTTCTGAGGTTCTCCCGGTGTTAATGCTGTTTGTAGTGGTGTTGAGGGATCAGTGCTGTTGGAGTTTGGTGGTTTTTTTGAGGTGTCTGATCTCATCTACTGGAGCTCCAGCTTCTCTAGCTATTTTTCTATCTATCTCTGTCTCTCCCCCCCTCATCTATTTTTCTCTCTCTCGTGTGTGAGAAAGTTAGGTTTTAACCTGCTTGGGCTTGCCTCCCCATCGAGGAGCCTCAGGAGGTTCCACATCTTGTGTAAATATGGACACACGTGTACACACACACACAGGGCTGCTTCAGTCAGAGAAATGTGAAGTTGCTACACACTGGAGGAAAAAGTGTGTTCTCACAGGAGCGCATGTCTCCTCCACAACACATCAGGTTCGGCTTGTGTGAAAACAACATGGAAAAAAATATGAACTGTTTTTTGTCCTTTAGTTTAAAAAATAAAAATAACCACAGATATTTCGTGCATGAAGTCATGTTTGGCCGAAGCCCCAGTCTCCAGTGAAGGACCTGATCAGGGAGGAGTTTCGCAACCAACGGCAGTGTCCTTGACCGTTTCAGTCCGGGTTCAGTCTGTAACCCGGCTCGCTCTTCTGTTCGATCAGATGATAACACATGGCCTTTCTGTAGACCTACAGCGTCACGTGTACGGTCACTGACTCAGAAAACACAACAAAGCTAAATAAAGCTTGATATTGTGTTTTAAAGGTCATCGTTGTGATTTTTTTTTTTTTTTAAATTCACTGCTGAAAAGTTAAAGTACAAATCTGTTAACACATTTGAGAAACTGACCTCAGATTTACTAAATGCTGATTCGAGGCAGGAACGTGTGTTTAAAGGCTCTGTATAAATTTGGAAGTGAGTAAATAAATATCTAATATGAAATTTTACTGCGGTCGTTTATTTTAGGAACTTTGATTTAATGCAGAATTCTGACTTTCAGCTGATTTAAAGCGTGCGTGTGTAATAGCCTGTGGTGGTGCTAATTTGTGTGCGAATTCTCTGGTTTTGAGTTTGCTTTGAGACTGAGCGACACTGTATTGCAAGATGAATCTATTTACATGGACACCATGTTGTATTTTTGCTCGCGCGCACACGAAGAATGACTCATGTGAACCACACTGCATTCTATAGACCCCATTTATACACCCCACCCTCGGTATATATTTTTAAAAGCTTGTGTCAGGATCTGGATTTTCCTGTTTCATTTCCATGGACACAAACCCAGCTTTTCTGTGTTTTGAGCAATCTGAGAAGCAGAAAAGAAACCAGAAAGATGCTTTGAGTTCCTGTTGAGAATAAACTCAAGCAAGTGAGGAGTTTCTCAGGGTGGAAAAGTGCAGCTCTGTGCTTTTTATTTCCAGAATGCAAACAGGAAGTGAGAAGGCCCGATGTGCAGGCAGGTCTCGTGCAGGCTGCAGTGATGGTATTTATACCACAGAGCTGCTGAGTTCTGGATTCTGATTGGTTGATGAACAGCAGGTTTGTATTAATGCGCTCGTTCTGATAGGTTGTCGTTTCTATAGCAACAGCTCATTCACGGGGACTCGTCCAGCTGATGCTTGAATTTATAAATGGATCTAAAGTGTCAGAGGTCAAGCTGTACATATAAATGTGACGATGTTTTCAGGACAGAGGAATTTATGCTTGTTTGTGGTTTCTCAGTAACGTCACAAGCTTCCTTATTTTTTTTTTTTTTTGGTCCGATTTGAGATTCTGCTGAGCCTGAAGGAACAGCTGCTTCCATAAGACTTGTTTCACAGTGTTCTATACTGCATAATGTGTTAAAAGTAACAATAAACAGATGAAAAGTGCGAAGTATTGCTCATTTAATAAATAAATAGATGGATGGATGGATAAAATGATCATTGATGTTGATGTGCATGGTGGTCTCTCAGAAGCTTCATCCTCCAAAGGGCAAGTTCAAATATTATGGAATCAAACAAGTAAACCAATTCAAATATCTTGGATTCACCGTACCATCAGATGGAAGATGTGGAAAACCAATCAATCAATAGTCTTTATTTAAATAAGATAAATATACATGCGGTATTCTACAAAGCAAAGTGGAAGACAAAAATTATAGAACACTTAAACGTCATAGAAGCCAAGAATCAAAGAAATGCTGAGCAAATTGTATACGCTGGTAATTAAACAGCTATTATGATTCTGTTAAAGAATGAGTTCTTGACTCCGTCTGTTAACTTTTAGAACATCATGACTGATTCTTCCGTAGATTGTATGCCGCTGCCTTAATTTATGGAAGCAGGGGGTACAGTGGGTGATGATCATTTTCAGTTTATTGAAGATCTTGTTTTTCTAACAGCACACGTACATCTGTTCTCTTGCTGATGTACTTTCGCTTGTAGCATGTGTCCAAAAACTTTGGAATGAAGGCGAGTGCTGGTCCTGCAGCCCCATAAACTGGAAGACCATAAGATCTAGTAGAGGGTCATCAGCAGCGGCAGTGGCTGTCCATTGCTAGTGATGACTGCTAGAGTGACAGAGTTGCCCGCAGCGGTGGCACCAATGGCCAGGCTGAGCCACCATTATTCTAATGGCCTGGCCTTGTGAGCTCTCGCATACTATTCTCCTCTCAAACAACAAAGCGCTTTGCACAGTAAGGTAAGGCAAACGACGTTGTGCCCCTATTATGTTGTCTCTCTGGACCTCCAGACCTAATGTCAAGCGGTGCTCAAAAGTGTCAGACCTACCTTCCTGCCAAAAAGAATAAAAATCGGTGAAGAATTGAGAGAGAAGAAGCAATTTTCGTGAACTGTGCATGGCAGACGATGGACAACATACAATGGCATGAACTCCTTGCCTGTCGGCTGGATAAGCTAACAACCACCTCGAGAATAGAGTTGATATGCTTAGCTGATAACGGAGAGGACTGGAGAGCCATGATCATCGATGTCTGCTCTGGACCCGACACATGAAGAAGAATCATCATTGACGAATTACTGTGGTCAGAAGAATGAACGCTTGGATGGTCTATGAACTTCAAGGTTTTAACAGCAACTCCGTTTCATCATCACAACCCTGTTGTTGATTGATTGATTTTCCGAATACAGCACGACACAGTATGGTTTATTGCTTATTTATATATGATATCGGTCTTTGTCCAGCTTTGATCCTGGACCAAAACCCTGTTTTAACCTCGGAGATAAAGTTACTTAAAATCCACAAGTGTTGTGAATTTTTTTTTTTTTTTTTCTTAAATTATTCTTAGCTTATTTCCTATTTATGATAAATCAGCGTCTAAACTCATAACGTCAGTGTGTGTGCTGTGCTCAGGGTTGGTGAGGCTTCAATCACAGAGAAGGAGAGAATGCTGAGGGTGTGTGACTACCTCAGGTAACATCACCCTGACCTTTACACGCTCACCTGGTGGTCGGGTCTCTTCAGGTTCAGGTGGATGACTGGGATAGGTTATATCTCTGTTTTTGGCAGCAGTGGTGAATGTCATTTTCAGCACAGTTTCATTATCATACTTGCACTTGGCTTCACCATTATCCTCACCCTCACGCTCTTCTCACTGTCGGAACCACTGTCCACCTGACGATTCCTCTCTCGCACTCTCTGATTGGCTTCCTCTCCCTCCCTCCCTACCAGAACCTTCTGACTTGGTCTGTACACACTCTTATTTTGGAGAGAGCTATAAACAAAAGATGCAGGTCATGCCACTTGTTCTTCTGTGTTTGCCCAGAGGTTCTCAAACTCTACTTGCAACTGCAATCCCACAGAAGGTGTTTTTGACCCAGAGGAACTTTTTATTAGCTCACATGGCCATAGGCCGATGAGTTATTGCCATCACATGGCATCCGTCCATCTGTCTGTCCACAATTCACAAAAATCGCTACCCCTCCCTGAGTTTTCAATGGATTTTGATTCTGATTTTGTTTGCAAGATCTAATTGTTTTCACAAAGAACAACTTTGCTAATGGTAAACGAGTCTGGTTTCTCATGGTACGGCCATGTGAGCTACTGCATTGCTGAAGCTCGGGTTCACAGTTCTTAGAACTGCTGAAGGAAGTTCTTGCTTTTTTTTTTTTGTGCATCCACACTGCAGGAATTGAAGACTGTCGTAGTTCTGAGAATGCTATTTTGAGTGACTTTTTTTTTTTTTTTTCTCCGCTGGCTGAAAGGCCCGAAGGGAGATTCTTGTGGAAATGTCTGTCTGTCCCGGAAAGGGTACTCACCTTCTGAAATCAACTCTTCTCTCAACTTTTCGAGGAATTTCATGAAACTTGGCAGAATTCTTTGTTATATGTCGGTAATATGCATATTGCAATTTTGTTCAATTCAGTTGCACTTTACCAGAGTTACGGCATAGTTGCCAGCAGGGGATATTGTGCTCTCAGAGCACTCTTGTATGTTTGAGATCCTACCTCAGTTTGGGTTCTCCCAGCACAAGAGGAACCATGAGTGATGCAAGTGTATGTTGACTGGTCAAACCCAAAAACCACTGCAGCAATAGCAACAGGCAAAACTTCTCATTTTCAAAAATCTGTGTGAAACATGAGCCATGTAAACAACAGATCTTAACGTTAGTGCTTAAAAAAAAAAATGGTGGGGGGGAAGCGCACGGCCAAATAAACCAACAATGAAGTGCAGGCTTTATTGAGTGTATACACAATGGAGGAAATGCAGCACAATTTTGAAGCAGCTAAGTGAAATATATAAAAATCTTCACTAGCATTTCTTTCTCACTTCATGCTAGCTAGCTAGCTAGCTGGCTTGCGTCACTAGTGTTCATACAACTAGTGCAAATGCAAACAGACTAGAAGGGCACTTGGTAGAGTCCATACCTCCACCAAGCCACATGTTACCAGCATCAAAATCAAATCATTGGATCCTAGGATAATACTAAAGCTGTCCACCAAATTTCATCCAAATCCGTTCACTGCTTTTTGAGCTATGTTGGGCACAGACAAAAGACTCATGGTTCCACATGCATATTCGGATTTGCATCAAAATCTAATCAGTTGTTCCTTGACCAGTGGCTCACTTTTCCACCAAATTTCATCCAAATCTGTTCACTATTTTTTGAGTTACATTGGGAATAAATAAACAAACTGAGGTGAGAAAACAACCTCCTCCAACAAAGCTCCTCTTCCTCCTCAACCTCATGCCAGCATGGTGTTGAGCCCACCAGTGCCACTGAACTTTGCCATCTCTCATGGTCTTGGAGGAGTGCTGGGATGTCCTCCAGTCTCAAATTAATCTACTGGAGGTCTTGACGAACAATATTGTTCCAGCAGGTACGTGGTCCATGTCGGCCTTGAGGGAATCTCCATCCCACCATTGGCAGCTCAAACTCATAAATGGCTCTTGTGGGGTGGGCATCTGTGCAGCGCAGGGTGTGTCCAAGCCAGTGAACACAGCACTGTGCAATGTTGTGGAGGATATTTGGTTGGTTAGTCCTCTGGCGAAGCTCCCCATTTGGAGACAAGGTTGTACCAACAAAGCTGGTGGAGGTAAAAAAGCTCTTGAAGAAAAGCCCACTAAAGACCCCCATTGGGTAGTTCTCCTCAGTAAATCCTTAGAACTGTTTGGTTCTAGCCATGCTTAAATTGTGTACATGCTATTTCACTAACCCCTTCCTGAACCCTGGGTCACAGATCACTTACATGTTTTCTAGACCATTAATGAGTGCTAACGCTAACATTTTAAAAATTTCTTCTCATGTTACCTTCAATCCGACAGAAAGCTCTGTTTTGTGTATCAGTCTTCTGGAGCTTCTGGATTAGAAAATACCTTTTGAATGTAAGGTCAGAATTTTTTATTTAACTCTCGGATCATGACCACAGTCACAACGACAGCAGCAAGTTTTAAAGAGAAGCAGAGCTCGTCACTGTGTAGTATTAAATCTGGAATTATTAAAAATGGAGGGTGGTTACGGCTTGGGGTCTGAAAGTTTAGAATGTCCATTTTGGGGTCGGTTTTTGGGAATATACTGCAAAATATTGCACTTTTGGAATATTTTGACACTGAGTAATATTACATGACTGTGTGGGTGCTTGAAATACATGGAGTATTACCACTTGGATAGACGCGGTAGACCAACCCCGTGGGTTGGTTCCACCTTGTTCCACTTCCTTCCACCGTCTTGAAGTGGACTTGTTCCACAGCCAATAATTTAAACTCCTTTAAGGTGCTTTTACTTTACTGAACATGAGCAGGAAGTGAAAATTGCTGAAATGCAGCTCTACTAATGCATCAACCAGAAGTTCCTCAGTGTCTGGTGATTTACTGACTCGAGTGCTTTTTTTTAATGACTGTAAATCAGCCTTCAGCCAACATTTAGTTCTTAATTCCACTGACGAGTGAGTCGCATTGTAACCAAGTACCAGTGCTGAATTGGGTTCCCATTCTTACTCAAGTACCAGTACCACCAGGCGGGTGAAAATGAAATGTGGGCGAAGCTAAAGAAACAATCAGTGATGGAAACATCCTGATATGACACAAGTACAGCATAGAGATCTTCAGTAGTGTTGTGACTGTGTGGCTGCAAAAGTTTCCTCCTGATTTTGTTAATATCTTTTTCTGGCAGATTTGAGACGTGTCACAATTTTAATGTTTTCATTTTCTGTTATACATGTTTATATTATATAGACACGAGTGTTTTACTGGGAAATACACCACTCATGTTTTTCATCCAAGCTCCATCCGGGACATGGAGAACCAAAACCGGGACACAAATCTCTATATGTGACTTGTGAGGAAATTGTTGAGTGAGTTGTTTGGATAAATTTGGCGACTTTTTGTTTGTGAATGTGTCGATTTATAATAAAAAGAAAATCACATGTTGGCTTGAAGATATAAAGTTTATCTTCTCGTGTTGAAAAACTCGCATTTTTCATATGAAATACATCACGGATTAGCGTGACCATATTTAAATAATATTGGCTGGTGTTGAGTGAGTGGTATATCAGATATATTCCATTCAGCTAGCAGGATACTGAATGAGTCGAAAGCGAGTAGCTGAATGGAATATATCTGATTAGACCACGAAAAAAAAGCCAGCCTAATTTATTATTATTATTATTATTATTATTATTATTATTATTATTATTATTATTATTATAAGACATTCCTTTCAGGTGTTCAACGCGTCTTTCTCTTTCAAAATTCTCTCAATCTTCTGTGTTTAACTAAGCAAACCTGGCGGCCATTTTTGTTTACAAACTTAGTCACTCGTGAGTGCAGAAATTTTATGTGTTCGTGTCCCTTTTCCAGTTTTTCCATATATTTAATGCAGAAAATTAAAAGCCTGAAAAATATCCAGTGAAGTTTTGGTAGCCTTTTGGGTGTTCAGCACATCTTTCTCTTTAAATCTTCGGCTTTTAATGAAGCAAACCTTGCGGGCATGTTTGTGAACAGTCACTCACTCACTAGCACAGACGTTTTACATCTCTGACGTGTCTCTTTTCCAGTTTTTCGATGTCCGTTGGTATGTTTTTCTCTTGTAAATACGTGTGAAGAATATATAATGAAGTTTTGGTAGCCTTTCGGGTGTTCGGCATGTCTTTTAGTTTCAGTTTATTTATTTAGTGCTTAAACCGAGCAGTGAATTCACCCCGTCTTTTCTCTCTCTCAGCCAACAAAGAAATGATTGTGCCCATGTGCAACAGAAAAGTTGTCATTGGGTCTTCGCGTGTGACGTCGTGTTGTCTTGACACTGTGCAATATTATAACAATATTGCATGCTCATTCTACATTGGGGAGAGTTGCGTAATACATGCAGGATAAGCGTTATGATGACAATATTGCATGGGATCAATAAACCTACTAGAAGGGAATAGAACTCCACATTTTTTTTTTTTTTTTTAAATTCCCTTGAAAAAGTGGCCTGTATGCATGATAATTCCTGATATTTTACTCCGATGAAATCACTCCCAGTGTTTTCCTGCTGACTAGATGTACGTTGTCAAAATGGTCAACTTTCTGCCCTCTCTATTTTGTATTATTTTGTATTGATCTATTAAATCAGTTGTGTGTAGTCCTCCAAGGTTTTCGCTCATTTCCTCCATCTGCAAGTATGAAGTGCACTGACTTTTAAACCTGAAAAAATCAGGGAGGGAAAATATGAACTGAAGACGAGAATGATGTTTTGCTACCAAATGTAGTATGATGTACCAAAAAAAAAAGCACAAGATAACTGAGAAAATTAAAAATAAACTGTGATATGATGGTGATATGTGACCGAATGAGAAGATTAAGCATTAAAATAAATCTAATCGGAGTCTTTGCCCATGTATTGTTGCCTGATTTAACTCTGGTTTAATTCCAAAAAACGGCTTCGACACTCGTTATTCATCAGCTTATAAAACAGCACTTGATCCAGCATGTCCTATAAACCTGATTGCACTTTTATGTGTTGCATCTGAAACCACAAGATACTAATCAAGGTTAGGAAATAGGGAGTGTAAAGCGCTCTGTGTAAATTTTGAATAGCACTTAAATCCTGCAGTACGTTTGCAGTCTAATTACCGCTGTGCACAATTTTGGTAGTGAATTCTTGTACTCAATATTAAAGTATTGGCACCCTTTATTGACTCGCTCTCACCACGAAAACTGCGCAGTAGTTCATGCTTTGAGACGCGATGCACAACATTGTCACACGTTTTAGTATAAAATAAGCTGTAGACCTGCTTTTGTTTTTCTTTCCACAGAACGTACAAATCCCTATTTTCCTAACGCGACGCTGACTTTAAACATTTTGCGACCGCATTTAAAAATATCACTTGTAGGAATGAATGCTCACTGTGAGCTGCCAGGGTGTTGACCAGCTGCTGGAATGTTGGCACTTGATGTGGTAGTTAAACAGTGTGCAAGTGCTGAATGGGCTGAAATTCAGCGAAGGAGTTTTTGGGGTGGAGGTTCCACTTGGTCTGTGACTAAATCTCCCAGCAGGAGGGACGGACCAGGATTCATCTGCATAGAGTTAGTTATAGTACTAAAGCTCGTTCTATGTAACACACACTATAGAGGTTTGTGCTGTAGGTTCTGATACGCTTGAGATTGATTTTAATAGAAAAATAGCTCATCAAAGAGAGCCATAACATAGCGTAATGTAAAGAAACATAGCATAATGAAATATACTGTAATATAACATGGTATAATGTCATATTACAAAAAAGTCACCCTTTGTATTTAAATAAGTAAATACTTAAGAGAGACTGATTGGATAATTATTGTTTTAGCCACAGCAATTCTTTTAACTCTAATTGATGCAGTGAGTAGATTCTCATTTCTGAAACAACCATGTCAGAAGATGAACCTCATGGTCGTGGAAAAGATGTTCCTGTGTTTCAGAAGGTCAAATTATTGGCCTGCATCAAGCAAAGAAAGCAACTAAGGAGATTTACTGAAATGACTGGAATTGGGTGAAGAAATGTCCAACGCATTATTAAACCTGGTAGGATGGCGACAAACCATCGACGACTTCGTGGAAGAAATGTGGTCGGGAAAATATCTTGCCTGACTATGATCAGAGATCACCTGACACACTTGAAGTCAAATCGTAAAAAAATGTTCATATACACAAGGAAAGCAAAAAATAAATAAATGGAAATATGAATGGATAAAAGATGTATATAAATATGTAAATCAACTAGGCAAAGGTAACTAGAACAGACAAATAAAAGATGAGGAAAAAAATTAAACAGCTTTTGACCTGGTTCCAAAGAAGATGAGAAATAAAATATGACATGGAAAAACTATTTATGTTTAACAATTGTTCACCGAAGGCAAAGTGAAATATTTATTATGATTATCCATACAGGGCACTTTTTTTGATGGAATAAAAACATGGGTTCTATTCCATTCTAGCAGGTTTCATTCATTTGGTTTGATAGCATGCGATCTTGTTAGCAAATCGCTTATCCTACATGTATTACGTCACTCTACCCAATGGAGAATGAGCGTTGAATATGGTTTGATATTGCATGGTTGTCAAGACAACATGAAATCACACGTCAGAGACGTAAAATTTCATCACTAGCGAGTGAGCGACTGTGACAATTTGCAAACAAGCATGGCCACCAGGTTTGCTTTGTTAAATGCAAAAGATCTTGAGAGAATTTTGAAAGAGAAAGACGCGTTGAACATCGAAAGGAATGTATAATAATAATAATAATAATAATATTAGCTGACTTTTTTTTTTTTTTTATGGTCTGTCAGATGTATTCCGTTCAGCTACTCGTCTTCGACTCGTTCAGTATCATGCTCACTGAATGGAATATATCTGATAGACCACGAAAAAAAGGTAGCAAATATTATTTAAATAATAATGGAGATGAATTCGAGGTCATCACTGAAGCGGATAATTGTTTTACTATAAATACACAGGTGATTTATTTCAAAGTAATATAAAAATAAAAAATGTAACTTTAAAAGCAGCATGTAAATGTAATAATGGTGCGGCCCAGACACGTCACTTATCTACGCTGGGTCACGTAAAATAAATCACACTCCCACCTTAGCTTTGAATAGGTTTCGACCAAACTTCAGAACATCTTTAGTGCTTTTAGGAACAGCATTTTCTGTCCTCATTTGTAATTCTTCCTCACTTAGGAAGAATGACGAAGCAATTGGATGCCATTTTGCCGAGTAGCTCGAGGTGATTATCGAGAAATGGTCCGAATTTCTCGACCAATCAGTGCGTGCGAGTTTCTGTAATCACCTGCGTATTTATTTTAATAAAATGGAGTGTGTTGGACCTGGTTCTTGGAATTTAAAGCAACTTCTTTCATCCTGTCATTGAAGTATTAAACTTTGTGTGTGTGTTTTTGTCTCTATAACACATCTGTGAGCAGCACATTTGGCCAGTGCTGTATTTTAAAGTGTGTGTGTGTGTGTGTGTGTGTGTGTGTGTGTGTCCCTCATTATTCTCAGAATTTCACAAGCTGGTGTCAGGGAGATTCTTCACCCACACAGAGTTTAATGCAGGATAAACAGCAGTGTCCTGTGTAAACACCACCCACAAAACGACACGAGTCAAATTAGTGACAGAGAAAATTGTAGGCTTTCTCAGCGTGCGTGTGTGCGCACACACCACACGTGAAATTTATATTTCCTCACGTTTATCGTGTGCATGCGCACGCGTTATTCACTGTTTAAATTTCAGAGCCGCCTCCAGCATTCCTCCACTCCGAGCACTTGGGTGTGGCTTCTTAACCTTCTACTTTCTCCTCAGTTTATTTTTCCTCTGCTCTCCATATTTCCATCCCCCTCCATCCTGCCCTTTTTCCAGCCTCTGACTGCTTTTGTTTCCCCCCTCAGCTCGTCTGACCCTTCGGGACCTGTTAATTCCCCACACGCCCAGCCCGTCGGCCTGCTTCCTGTACAAACACCATGCTTTTCCCGTTATGCTCTAAACTCCTCTCACTCTCTCCTTTTCCTCTTCCCCCTCTTTTGTTTCTTTCCCTCACATCTCCTTTTCTTTGTCCTTGCCCTCTGCTGCCTGTTTTTGTTTTTGAACGTTCTCCTGATTTACTCCTTTCTTCTGTCTTTTCTTTATTATATGTTCAAACCATGAGTCATTTTTTTTATTCGGTCTAAAATGGTGTATATAGAATGAAACTCACTGTGCTGTTCAGTTCTTGGAAAATAATCAGTGATGAAGCAGAGTTGCTGTTCCCACCCTGAAGTTGAACAATCTGCTAGAACATCATGTCGACATGTTTTTAATTTCTCTTGTACCGTTTAGATTTTTGTTCAGATCATACTTCATTTTTTATTTTTAAATCCATTTCTAGTTCCATGTAATGTTGTGGAACATCTACAAACCAAGTATAACTGTGTTATAGCAGCAATAAATGGTAGTTCCCTCACCAGCCGGTCATTTTCGCCCTCTCTCTCTATCTCTCTCTCCAAGTTAAAAGGCAAACACAGGTTGCCGTGTTACCAAAAACAGCAAAAAGTGCATAAGTAAAATTTTGTATCTAAACTGAGGAGTTTCATGTATAAAGTGTGTCTGATTCAAAAAAAAGTTCTCAGTGTAAACTGTTGAGTTCTACATATAAACTGCATAAAGTCACTTAAATCTTACCTCATGCACCTTTCCATCAAGGTCTTTATTGGTAAAACTGCCTCAATCCCAGTATAGTTTTTGGATTTATTTTTTGCAGTATTAAAAGCATGAAATGGTGTGTGTGTGTGAGAGAGAGAGATGAGGAGGAGGAATGAAGTTGGCTTCATGATAAGTTCTTGATCATTAAGATCACAGTGTGAAGTCCAGGAGCTGAGGGGTTTGTTTTGTTTGGACCGTCACTGCTGCTCGGCTGTAGGCGCTTTCCCTTCAGTCTTCACCGTTACTCCCCCAGACGTGGCAAAAATAACATCGGCTTGTTAAAGGCTCGGCCCACCACACCACTGAGTCACCAGAAAGCTCGTCATCCTGATTTTCTGCTTTAATGGCTATGTGCAGCGTGAGCCGAGAGACCACGCCGCGCTCAGTGTGATGGTTTAACCAGAAAGCGCTTCGGCTCATCCACGGTTCTCACACGTTCTCATCAGGTACCTGTAGACCGAGACAGCTGAGGAACTCATTAGGGTCTTTATTATTTCACATTATCTTCCAAAGTATCTTACAATCCATACTAAAGTGCTCATATACCAAACTTGCGTACTGTCCACTTTGCTCTACGGTAGTGAGACATGGGCTTCTCATGCTCACATTGATAGGAAACTTGACAGCTTCCACCTTAGATGCCTCAGAAAGACCTGTGGGGTTACATGGATGGATAAAGTTCCAAACTTGAAGATCCACAAAAGATGCGGCACCACAAGCCTGTATCCAATCTGAAACGACGTAGGCTGTGTTGGTTGGGCCACGTGTCCCGACAGGGGGCGTCCAAAGCTTCGCTTCGTCGACGTTTGCAAGCGCGACCTGAAATTATTCAACATCGGAGCTGATTGGTAGAACCTCGACCAAGATCATATTTCTTGGCGGCACAAGCTCCACCAAGGTGCCAAAAGACTTGAAAATGATCTGGTGACAAAGGAGTCTGACAGAAGACGTAAGAGACATGAACCTTGCCAAACAACGGAATTCATCTGTGAAACCTGCGACAAGCTCTGTAAGACTCGAGCTGGGCTAGTCGGCGCTGAACAGACCATCCGACAGGATGTAAAAGACTGAGAGAGACTTCACATTCATAGAAATTCATTTTTTAATTTAATTCAAATTAATTTCACGCCGTACATTATACGCCTGAATTTTATTTAAAAATTACATTCACACAATACTAAATTTTAAAGTGAAAAGAGAATCCTGAGTTCAGTGAAATGAGGTGTGATTTAAATGAAGGAGTGAGTGAGTGAATGAGTAAATGACGAAATGAGTGTGTAGAGAATATGTAGCTTATTGGGTGATTAAAGGAGTGAGTAATTGACATACGAATGATTTGAGTGAAGGAGTGAGTGTGTAAATGAGTGAATAAGTGACTGAATTAATGGGCAGCTGAGTGAAAGTGCGTGAATAAGTAAATGATTATGTGAATGAGTCACAATTAATGGCTAAGTGAGTGAATGAATTAATGAGCAACTGAGTGAGTGTGAAGGAGTGCAAGAGTGAATAAGAGAATAAGCGATAAATGAGCACTTGAATAAGCGACGAGTTGTCAGATTAAGTGAATGATTGCAGTGATTACATGAAGTATGCAAGTTGGTGAGTGCTTAATATATGATGTAAATATGCGAATGAGTGAGTGAATAATTAAATTTGAGTGAATAAATGAATAAAGGTTATTAAATTAATGTGTGGAATTGAATGAGTGAGTAAGTGTTAGTGGTTTAATAATCAATAGAAAGTGACAGTGATTGAGTGCCAAGTGTATAATAGAGACTGAGTGAATGAGTGTTTAAATGAATACGTGAAAGATTGTTAGTGAGTAAATTAATGAGTGACTGAGTAAACAAGTGCGTAAAGTAAGATCAGTAAGTGAATGAATGAATGGAAGTGTAAGTAGAGGACTGAATGAGGGAGTAGTTGACACCGAATGAGTAGATGACGATGAGTAAGTGACTAAGTATATTGACGAATGAATGAGTAAGAGTAGATGACTGGATGAATGAGTTGGGAACTGAATGGCCAAGCAAGTGGCTGAGTGAGCAAGCAAATGATTGGAGAAATGGCTGCGTAATTGAAAGACCGAATGAGCAAGTAAGTGACTGCCTCAGAGAGCGAGCGAGCAAGTGAATGAATGAATGAATGAATGAGATTAGGTGACAGAATGAGCAGATGGATGACTGAGTGAATGTGTTGGTGGCTGAATGAATGAGTAGTTGACTGGTGGAATGTGTAGGTGACTGAATGAAGGAATAGATGACTGAGTGAATAGGTGGGTGACTGAGCCAATAGATGACTGAATGAGTATGTGACAGAATGAGCCAGTAGATAGATGAATGAATAGATTAATCAATAGATGAATGAATGAGGGATAGGCTTCGGCTTGCCTGCGACCCTGTAGAACAGGATAAAGCGGCTAGAGATGATGAAATGAATGAGCCAATAGATGAATGTGTGTGTGTGTGTGTGTGTGTGTGTGTGTGTGTGTGTGTGTGTGTGTGTATAATATATGAATGAGTAGGTGACTGAGCCAATAGATTATTGAATGAGTAGGTGACAGAATGAGCCAGTAGATGAATGAGTGAGTAGGTGATTGAGCCAATAGATGAATGAGCAAGTAAATGACTAAATGAGCCAGTAGATGAATGAATGAGTAGGTGACTGAATGAGCCAGTAGATGAATGAATGAGGAGGTGACTGAATGAGCCAGTAGATGAATGAATGAGGAGGTGACTGTCTGAGCCAGTAGATGAATGAATGAGGAGGTGACTGACTGAGCCAGTAGATGAATGAATGAGGAGGTGACTGACTGAGCCAGTAGATGAATGAATGAGGAGGTGACTGTCTGAGCCAGTAGATGAATGAATGAGGTGGTGAATGAATGATTAGGTGACTGAATGAGCCAGTAGATGAATGAGTGAGTAGGTGATTGAGCCAATAGATAAATGAGCAAGTAAATGACTAAATGAGCCAGTAGATGAATGAATGAGGAGGTGACTGAATGAGCCAATAGGTGAATGAATGAATGAGTAGGTGACTGACTGAGCCAGTAGATGAATGAATGAGGTGGTGAATGAATGAGTAGGTGACTGAATGAGCCAGTAGATGAATGAGTGAGTAGGGGAATGCATGAGCAGATAGATAGATAGATAGATAGATAGATAGATAGATAGATAGATAGATAGATAGATAGATGAATGAGTAGGTGTCTGAATGGTCTAGTAGATGAATGTGAATGAGCCAAAAGATGAATGAGTAGGTGACTGAATGAGTCAGTAGATGAATAAATGAGCCAAAAGATGAATGAGACAGTAGATGAATGAATGAGTAGGTGACTGAATGAGCCCTTGGCCAAATTATTTGTAACCATGGTCTTGACTTCCGTTACTATGCTGATGACATCCAGTTATCGCTCACTATATCCCCCCTCTCTCTCTCAGACCTAAAGTTGTGGATGCAGAATAATTTTCTAAAACTTAACAGATAAAACAGAAGTCATGCTTATCGGCTCCAAATCTTCATTGTCCAGATCCTCCAGTTTCAGTCTTAACATCGACGGTGCACTTGTTAAATCTTCATCTGTTCGAAACCTTGGAATGTTGCTTGACCCCTCGCTCAACTTTGATCCCCACATTAAATCCCTCACCAAGACTGCTTTCTTCCACCTCCGGAACATTGCCCGCCTTCGCCCCTTTCTTTCCACTAGTGATGCTCAAACGTTGGTCCATTCCTTCATTATGTCCCGCCTAGATTATTGTAGCTCCCTTCTCATTGGCTTCCTTACTAAATCCCTTCAAAGATTACAATACATTCAGAACTCTGCAGTGAAACTCCTTATCCATAGCAAACCATCTGCTCATCTCACCCCCATTCTTTCTCAGCTTCACTGGCTACCTGTTCTGTCCAGAATTAAATATAAAATCTTACTGCTCACCTTCAAAGTTCTCCATAACCTTGCTCCTTACATCTGTGATATTCTGACCCCTTGTACTCCATCCCACACTCTCTCTCAGATCCTCGAGCTATAATCTCCTTGCTGTTCCTTGCACTAGATTCTCTACCCTGGGTGGCAGGTCCTTCAGCACCACGGCCCCCAAGCTCTGGAATTCTCTTCTTCAACTCCTCCATGACTGCTCTTCTCTTCCTTTCTTCAAATCTCATCTCAAAACCTTTGTTTCATGAACATTCCTCCACCAATGCATAAACTCTCCACTTTTTTTTTTGGTGGTGGTTTCTCTGACCTATGTAAAGCGACCTGGAGTTTGAGAAAGGCGCTGTATAAATGTAACTTGATATTTATTTTGTTATTAATAGATGAATAAGTAGGTGACGGAGTGAGCGTGCCAGTGGGTCACTGAGCGATTTGAAGAGAATGAAGTGAAAAGGTGGCTGAGAATAGATTAATCATTAATGATGGCATGTGTGAGAAGGATCAGTGTGTGTCCTTGGGTGCAAGTTTATCCACTTCCTGTATGACGTTAATTACAGATTTAAAGGTCGGTGATGTTCAGGTCATATTTCACCACTGAACCAAGTGCCTGAGAGTTGATTTGCAGTCACAGTTCAGGTTTGCTTTTTCTTTTCTCACCATTTTTGAAAAGTTATGCGAGTCATCTGATAAACCGCTGTGGCATTCCGGTGGGATGAAAGAATGTCGGAAGAACCCACATGAGTGTTACATGACTCGAGTGGACTAGTTTCATTATCTTTAATATTCTAACACTTCCTAAGGAGAGCTAATTTGTCTTTGCAGTTGCACAGCATGTGTGTGAGAGAAGATAACTCAATAACCATGTACTCTTACTCTTGGTATTGTGTTATCTGCACATCCACACACAGCATCCCGTGACGCTGGTGAAATGTTTCAGCTTGTCTAATTGCTGTTAATATACACACACGTCCAAATGAGAACTGGAATTTATAATACACACCGTGTGCGCGCGCAGATAGAGAGCACATGGCTTGGGATGTTGGCAGGAAGTCAGGAATGTGTGTGTGTGTGTGTGTGTGTGTGTGTGTGTGTGTGTGTGTGTGTGTGTGTGTGAGTGTGTGTGTGTGTGTGTGT
>JAPFFA010000023.1:75107912-75119215 GCA_026153275.1 Sciades herzbergii
GTGTACCCCGCCTTTCGCCCGTAGTCAGCTGGGATAGGCTCCAGCTTGCCTGCGACCCTGTACAGGATAAAGCGGCTACAGATAATGAGATGAGATGAACTAGCCAGCTCATTTAACCAGCTAGATTACAAAACCAAACTTAAAAACCCAGTTAACTTGATGCCTTTAGTTTGGTGTCAACTTTTAAAGACCCATATTTAATTATTCATTTCATTAATGGTTAATAAAAAAAAGGTTAATAAATAAATCAACAGTCCTCTTGGAATGAATGTTGAGTCACATTTGCGACAAAAACAAAACTTAACTAGCTAGCTAATCTAATGAGCTAATTGACAACTTATCTAGCCAATTTAACAAACTAAATTTAAAACCATAACTAGTTACCTTAATTTAACAAATGAATTTACAAAACCTTAACTAGCTAGCTAATTTAACTAGCTAAAGTACAAAACGTGAGAAGCTAGCTAATTTAATTAACTAAATGACAAATTTATAACCTTAACTAGCTACCCAAGTTAGCAATCTAATTTACACAATTAGCCAGTGGTGGGTTTCCCAAAAGCCTCTTAATGCTAAGAGCGCCTTAACTAGGAGAGAAAGAGCATTCATTATGTTGTTTGCGCTAACATTTAAAGATTACCTTTGTGCCACGATGCTTTTGGGAAACTCAGGCCAGCTCATTTCATCAGCTGGATTATAAAACCGAACTTTATGAAACTCAGTTCACGTCTTGAGTTTGGTGGCAACTTTTTAAATACCAATTTCTCATTTCATTGATGGTTAATAAATCAACAATCCTCTTGGAATGAATGTTAAGTCATATTTACAATGAAAACAAAACTTTTACCTAGCTAGCTAATTTAATGAGCTAAGTAACCAAACTTATTTAGCCAATTCATCTAAATGTAAAACTTGAACTAGCCGCCTTAAGTTAACGATCTAATTTACAAAACTAGCTAGCTAATTTAACTAGCTAGATTATAAAACATGAGAAGCTAGCTAATTTAATGTGCTAATTTACAAAACTCATTGAGCCAATTTAACAAACTACATTTAAAACCATAGCTAGCCAAATTAACAATCTAATTTACACAACTTCAACTAGCTAGCTAATTTAACTCACTAAAGTACAAAACATTAGTAGCTAGTTAATTTAATGTGCTCATTTTACAAAACTCATCTGGTCAATTTAACAAACGAAATTTAAAACCTTAACTAGCTACACAATTTAGCAATCTAATTTACAAAACTTAATTAGCCAGCTCATTTAACCAGCTACATTACAAACCAAACTGACAGAGCTCTGTTAACTTAACGTCTTATTTTGGTGGAACTTTTTAAAGACCAATGTTTCATTTTTCTTTTCATTAATGGTTAATAAATCAACAATCCTCTTGGAATTAATGCTGAGTCACATTTGCAATGAAAATGAAACTTAACTCGCTAGCTAATCTAATGTGCTAATTTACAAAACTTATTTAGCCAATTTAACAAACTAAGTTTAGCTACCTAACTTAATTTAATTTACAAAACTTAACTAGCTAAAGTACAAAACATGAGAAGCTAGCTAATTTAATGAGCTAAATGACAATATATCTAGCCAAATTTAAACAAACTAAATTGAAAACCATAACTAGCTACCTAAGTTAGCAATCTATTTCATAAAACTCAACTAGCTAGCACATTTAACCAGCTAGATTACAAACCTGAACTTACAAAACTCAGTTCACGTCTTTAAGCTAGTATCTCACTGGGCTGCGACAGCTTGCGGCAAATTGCGAATGTCATTCGCGAGAGAGTTTCAAAAGTGTCTTGAAACATTCGCAGCGCTTCTCAATTTCCTCGCATGACTTGCAAAGTGTTGCTCCTTCATCACTGAAATTTTGAACGTGTTCAAAAAATTCATGCGACAAAATTTCTCTCAAAATAGCCTCAAATGCGTCGCTGGTGTCACAAAGCCATCGCGAACCCTTCTCAAGCCAGTTTCCATGAGGCTTCCTGTACTTCCCTGCTTGCCGAGGGAAAGCCGGGCTGCGACAGCCTGCGACTAGTTGGAGACGCAACAATTGCAGTAAAATATGCAAATATCAATTCGGTGTGATTCCAAGTGAAAATTGTCGCTAATTTGCATATTGCAATTGTTGTGTCTCCAACTAGTCGTGTGTTGTCGCAGCCCAGTGAGATACTACCCTTAGTTTGGTGGCAACTTGTTAAATACCAATATTTCGTTTTTCTTTTTATTGATGGTTAATAAATCAACAGTTCTCTTAGAATGAGTGCTGAGTCACATTTGCAATGAAAACTAAACTAGCTAGCTAATGTGCTAATTTACAAAACTTATCTAGCCAATTTAACACACTAAATGTAGCTACCTTGAGTGAGCAATCTAATTTACAAAACTTAACTAGCTAAAGTACAAAACATGAATAGCTAGCTAATTTCATGTGCAAATTTAAAAAACTTAATTTTCTAGCTAGTTTAACCAGCTACATTAGAAAACTTAGTGAGCTAATTTACCAGACTTGGAGTTAATGCGACTCGACATACTTTTTCCAGTTTTGATGGTGAATTGTAAAGACTGTGTTTGTTTTTCATTACATTTATGTTTAAT
Organism: Sciades herzbergii; assembly: GCA_026153275.1. Lineage (NCBI taxonomy): Eukaryota > Metazoa > Chordata > Actinopteri > Siluriformes > Ariidae > Sciades > Sciades herzbergii. Next base: position 75,110,524 of record JAPFFA010000023.1, read on the forward strand.
AACCCTTTTGGAATGAATACGGAATCAGGTTAGCAATGAAAACAAATAACTAGCCAGCTAATTAATAAAACTTATCTACTTTAATTATTGAAATTACAAAACTTATCTAGCTAATTTACCAAAATTAAAGTTCATATACTTGTTTAGCTTCGGTGGCAAATTTTAGACTTTTTGTGTGTGTGTGTGTGAGGCCAGTGAGACGTCTTCTCCTGTAACTTGACGTAATAACTTCAGTAACTTCTGAGTAGGATAAAAATAAAAAATTTCATGTCGTTTGAGATTTGTAATGAGGATCTTGAAGGTAAAAAGGAAGCTCTAAGGAGCAAGGAGTGTTTTATTTTTCTCGTAAAAGTATGTTACATACAAGCGTTAAATGTTAAGACGCAAGTGAAGTACAAGTAGAGTAACAAAGTACAATTACTCAATACTTTCCATGATGGTTGATTTATATCAGAGGAAGAAAAAAAAAATCTTCAAAACAAGAAGTAAGGAACAACTTTGAGATTTTATCAATACATATATCTCTCATCACTCCATCCAGCACATCTGCTTCAGTGTTCGTGTCCCTCCCACATCATTAACATAAACACATGGCATTTCCACGTGCTGTTCTCACCCAGCTGTGAGTGATGAGCACAGCTGTGACTCCGCCCCTCATCCCCAATGCCATGATGACTCACGCTTTCACTATGCGCTCCTGTGTCCATGTTTTATTTTCTGACTGTTTTTCTCCACATGAGCAGTGAGGGCCGTGTGACCTTAACCACAGAAGTTTATCACAGCTGCTTTAAAAAAAAAAAAAGCTCCCTCCACTAACATCTGCGTCAGAAATCTGAGCCGTATCTGAATCACGGAGTCTGTGAATGCAGTCCTTTATCTCCAGAGTGTCTGCAGGGCGGATTGGACAACAGACCACTGTCTGAATCCTCATCATAAATTCAGAAAGTTGTTTGATCGCAACTCGTGTCACAATCAGTCCACTTCATCTACCTCCGAATAAAAACTCTGAGCAGTTGCACGAGGCCCGTCACGGTCTGGGTTTCAGCTCAAAACCTGAACAGGAGCGTTATCGCAGACGTTCAGCGGCATTGGACGTGTACACAAATGTTCTTCTTTTTTTCTTCAATGCTGTAAAATATAAAAGTAAAATGTGAACCAAGTAATAAAATATAAAGTTTAAAAACGATACCATTGCAAAAATATTCAGTTCATAATAATCTTTATCGAGCACTTTTTCACACAAAACCTCAGCTATTTACGTAAAAGAATAAAGATGAAAAATACAGTAAATCAAAGTAGAAATTGTAATTATAAATCGAAAATGAGCTAATTTTAACAAAATCTGAATTACACAATTCAATTCACTCGCTAATTTAATGAGCTACTTTACAAAAACATAACTAGCTAGCTAATTTATCAAGTGAAATTCCAAAACCTAGTTAATTTCTTGCAGAATTTTAAAATCAGACGTTTTATTTTTCCTTTAATTTATGTTTAATTATTTTGGATTGAATGGTAAGACACATTAGCAACAAAAGAAAAACCTAGCTAGCTAATTTCGACAAGCTAAATTACAAACCCGAGTGAAAAATGAACATTAAAAGCTTAATAAATAAAAATCTGAAATACTTAGAAATGTATAAGTTACTTGAAGCAAAACAAAAAACAGTAAAGATGAAATGTAAACGATATTTAATGGAAAAATTAAGGTACTAAAAAAAATCCACAATTAGCACGATCTACAGCTGTTAAATTATTGATGAAACTCGATAAATGTTTCACAATCACAGATGAGAGTATTCGAACGGTCGGTGTGTAACCTGGGTTTCAATCCAAAGATCAAGTGCAAAAGTCTTTGTATCCTTAAGGGAACAATTCAAAAGGAATACAATTTTTTTTTAAATAAATAAAATAAACATGCACACATGGATAATGGTGCATTGTGGGTTTCCTCGGTGTCCTCCAGTTTCCTCCATTTGTACTAAATTTGCCCCGAGGTGTATTTGGGTGTGTGAATGTGTTCGGAGGCGGGGAGCGTTCAAGTGGGTGTGTTTGGGGGGGGGGGGGGGAACAGGCAGCACAGGGAGAACAAAAAGAGAAAAAAAAAGCTTTATTTATTTATAGGTTTTGTCGTCATCTCCAACAAGATGTTTTTGTTTCACTGAAAATCATCACTTAAATCTTTCCGGCTGTTGCAGACATAACATTCGTTTTGGTTGGGTGCTATGACTTTTTGTTATTGACAGGATAGGACACGCCCTTGACTCGAAGTCGTCACCTTGAAATTACGATATTTCTGACAGGACTTGAATCCTGTGTATGTTGTGATTTAATTTGACCATATTGTGTTCCACAAAATGAGATCTGGAGATCCTGATTAAAAAAAACCACCACAGCCGATCATGTCCGAGGAACAAGACTGACCGGAACTAACCCAGTTGGAGAGACACGAGCCAATCATGGGCATCGCTGAGCTCGTGTACGTGTTAGAGGGCAGATAGCACTTGGCTCTAGATGGGTTACAAGCGCATGAGTAGCTGCTTTCACATGTCTGAGGAAGCGTGTGTTAGCTTTCGCACTCCTTTGTTGGTCCACGTATGTGTTCCGAGTTACGTTAACAGTATGTACAGCCCTTAAGTCCCAGCTGTGACCGTGTTATGATGCGGTCCTGACAGAGGTGTATATGTATTTTATGGAGCTGTAAGTTACATATTTGTGTTTATCACCAATCTTGAGTCCTCTTGAGTGCTGATAGCACGTTCCTCAGATTGACCTGCATCAGAGAATGATCAGTAGTTTGGAGGGGGGAAAAAATGGATGTGGTCAGGTGGCGTCACGTGTTTCAGAGGAACCTCGTGTTAGCCGTCAGCACGCTGTGGTTGGCCGCTGTCAGGTGATACAGGATTGGGAAAATTTTTGTCCAAGAGTCATTAAATTCTATAAATGATTGGGAGAATCCATGGCCTAATAGTTGGAGAAGCAGCTTTAGGACCAGAAGGTTGTCTGTTTGATTCCCTAGACCAGCAGAAATGGCTTAAGTGCCCTTGAGCAGACCCCCCACCCCCACCCGGATGCTCTGAGTATGTTGTACATCGGTCTGGCTAAGAGTGTCTGTGAAACTACATTAATGTAATGTCATGTAACCAGACCTCATTTTGAGCAGCGATCATGATGTGATAATCGTGACACGCCCAAACACACTCTCTCTTAAATCAATGAAGAACCCAAACTGATGATTTAATCCATCCATTTAAAAGAGAAGGAACACCACTACATCCTTCCATCTCCTTTCATAGATTCAAATCCAGAACCATCCCATCAAACCTGCTTCTTTGAGTTTTGTGTTGTACTTTTTGTTCAAACATCTTCTGAAATCACTTTCATGCTTGGCTTCTGTCTGAAAACCATCTTCGTTTCTTTGTGTTTTTCTGGGGAGAAAAAAAACAACACAAAAACAAAAGCCTCCTGTGTTGTGACCTGATCTTATCGCTGGACGATCACAGACCTGAGAGAAAACTGTGAAGACATCTTCATCCTGTGAAACATTTCACGTTGGACACTTTCTTTCGGGGTGGAAACGTCGTCACGGTTTGGTGCACTTTGGATTTTTGGATGGATCCGCATCCAGCTGTGACTGAAAAGGACTTGGAGACTTCCTGGACTTGGTGCAGCTGTTTTTCCGACGTGTCCGGAGTAATCCAGCGGATTTGTACATACGTCTAGGTTTATCCTTCCGCTCTCCCGTAGCTGTCGGCTCGTACCCCGCCGTCCTGCATGTGTCCGTGTCCGTCTCTGTCCAAATATACTCCGTAACAAGGGATGCCATGTTGAATGTGTATGATGTATCTATCTATATCCCAAGACAAGACGACCGCGTCGACGCTTATTACTCCTTATTACATGTGAAAATGCACTCGAGCCTGACAAAGTGTGTATGCATTAAAAAACAAGTGTACATTTCAAACCATATATCAATGTATTCAACAGAACTGAACTGGTTTATTTACTGTAGCAATATATCAAATCTGAGGGAAATGCTTTGGTACTGAATAAAAAGACAATGTTTACTACAAAAAAAACCCACCTTTATTTATTTACAAAAGTCTTCATAAATATGTTTTTGTTCACAGTGAGTTCTAAGACTCAACGTAGTTCAGGTTAGTTCTTTCGGAGATGATGATAATGTCATGTTTTTACGGTGTAATACTGTCATCACGTTAATTCATTCATTTAATAAACATTCAATAACATTGTACTTCAGAGCAGTGTTCATAAGGCTCTATGACACCTGACAAACCTGCAGACTCGTTCTTAAAGGCATTGCATCAATTTATATATCAGGCTGACTTCACGCCTGTGTCAGGTGACATGAGGTTATGTTACGGCATGAGGGAATGATCCCTAATCTGTAATAACTTGGGTTTGTTCACTCTATGAACACCTATGATCAAGTCGTTATACTTTTATAATGCAGCTGTGTATTTTCCCAATCCCTTGCAATTCATTTTTCTACTTGTAATGTCAGACCGTTTCATGACAGATCTGTTTTCCGCTTATAAGCGTTTTATGAACACCTATGGTCATGTCATGACACGATCATAAGAGAGATATATTTATTTCCCTCTGTACCCTTAAGTAAACTTTCATTTTTTAGTACTTAAGATTTTATGAACACTTTCATGCATAGCGCTGTTGTGATGTCATATTTTCTGACCCTGAACCACACTGAATTTCATATTTCTGCTTATAACATCTTTATGAACATCTATGACATGTCATGAGGGCACTATGCATATTTTCTGACCCTTAACTCCGTTGAATTTCATATTTCTGCTTATAACATCTTTATGAATACATATGATCATGCCATTATAAAGTTCTCACCCTTAGTTTCATATTTCTGCTTATAATATCTTTATGAACATCTGTTACGACACTATGCATACTTTCTGACCCTTAGCTACATTCAATTTCATATTTCTGCTTATAATATCTTTATGAACACTTATGACCATATCTTGACAAAGCTCTCACCCTTAGTTTCATATTTCTGCTTATAACATCTTTCTGAACATCTATGATGTGTCATGAGGGCACTATGCATATTTTCTGACCCTTAACTCTGTTGAATTTCATATTTCTGCTAATAACATCTTTATGAATACATATGACCATGCCATGACAAAGCTTTCACCCTTAGTTTCAGATTTCTGCTTATAACATCTTTATGAACACTTGTGTCACGACAGTGCTATGCATATTTTCTGACCCTTAACCACAGTGAATATCTGTCATATTTCTGCTCATAACATCTTTATGAATGTCATGGCATGGTCATATGTATTCATAAAGGTGTTATAAGCAGAAATATGAAACTAAGGACGAGAGCTTTGTCATGTTGTGGTCATATGCAAAGCTATGTTTATTATCTCTAGCCTTTAGGTTCATATTTCTGCTTATAACATCTTTATGAACACTGATGTCACAACAGCACTATGCATACTTTCTGACCCTTAACTACATTGAGTTTCATATTTCTGCTAAAAGCATCTTAATGAATACATATGTCATGACAAAGTTATATTTATCTCTTGCCATTAGTTTCATACTTCTGTTTATAATATCTTTATGAACATAGGACATGTCACGACGGCGCTATGCATATTTTCTGACCCTTACCTGCACTGAATTTCATATTTCTGCTCATAGCATCTTTATATATACACGTATGACCATGTCATGACAAAGCTCTCGCCCTTAGTTTCATATTTCTGCTTATAACATCTTTATGAACACCTATGACATGTCACAACATCTTTATGAAATGTCATATGTATTCATAAAGATGCTATAAGCAGAAATTATATTCAGTGTGGTTAAGGGTCAGAAAATATGCATAGCGCTGTCATGACGTCATGGATGTTCATGAAGATGTTATAAGCTATATATTTATCTTTAAAGATAAAGATGAGCAGAAATATGAAAGTTAGGGTGACAGATAAACAGCTTTGTCAGGACATGATCATATGTATTTATTAAGATGTTACAGGCAGAAATATAAAATTCAGTGTGGTTAAGGGTCAAAGTATGCATAGCACTGTTGTGACAAGTGTTCATAAAGATACTATAAGCAGAAATATGAAACTAAGGGCGATAGATAATAAGCATAGCTTTGTCATGTCATATATATTCATAAAGATGTTAAGTAGAAATATGAAATCAAATGTAGTTAAGGGTCAGAAAGTACGTATAGTGCTGTTGTGACATGTCATAGATGCTCATAAAGATGTTATAAGCAGAAATATGAACCTAAGGGCGAGAGATAATAAACATAGCTTTACGTCATGGTCATACGTAAAGCTATATTTATTATCTCTCGCCCTTAGTTTCATATTTCTGCTTATAACATCTTTATGAACACCTGTGACATGTCACAACATCTTTATGAATGTCATGGTTATATGCATTCATAAAGATGCTATAAGCAGAAATAATATAGTTCAGTGTGGTTAAGGGTCAGAAAGTATGCATAGCGCTGTCGTGACATGTCATAAAGATGTTATAAGCAGAAATATGAACCTAAGGGTGAGAGATAATAAACATAGCTTTGTCATGGCAAGGTCATATGTAAAGCTATATTTATTATCTCTCGCTCTTGGTTTCATATTTCTGCTTATAAAATTTTTATGAACACCCATGACCATATGATATGATGCTGCCAGGACAGAGTTGTGTAGATTTTCTCTAACCCTTAATCAAATCGGCTTATTTTATGAACCCTTACGACCTGGTTGTTACAGAGCTGTTGTCTTTCAGTAACCTGAGTTTCATGTTTCTACTTGTACATATTCATAAAAATATTATATCAGTGTTATGATGCTGTTATGTCTATAGAGTTGTGTATATTTGGACTCATCTTGCTCGTTCCAGTCCGCCACATAAATGTCTCTGGAAGTGAAAGTCAAGGAGCAGAAACAGCCTTTTGACGTCTGAAACCTTCTGAACACTGCTCTGGACTATAGTTTTACCAAACGTTCACGTGTGACTATGCGCTACAAGGCGCTACACCACTGTTACACAGTTTACTGAAATGCATTATTAAGTGTTTATAAACATCTCTATTCAGGTTTCTGAACGATTCTGAAATGGTGTTTCGATTCTTCATGTATGTGAAAGATAAAGTTTGACAGTGAAACAGCACTTAAGTTATACTAAAACACACACACACACACACACACACACAGAAGCCCAGCGTGCTAAGCTCCATGTCCTGTAGCTGATTAAGGGAATCTGAGGATTAGTGCTGATCAAACATGGCCGACAATCCGTACCCGACCAGCTCGCTCAACTCCCAGGCGTCTCTGCTTCACTGTCAGAGTTAGTGTTTAATCTCCTCCAGGTTATAATCAGTGTCCTACGTGTTTTTATTCAGCGTCCATCTTCTCGTTGTCGGATTTGGTCTCACGGCGCTGTGGGGCATCTGATCTCAGACTGGAACTGTTTCTAGTGTCAATCCTCCAGAGACCCAGTGATGGACGCTTGATGTTCCTGCCTCCCGCTGTAGCTTCACTTCATCCTGTTCTCTCACAGGACTCAGTCTTCCCTTTAGGCTTCTGTAACACACACACACTTCTTATGAGCTTAAGACGGTCCAGAGCAGCAACGTAACAGTGGTAACGCACTGCATCAAATCATACAGATACAAATCAAGAGCTTCAGTTAATGTTCACAATGTTCACATGTCAGAATGGGGAAAAAAAACTGATCTCAAAGTGAAGTGTGACTTTCTTTCACTGTCGCATGGGTGTTGGTTTGAGCCAAATGGACTGGGTTTTTTTTTTTTTTGAGTATTTCAGAAACTGCTGATCTCCTGGGGTTTTCACACACAACACTCGCTAGAGTTTACACAGAATGGTGCCAAAAACAAAAAACTTCGAGCTGAGTGAGTGAGAGACAATTCTGTGGGTGGAAACAAAACAAACGCCTTGTTGATAAGAGACGGCCGGAGGAACATGGCCAGATCGGAAGGATATAATAACTCATACAATCACTCTTTACAACCGTGGTGAGCAGAAAAGCATCTCAGTATGCAACAGAAAACAGAACACCACATTGGGTTCCAGTCCTGCAGCCAAGAACAGGGATCTTACACTCAATAACAAGTTCCTATTAAAGTGGCCGGCGAGTGTAGTTTTTATTTTGTCAATTATTACTATATTGCTACATAGCTTATCAAAAACCGTAAAGAGAAAAGACACACTCACTTTCTCCTTTTCCATGTGGTCAAAATTGTGCATAATTGTAACATTTTATCCCCTTTATAATTGAATCTGATGGACCGTCACCATTCCGACATATTTTGTTGTTCAAAACTGATCACGAGCATTTGATAAACAAACATTTTGTTCATAACACTACATTACACCTACATAACCATTAATAAAGGCTTTTTCCAGCATGTGTCTGGAGTGTTTACAGACTTAATATGTATATATCAGGTGACCTGACGTCATGTCAGTGTGTAATAACACGACTCGGACCAGTATGTTATCTCTGTGCCTAAAGTGAATTCGAGCTCTGGTGTTCATAAGGCTGCATGACACCTACAGTTGTGGTCAGAAGTTTACATACAGTGACATGAATGTCATCTTGGATATGAATCCTCTTTCTCAGATCTGCACTGAGCTCCTTG